>VCAZ01000081.1:0-50000 GCA_005784505.1 Bagarius yarrelli
TCTGTTATGACTGTTTCTGCTAGGGATACACAATATTTTTGCGTGCTAGTAAATCAATCAGTCTGATTTATCCAAGAATTATCCGCTTTCCAAGTGCAAGTGACAGCAGCCAGGGTTGCCAGATTGGGTTTCCAGACCGGAAATAAACGCATTGGGCTGGGTAATATTTGGGCTGCTTCTTGATACACCTGACAGGTGTTTAGTTTTAGCCATGAACATGTGATTTTATTAATGTTTAAATCAAATATTTAAGCGAAATTTATAATACATTGTTACTGGAGTCTTTTTAAGAGTCAGGACTATTATAGTTCAGCCAGAGCTACTAAAATATCAGTTTTATCTCTGCATCTTAGATTTTCTATTCTCCTGGTGCACAAACGGCAGATTATATGAAAATTATAAAACAAAAATACGAACTTATTGTTTATCTGTATTGGAATTATCGGTTATCAAATGTTTCATATCGTGCATCCCTAGTTTGTCCCGTTATTGTTTACTGCTCTTTAGAGTCTCATGAGTTTTTCAAAAAAACTGCATCATAATCTGTCTGTCTGTCCATTCATTCATCTGTCTATCTATCTATCTATCTATCTATCTATCTATCTATCACAAAACAGTGCTTTTTTAACACTTACTTTTGTATACAAACAACTTATGATGCAGTTACATTCTGGAAAACCCATTGAAGGTCGAATGATGGTTAGTAGATATGGGTACAGTATACCCTCTGTGATGCGTTTTAAAGTGGCCCAGAGAAGCTTGAAAGAATACTGTATGCATGCGGGAGATACAGCAGGTTGTTTCCCAGACATAATGATAATACAGGCTATTATAAAGCAAAATTTGCTATGGAAGAATTACAGGTTCAAGGCATCGAATGCAATCGTTACACCAAAAAAAGTGTGTATATCGTAACTATAGCTGAAGGAATCATTTGGGATAAAGCGTTTACAATAGGTGAATGAATCGTATGGTATCAAGTGATTACTATAGCTAAAGTAATAATTTGGGATAAAATGGTTAGTATAGCTAAATTAATTATTTGGGATAAATTGGTTAGTAAAGTTGAATGAATCATTTGGGATAAAGTGGTTAGTATAGCTGAATAAATAAACAATTCATGCAATAACTAGATAAATAAATAAATGTATTAATGAGTTAATGATTATATAAATGAACAAATCATTTAGAATAAAACAGTTACTATAGCAGAATATATTATTGAATTATTCAATGAATCACTGCACTCACATGTACCTTTTTTGTAGATCAGATAAAATTTACTTATGCACAATAAAAAAAATGTAAATAGAGAATTTAACATCAGTGTGGTTTAAATAGATTTTATAAATAGATATATTGGAATATATGAATAATCTTAATCAGATGTTTCCACTTTTAATTGGAAAGGTACTGGTGCTGTTGCAGATTTTCACTCCAACTAAGCAAAAGCCATACCTGAGTCTACTTAAAGCTAAGATCATGTGATTAATCAGGAGAAATTAGGCGTGGCTCCTGCTTAATTGGAATGAAAAAATGCACTCACACCAACCCTTTGTTGATCAAATTGGACACCCCAATCTAAAGGTAAATATAGTTTGAAAAGGACTTTTATTCTTCTGCTATGTAGGTGGGTAAACTGTCTAGTGGAAAGATCTCTACACAAAGCATTAAAGATGTCAAAGCTGCACTTTCAGAAGGAGACTCAATTTTCTAAAGAACATCACCTGGTTAATGAGACTGAGCTTGCATTAGTCTCGGTGTGGAAAAGGTTAATTGCAATACTGCATGTAAATTTCTGTCTTGAGGACAGAAGAAAGGGCCAGTATCATGCAAGTGAGACAAACTGGGACAGCAAGAAGAGAAATTGGTAAGAAAATCTCAATTACTTTGGAACGAAGATTTTGCACATTGACACATGGACCTGCTTTTCACATTTGTGTTGTACTGCATATTATGTTAGGAGCATTTTCTAAAATACCAAAAAGAAATTAGTTCCCTTCAGGGCAACATGCCTTTGATGATTTAATATTTATAACACAAAATACATTATTTGACTAAAGCCTAAAATAATTATAATCTGTATAATGATTTAAAAACAAAAAACGGCACTAAATTAAAGGATGAAACTATTTTGTTCCCAAAACTAGAGCAGGTCTGCATAATTACAAATACATTTAAAGAGCAGGACTTACTGGTAAAAATCTTCTTTTTTTGATATGGTAAGCAATCCAAGGTTGATAAATTCATCTAAAACTATATTATTGCCTCTTATTTATCTGATCCATTTGCTTTTATAAATGAACACATAAAATTCCGCATTAAGCATTAGCTACATTGTTTTAAATGAAATGTATAAAGTTTGCTTTAATTACAAGAGGGGCATAACACATTTAAATACATTTAGGTTTAACTGGCAATAGCTTTACTCTCATTCGTTCATCTTCTATATCCACTTATTCCTTAATTCTCGATCCAAGCCGTCTCTGAAAGGGAGAAAGGCAGGAGGGATACACTTTGGACAGGCTGCCAGTCCATCACAAAGCCACTTACACTCACTCCTGTGGACAATTTACAATCACCAATTAACCTAACATACATGTTTTTAGACTGTGGGAGGAAACTGGACTACCCGGAGTGAAACCACACAAGCGCAGGGAAAACTCCACATAGAAAGACACCTGCCTGGGAATTGAACCCAGGCCTTCTTGCTGTGAGGTGACAGTGGCAAATAGTGGCCATTAAGCTACTGTATGTTATGTTATGTTAAGGTAGAGAAACAAGAGCTTGATCAACATATAACTTGCTCAAAGAAATCACACTTAGCTGGATGTTCTTTGGCAGAGCTGCCTCTTTCCCCATGGAATATTTGCATAAATTAAATTGCTGTGTATTAATAAAATATTAATATAAACAATTTCACTTAAGTAATGTTTGGCTGTTATTCAGAGTTCCCTCATAGCTACATTGTTAAGAATCAAATGACACTATTTGCTTTGATCACTTCGAGTTTCAAGTTTTTAATCATGTTTGACTATAATGTCTAGAGGACAGAGTTATGGTGGATCCAGATAATAATCCAGATAACACAGAACATAAACTGAAATTACATTATTAATGGGATGCCAGAGCATAGAAAAATGCCACAATATTTTTTAAGAAGGAGGTTTGAACCAAGAAGCCTGAACATGGCCAAGCCTAGCGAAATCATTTCCATGCCTGATAAGCAATAGATTTCAATAACATAACTTTTGCTTTTAAATAGAAAATCGTGTTAAATGAAGATGAAAAGGAAACAGAGAGGCCAATTTTAATTAAAACATCTTTAATAAAAAGTTTTATTTCGAAGCGGCTAGCCAACATGCTAGAACGTGAGTCTGTCTTATTTAAGGTTTTATTTCTGCCAGATTTATTGCTGACAAATTATTTGTAAATGCGTGAAATTAAAGTGCCTAGGTCTGCCTAATAATAAAATCACACCATTTTCTAGTGGTAGATTTACATTTACAGCATTTGGCAGACACCCTTATCCAGAGAAACTTACATTTATCTCTTTTTACAACTGAGCAATTGGGGGTTAAGGGGCTTGCTCAGGGGCCCAACAATAGTGGCTTGGTGGAGCTGGGAATTAAACCCACAGTCTTCGAGTTGGTAATCCACCACCTTAACCATGAGCCACCACTTCAAACATCTAACGATTATTGATTAGAATATGCAGCATGGTGGCTTAGTGGTTAGCACTGTAAGAAGATCTTACAGTAAGAAGGTCCAAGGTTCCTATCCCCTGCATCTTCCCTCTGCGCTTGTGTGGGTTTACTCCAGGTACTCCGGTTTCCTCCCACAGTCCAGAAACATGTATGTTAGGTTAATTGGTGATTCTAAATTGTGAGTGTAAGTGGCTCTGTGATGGACTGGTAGCCTGTCCAAGGTGTACCCCTCCTGTGGGTAATAATTTTACTTTGCTGTAATGTCTATATGACAAATAAAGGCTTTTTTTTTCAGCCTAAAATGTAGCTCACCAAAGTGTGTTAGTGTGCATGAAGTAAAATTACTTTACAATGCCTCCCACGTGCGAAGTGTGTAGGATTTTTTTTCCACTGGAATAAAACAAAAGCGTGCTTCACTGAGTGCTGCATGCTGCTCCGCTTACCCTTATGTGGGTGGTATTGATGGGCTGGAGGAATGGTTCAAAGCAAACTGTGCAGACTCAAAGCCTGTCCTCCTCAGTCAATGGAACAGCTGAAGACGCTTTAAGCCAGCAAGTGTATGAAATCATTTGGATGTAAAACAAAAAGACTAACAGTAATAAAAAAACAAATGTAATTTTTTTCTAGCTTTATTGTCATTCTGCTGCATGTCTGGCCATATTGTGGGAACGAAATGTTGTGTCCCGCAGGACTGTGGTGCCACATTACAAGTGTAAAAAGAAACCATTATAAAACCTATACACCAACTATAAAATTCATCTGGAATAGGATTTTCAGTTAGAAGAAAAGATTTGTATTAATGATTGTCATTGGATTATTTTATATGATTTGTATATATATATATTTTTATATGATGAACACTTTTTTTTAAAAAATGTTTTTAAATTCGGGCTATTTCAAATTTTTTTTGGGCTACCAAAAACTAAAGAGTGCTGGCCAAAAGGGCTACCAGAAATTTAAAAATTTTGCAAGTCATGTTATCTTATTGAGTCTTTGTGGCAGAAAGTGACGAGACTTTTTTAAAAGAAATCCTCATTGATGAAATACAGGGAAAATGGGAAAATGGTCTTTTATTTATAAAGCACTAAATGCATTTTGAAATCAACTTGTAGTTTATGAAATTAAACTTCTATTTTAATGAATTATATGCGGTAATTACTATATAAACTCTGTGCAAAATGCTTTGCCACAACACAGCTGTTGAACTCCAAGTCTAGCCTATGTAGCGAGGTGTGTGTGAAGCATTTGATGTGTGGCTTAAATCCTGCCCCACGCACAGCCACATCCATATTATGCACACTGTCCGTTACAATAGCGATGCAGATCGTGTTAGCAGAGGTGTATGGTATTCATTTCTTACAACGTTGTCTCGGTCTTGTTGTCATTCTTTCGCCATTTCTTTCTTAATTCCACCAGGAAACCAAAATGTTGCCACACAAAAGATTTCAATGTGGCTGGGCATCTTCTATCATTACATTCTCACAAGACCAGTCGGATCTCGGATCTTGTGTCTAATGTATCTCACACCCTAGTATTTGTGAATCCAGCAAACTATTCCTTTAGTTATACTGTCATTTTTAAGGTAGCATACAATCATGGGGGCAAACAAATCCTGCAATTTCTTACAGTTTATTCGTAGGCACTCATAATCATCAAACAAGAAGAAAAATTAACTACTGTAAACACCCAGATACTAGCACTATTTGTACTACTAGTACTATTTAGCCAATACAGCAGGGATTTGTTTCCCCAACGCAACCTTAGACTACAGTTATATTATTACAGCAACTTTAGAGGGGTAGATCTGGTTACTGGACTGGTCCAGGCTGCGGATGCAGCAACATCAGCAAAATCATATCGTATAACAGCATTTGCACTCCTGAACTTGTTTTTCAGTCACACATTAAGGTAGAGGATGAGATTCATTTAGAGGTTTAAAAGAAAAAAAAAAAAAGCCACATTATTGAGTCCTTGAGCATTTGGGCTGTTTGCCATCAGAGTTTTGAGAAGAAGACTTGGCTGTGTAGTAGAAAAAAGATTGAAGCAAACACACCAATCTGTCCCTCTTTTCACATTTCCCTATGGAACAGAAATACTGAGGACCAGAAATGGGAATAACGGCATTATAAATAAACCGTGTTACTAACAGCATTACTTTTTCAGTAGCAAGTAGTCAAACAAATTACTGTTTCAAACTACATTTAAGTAAATACATACTTCCTGACTGTTAAAATAGTATATTCTATTTAGTATTGTTACGGGTGGTATAAATAAAATTCTGAGGTACGACCGGATTCAGATCTATGGCCAACTAGTTCAGAAGTAGCTTTTGCAAACTGGAAGTATAAACACAGTTTTTTTTCTCATTGAGGTAAAAGACAAGACTGTTTATATAACATGCAACTTATGATCAGGAAGAAAGAGTCACTCTGTGTCGGTGGCAAATAACTGTAATCTAATGAATCACCTCACACACTTTAAAATAATGTAAATTACTGTACAATAATTTATAATATTTTTAATTTAGTGTCCATTTTAATCATTTAACCTATCTAATACTGGGGGCAACAAAGTTATTTGACATTTAAACATTTTTAGCAACAGAATAGAAGTAACCTTCCCAACACTGATGAGGACTAAGAATGCCAAAGGTTTTCCATTCTCAAAACCCTGAATGAGTATTCAGACGGAAGTGGTAGTTAAGGTGTTCTACTGCTAAGTGGAAGATCGGGGTTTGATTCCCAACACCACCATATGGCCACTGTTGGGGGTTAAGGACTTTGCTCAGGGGCTCAATTCCTTAGTTGTATGTAAGAGATAAATAAGTCGCTCTGGATAAGGGCACCTGCCAAATGCCATAAATGTAAAATTGAAGCACTACATGGCAGCACAGTAAAACACAGTAAAAGGCAAGCTTGCATAAGCTGATTTGATAGCAAAACTATAAAAGGCAGGACATTCTAACAAAAAAGCAACTGCAGAAAAAAGTCAACCAAAGTAAGTTTATGATTTTCTGAATTTATTTTTCTCAGTCAGAAAAATATATACATACATACATACATACATACATACATACATACATACATACATATACAAGACTAACAAGAGACACCTACAAACAATAAGGAACACATGACCAAATAAACCAATGAAAACATGACACAAGGACAGGGGAATTACATGACAGGAACACATGAGGAACAAGGATCACATGACATGTGCAAACCAGAAAGTAAACAAAGGCAAGAACAAAGAACTCAAAAACATAAGGCATAAAAACAAAACATGACAACAACATGAAACGAGAAAACACACATAAAACATGAACATGAAACAGGAGCATGAACCTTACATATGTTCAAAAGCTATGTGATTTTTCAGGCATTTTTGTTGCTAGCTTGGCACTTAGTTGCCACTTAGAGGGCAACTTCTTTTACAGGTATTTAAAATGTTTTATATGCAAAACTGTGAATCCAGTAATAATAGTAAAAATGATATTGGTAATATTTTTGAGTGGCTGGAAAGAATTATGTACATTTACATTTTTTCTTAGGGCAAAAAATCATATTGCAATACCAATTTTTGTCCTAAGAACCAATTTAATTCCTTCACTGTACTATAATGTAGCAATTTTAAATTTTCTGTATTTTGTTGAGTATGAGTATAAAAACATGGCTACTAAAATTGCATTTGTGTCAAGCTAAATTTTGCAAAAACCTATACATAAGGGGTTCTTGTGCCGATAATAATGCTATGTTTCTTGCATTAACATTTTAAATGTATTAATGTCATTTTATTCCTGTATATTTATACATACAATTTTTTTCAAGTTTATACAATTTATGAATAGAGATAATGTTTTTGACCTTAATTTGCATGTTCACCAAAATTACTTCTTAAACAAAAACTCTCCTGGGTGAGATAAAAAAAATTGTTTTGGGTAATTAGGAAAGAGAGGTGCCTACAACAAACTAGAGGGCCAAAACAATTAATTTTTTCACTGTTGCTATGAAACAGATTAGGGTTTGACATTGCTATGCTCTTCACACAGGGATATTAGCTGTAAAAATGATTGTCACGGAACTCTACTCTCATCTTGGTGCAGAATCACATTACTTTTCCAACCTGGGTGATCTGTGTGCCCTGCAATGGAGATTGGTCTGATATTAGGAAGTGAGTATCAGTCAAGCGGCACTAAAAGCAGCACACATTTCACAAACTCCTCAGAGAACTGAAATTAGTGACCAGGGAAACAGAAAAGCCAGTAACTGAAAGTGCTGACACGGAGATCTCTTATAGGGGAGGAAAAAAAAAGCTTAACAGCTGGGATGTCACACATGGTGTACCTCACTGACTACTTGCAATGGGCTGGAATATCTTCTCCTCCGATTTACATATGTCCTCTGCAGTCGACGACTGTTTTCGTAAATATTTGTTAATATTTATATATAGAAAAATATTTATCCATTTCTGCTAAATAGTAGGGCTTTCTAGTGATTTGTCATTTTATTGGTTGGGAGGCCAGGAACCAGTTTCTACACTGCAGAAAAAATGACCACCATAAGCAAATTATTTGGAAAGATATCAAGTCCAAAATAGTCCAATCACACAAAACTATTAAAATTTATGACTCTTTTTTTGCTTGAGTCTCAGATATGGCTGAATGATTAATCCAAATGAAAATTGCATCCGTGGTTTAAAACAGTGCAATTAGCTAATTGCAAATGTGATATAAAAAGTTCCACATCGAATGCAATTAAGTGCGCACAGCTCTGTGCGGCCAATCAGCATGTTGGACATGTGCGTGTTACGCCCACTATTGAAAAACAAAAAGCGAGGTAGGATTATGGCTTCTTCCGAGTCAGAGGGATCATTTGGAAAATTAATATGCAAGCAAACAGCACGTCTGTAATATGAGATTATTTTTTGCTTCGAAGTGACAGACACTGAACAAAAAAGATAATTTGCAGGAGTGAAAAAGCACCACAGACGGCTGTTTGAGGAGTGTGTTGTTAAAAAGTCGTCTGAAAGTACTACTAGTGACATAAAGTAGAAGGCAACAAAGAAGAATTTAAAAATAGTTTGTGGCTGTTTGCCATAACACGCTACCTCACTAAAGACATAGCGCCTTTTAAAGCAGAGACAAAGGACAGATAACAAAGCCTCATCCAAGCACTGGATAGGAAATTTTAAATTCCCTTTAAAATTAAAAAATTCCCTCTCGTGCATAATTCAGCTGCATTGCAATTCTACAGCTTTTACACTGCATGTATAAATTGTTCTTGCTAAATCCCCTGCAGTGTTTCAGGTCTATATCAATGAAATTTGTCTGCTTAAATGCATATATATAGATGACATTCCCATCACTCACACTCGTACTCCCTTCATGCAGGTGCTAAACTGCTTGTTGGAACATCAGCTGTTTGTTAAGCTGAAAAGTGTGTGTATCACTGCGATCAGGTCAAGTTCTTGGGGTACTATATAAGCTCATGGGGTATGGCTATAGAAAAAAAGCCAAGGTGGAAGCAGTTACCAGCTGGCTGCTGCCCAGAACGGTCAAGGAAACTACAGACATTCCAGGGGTTTGTCAAACTTCCATCATCGGTTTATCTGGAATTACAGCCCAAACAGTGCCCCCCACTTACATCTCTTTTCAGATGCAAGCCAACCAAGCTAGACTGGACAAAAGCAGCCAACAGGGCCTATGCCAATCCTACTTTATCGTTCGTCGTGGAAGTAGAAGAGATGCGTCTGACTGCGGAGTGAGAGCCGTTCGGTCACAGCGGGGAGGTACTCCCCTCAAACATCCCTCAAAAGCTGTTCTCGGCTGAATGCAACTATAATGTGGGTAACAAAGAACTACTAACGATCAAGAAGGCCCTGACCGAATGGAGGCATTGCATGCTTCTAGTGACAGACCATAAGAACCTAGGTTCCTATCTAGGTCTTAAAATTTGCCAAACTCAAGTCAGGCACGTTTCAGTTAGCGGTCACGTACTGACCAGGACCCAAAAATAACAAATCAGATGCACTGTCTAGAAGACACGACCCCCCCCCATCCTTAATCCCCAACTTTTTCTGGGTCCCTTTCACTGGGATCTCGAAGGAGAAGATTGTGGCTGAATCAGATTGACCCTCCCTCTGCATCTTGCCCACCCATTTTATGTGCCACATAGTTTACGTTTCAGGGTCATGTCATGGGTACACAACTCACTCAGTTGCGGCCACCCTATAATTAAATATACCACAGAACTCTTGGGAAATTGGTAGCCGGATTGCTGCCTTGAAGTTCTTGAAGTCTGCACACAGTCCAAAACTTACGATACTTTACATTATTAGACCGATTCTTTAAGGCTTGTCAGTTGTTCCAGCTCAAAGGTTGTGCCCTCCACCATGGAAACAGCAACCCAGCTTTTTACCCATGTATTTCGCAACTTCTGTAATTTGGAGGACATCGTATCAGACTGGGAGACCCAGTTTACGTCCTGTTTATAGGCAATAGAGTTTTGCAAGCTAGCTATGGACATGAATGTCCGCCTTACCTTCAGTCCAATTGGCAAGCAGATTGGCTCAACCTGCCATGTATGTCACCCCCCCTCATTTCAAAACAAGATGGTAGGTCCTACCATAAACAAAAAATGAAACTGATCCTGAATGTATTGCATTAGTAACAATTTTACAAATAATTCAGTGATTTTAATTTTTATATGTTGTCTTTATATGTTGTTATTATTATTATTATTATTATTATTCTCCTCATCCCACCTAAAACCTCACAATGAGGAACAGACTGATGACTGAGCATCTTACTAAACCCTGCAAGATGAGATTGAGGTCTCTGAGGTTTCTGACAGGTCAGATGCACATGTGCTAATGGATTGTGTTCATGTCATTTTTTTCCCCAGAAATGAGGTTTAAATTAGGTAAATTATTTGGTTATAAAAATAATTCAACAATAGTACATAGTTTCTATAGCAATTGTTCATTAAAATGGCACGTATCTGATCTACAGAATGTCAGCATAGCAACATGCAATAAGCTATAAGACTAAACAATTTGTGGGAGCTAAAATTGTAGCAAAATTTTTATTATTTTTCATTATGATTGATTATCGCACTTTACTTACCTCAATAACAGGGGACACAGAACGTGTGTAAAATGGCGATAGAAAAGAGAACACGGTTTCTGTGAATCCCAAGTGCTTAGCGTAGATATGTAAATATTGATAAATATTATAGCACACCAGTGTTATTTATGCTGTATGAAACCAAATACACTTTGAAAAAGCTTTTAGCGGAACCAGCCTGGTCTGAACATGCAGGATAATTTTTCCTTTTCCTCGTTGATCGGTAGCACTCAGCCCTAATAGTTACCTCTTCTGTGCTTGACAATTGACAATGCCAAAAAAGTTTGTGATTGACATATAATATTAAACAACTACATGTCCAAACTGAAGTTTAAAAGCTTAAAGCCCTTTTTCTTCTTGGTTGCTGATGTATGGCAAAGTATTTGAATGTGCATGCGGCTCATGTCGTTAACCATAAGCTGTTATCGTTTAACAAAAATGGATTTGGTGATATTGTGAAATTCTGCAAGAACATTTATTTAATACTTGTGATTTGTACCAGAAAGTCAAAAAGAGGAAATAATTGAGGATGCTGAAGGGGAAATATTTATAGTAGCAAGTTTATATATGCTGCCACTGCTGGCCCCTGTGCAACACCCTTAACCGTAAAACTACTCGGCTAGATAATTAATAGAAATGTAAACCCTTTGATAAATGTGATTGTTGGAAAGTGGATTTAAAAAGGAGGAATAAAACACTGTACTGTGCTATGCGATACATATTTGAATAATATTTAACTGATATTTATTTTAAATTATATTTAACGTTTTACGTTACTGTTAATATTTAAACCCACACTGCATGTCAAACAAAAAGCTCCTTCACTTCCATAGTTGTCGCTGACACATACGGCCATTGTCTCAGAAGCATGCATGGAAGAAAACAATGTGTGCCCCTGGCTTTGTATTTGTTGCCTTTCAAGGTATTTGTTTTACATTTTTTATATGAGGTATTGCAATATGTATTGTAATATGTATTGTATTGCAGTATATATCATTATATATCGTATCGTAAGGCCCTTGCTAATACACAGCCCTATGCTCAGTATTCCTTTTCTGAACAAACATGAAATAAGTACCAAATAAGAACCAAAGCTAATTAGGTACACTGTAGATGTGAGAAGCCCGAGAGTTATTAATCCCAGTCAGGTTACTGCAGACTGTATCGACAGGAAAAACAAATCACAACAGTGCGCATTGCACAAGAGAGTTGCATCACTCCAAGGAAAATAGTAAACCAAGCTTACCTTAATTATCTTTTAAAGGTCATAGTTTATATGGGCAAAAACATCAGGGACTGTGGGGAAAAAACAATCAGGTACTTCTTTTAATTAAATTTCTATATTTAGCTAAAGGCAGGGGTTAAATCGGGATTTGAATTTGTGTCAGGTTTACGGAGACTCTTTGTATTAAAAGCAAAAATATATACTTGTATATACTCAAAAAGGTACTAACCCTAGTAACACTCACATAAATAGAAGACTAGAAGAGACCTGTGGGATAAACTTATCATTTCTATTCCTGCCCTGGACACTTCTATTTACTCTGCTCAAATAAATACTTACTTTCTCTCTCTCTCAGTGACAGCATATATCATTTCACGTTTTGTGTGATAATGACACTATTATGAATTTGTTGAAACAAACTGTTATAGCTAAACTTTTAAAATGTACCTTATTAATTATATACCAGAAATGCAATGGTTGAGAACGGTATAAATACAATATAGCAGGGTAAGCCGATGTGGCCCAATTTAACACCTGGCTATGTTATAAGGCACTCAAAGGGTAAAAGTATAGACTTATATTAAGAATATTGTAAGACACATCTGGGTAGTTCAAGCAGTAGGATTCCAAACCTACTGTCAAGATTCCCACCAGAGGGTGCCGTCCGGTATCACTTCCTGTTTGGCTAGCTATTTAAGCTATTTACCTAGACTCTCACATTGCAAAGTATTGTTTGATATGCAACATACTAAATGTTCCTTCTGTATGCCTACTTTTTCGGTTTTTGGTCTGTGTCTAGCCTTTTGGATTTTTTGCCTGGTTTATTTTTGACTATTGTGTACCAACTTCTGCCTGCCTACTGACTACGTTGATGAACTGCCCTTTTAAGTATAATAAGGCTGTTTTTTGCAACATGGATTCTTCCTCATCTTCTGCCTTATACTTATACTCACATTCACATTAACCTGTGTCACATACAGCTATACAACACTATCTTTATCCAGGTGTTACTTTTTAAACTCCGCTATACAGAATGGAAGAAAATGTTTCTTTAGTGACTCATGATGGCTGGTCATTAACTCCACACATCAAAGCCTTGCTAGAGTCCAGATCTAATGTAAAGGGTAATCACACTTGCTAGAAATATGACACCCTATGGCACAGCTTCTACTTTTTGGTACACAGAACAAATGGACTTCCTGTTTTTTTTTTTGAAGGCAACATTGGCCAGTCCTCAAATCTGTCTTTTTGTTTGCGGTACCAGGTTTTGAGTGTCAGTCTCTGCCCTTGGGGAAGTACAGGACACAATGCTGTGCTTCTCTAGATGCTCAGGCTGTTCCTGTCCAGCAGCCTCAAGGGCTCCGAAAACGGCATGGCAGGTATCGCAAAAAAGCTGATGCCTTCTTTCTAATCCCTACAAACAACTCCATGCACCTACTGCATTACCTTAAAGGCCATTGGGGTGAAGAAGGGAATCCAGAAGGACAGCTCTGTTTCTCTCTGTAGCCACCAGAGTTGCCATGGATCGCCCCACTGTTCTGGCTGTCTCTTTAGCCTCTTTCTTGAACTGCATCTGCGTCCACCTTTTCACTGTTCTTCAGATCGCCTAGCAGGTTGACATGATAGGCCTGTAACACTGCCATGGTGTGTAAGCAGACTGCAGCCTACCCTGCTGAGTCCTCAACAGCCTAGAAGGCATTCTTGGGGCTGTCAGTGACATCAAGTTCTGCCAGTTTAAAACTGACACAGTAGCTGATTACCAGTTGATAGCACTTTTACTATCCCACTGTACACTATGACAATACAGAAAGTGTCCTAATAAATGCTTTTCACAAAATTCAAAAACATTATAAAACAGCTAAGCTTGAATGCTGAATGTTGTGCAGAATAGAAATGCTTAAAGAAACCAGCTGCAATCCCAGATATGGGGTAGGAAACGAGATCATTAGTAAAAGTCTTTATGAACAGGTTAACACCATGTTTCTTCCCACACTGCTTGGATGTTAAAAATGCTCGACAGCATACATGGGCCCTGTGGGGGTTCTACATAATGATCTGTTTAATTTGTGGACTTTAACAAACCACACGTTTAATTATTTGGCATTTAGGGGTGGATAATAAAAAGATTTGGTGGTTGTTCTCAAATTGAACTACCAAAAAAACAGCGATGGCAAAAGCACAGACATCATTTACGCTTTAGTTAATGTGGATGCGAAATGTGCACCTGTATGAATTTAAGATAACATTACTGTGAACATAGAAAATGGACTATTATAACTGAAAGCACTGAATTGGCTTATGACAAGAAAGAATATTCACTTAAAATTCACTTGTATGTGCTTTCTGAAATTATATTGTCAATTCTTGAACGCCAGCACCTTGTGTTTTTTAGGACAATTTGCAGAGCATTCGCCTAAAATCTGCAAATTTCATAGTCCATTTTAGCCATTCTTTTTGCCTTCTATCTGACTGCATTGCTCGTTGTTAGCTTCATAAACTAGCCTATGTTTACAGTGCATGATAGCCAAGAAAACACCAATGATAGGTTAAAAAGGCAGTGCAATAACAAAGGTAGATTGACTGGTTGAAAAAGGCGGATTGAGCAATCAAAAAAAAAATAACAATCTTGCCACCAATATTAATAAAAAATTAGATTAAAACAAAGTAATGAGCTTAGTTTAAAAATTTAATAATCAGAAAATACAGATATTTGTGTAAAAATGTAATGAGTAAAAGTAAAAAGTGAAGTGAAGTACTGATACCAGACAAATCTACTTAAGTACAGTTACAAAATTATTTGTACCTCGTTACTTCCCATCTCTGCAGAAAACAGACATGAAAAAACAATGATATAAAAAAGAATAAACCATGGAAATCATTCTCAGTCTCTTAAAAGCCTGCATCCTTTACAAATAAATAATCCTTGCATCCTTTGCAAATCCTTGCATCCTTTGCAAATAAATAAAGCAAGTTGTGAAAACTTGGAAAGCCTCAGAATCTACGGTTAGATTAGAATCTTTAGAATTGATTTCACTGAGCTGATAATCTTTTCAGGGTGAGGTCTCAACTGTCATTTGAGGAAAAAAGCCAGTACACTACTAACAGGTAAAAACATCTGTCTAAAACATTTGGCATACATATGATGTAGAGTTTTCCTGCTTCACTAACCCAACATGAGCAATGGTGTGTTTCAGAATTCCTGAGGCACTGGGAAATGATGTGCCACTATTCCACAACACCTGTACTGATAGTAGGATTACAATTGTACCATTATGGTTTGCAATTCTACAGTCAGCTTACTGGGGGAAGTGGTTAAGGTGTTGAACTGCTTATCAAAAGATCATTGGGTTCAATTGCTCACCCCACCAAGTTGCTGCTGGGCTTCCGAGCAAGGCACTTTACCCTTTAAATGCTCAAATGGTTAAAAAGGGGAACAATATAATACAATACAATGGAAATGCTCCTGACCAATAGGGGGCTGTTGGTGTTCAGAAACAGAAACATCTTACGTATTACCTATTTTGTTCTCTTATTTGATTTTGTAAAACTGCTTTGACACAATCTCTATTGTGTCAGTTGTGTTATGAGTTGTGGCTCATTTCCATTTTTGGATTTTGGCTTAATTCTGCTGTGTGGCAATTGATTCCCTTACGTTGGCTTTTTTCGTTTGTGTTTTGATCTAATTCCATTGTGTTGCAGCTTGATTCCTGTGTTGTGACTTGATTCCATTGTGTTGCGGCTCGATTATATTCTGTTGCAGCTTGATTCCGTTGTGTTGCGTCTGGGTTCCGTTGTGTTGGGGCTTGATTCTGTTTTTTTTTCTTACTAAGCCAAAATCTAAGCCATATACAGACAAAAATCAAGATTTCAGCATAGCGTTAAAACCCTCATACAGTAGCTATGCATAATCTACAACAACAACAAAATGAATCCCAGACCAGTTACACAGCAAGATACTGCAATGATACCAATAGTGGGTGTCAAAGTAATGCCAAAATATTCTAGGTTCAATTATTTATACTGTGTACTATTATATTATTCAGTGTAATAATCAAAGAGTCAATAAGTCTTTTTATTATTACTTATTTTAACACTTATTTTAACACTTTTGACTATAATTAGACTGTAACCTGACAGAAATACTACCCATTGTTTTTCCAGGCTTTTCTACCTGCCTGTCAACATAGGTATGTTCCTCTGCGCTATACAGTTGTTTATCTGAAGACCAGAAAGACCCAGGTTCAAGCCCCACCACTGCCAGCCACTGTTGGGTCTTTGAGCAAGACCCTTAACCCTTCCTGCTCCAGGGGTGCTGTATTATTTGGCAGTTCCGTTATTAATGCAGTCATTGTTGAGTTTAAGGAAAAAGAAAAGTGGAACAACTTTATAGGCTTTACTTTTACATTTTAGAAATCTAAGTAGCTTATATATGGATGATATAGCTAATATTTTTCATTTATTTATTATGATCAATTGGATAGAATATAAATCTGCCGTCTCTAGGCATAAGCGAACTAACCAAGGGGCCCCAAGCACCTATTTTGATGTATATGTTCTGATGAAATATCTTAAAATAATAATTTTACTCAAACATTTGGTTTTACAAATGTATTTATAAAGGCAGGTGATAAAGTAAAAGTATCAACATTATAGTAGGTAAGGAAATGATCAAGATGAGTATAATTGGCGATAGGGGCCCCAAAGCTTATTTTGCTTAGGGCCCCATAAATGCTTGATTCATCAAATCTTAAAATTACATCTAAATTTCTAAGCTGCTGTACCTATGAAAATGTGAACTTGCATTACTACTGTTTGAGGGATAAGATTGTATAAAGTTAATAACTTTTGGGGGGGGGCAGAAAGTCAGAAAGTGTTATTTAAAGGATGACATTTAAGAAAGGTTTATATCTTTTACAATATTTCAGCTCGCTGTCTTTCTGCATGACTTTTTCTGGTGTGACACTGAGTCTGTATTTGCTCAGGACCTGACTCTGTTTAATTTCTCTGACAGCGAGGAAATACTCAGCCAAATCATTTGCTGTTTAGGCACTGATAATATTTTCATAAATCCCGATTATATGTTACTCTGCAAACTACACGCCATTAGTTTTATGTGTATATTTTCCTTTTTTTCTTTCTTAATTCTGAAATATGATGTCACAATTATGTGTTTTGCTCAAGTTACCTTGAGAAAAGAAAAACAGAGGCTTCCGGTTTGTTCTGCAATGTTAAGACATGTTTGACTGGTCTCTGTACCGAACTGTATATTTATATAACTGTATATTTATTTAAACCCAAACACATTCTTGACCAGCCTGAGGTGACTTCTTATAACTAAAAGATTAAAAACTGTTTTAACGCAAATTTAAACAAATTATTGGCCAAATTTTTTAAGGTTTATTAAATATGCCTGGTACACTCAATAAACACGCAGCAGAAAGTAGAATGGAAACTAATCAAGAGCTTATTCTCTGCGAGAGCTACTTTTAAAAAGAGACGAAAAAGCAGAGGTTCATGCCGCAGAAATAAAGATGCAATGCGAAGCAACTGAGAGAGTTTGCGAATGTGACGGGCCAGGCAAGCACATACTTTTCTGCAAAAAGTAATCAGATATGGTAATAAGAGGTGGTATAGTAGTTTTAAGCTGGACTTGCCAGGGTCTTAATCACCCAATCTCCCACGTCTCTAAATGGAGAGAATTTATTAAATATTTGCAAGAAACACATTTAGTCCCTAAGGATCATAAATTAAAAAGAGGGGGCTTTTAAAAGAATTTTCCTTTATAGTTTACTGGAAAAAGTCAGGGTACCGCCATATAAATACACTGAGAGTTAGCATTTGAGAAATCATTGAAATGACTGGGCTGACCTGGTGGGTGGTAATGGTGGTGTCTCAATGGGCTGGACAACTGGTTGGTAGCACCAGCCTAGGCTTGGAGAAACTTCATTCTGGTGGTGGTCCAGATCAGTGGGCAAAGTGGCATGGGCATGGACATGGTAACCACCAGAGTAGCACCACTCAGCCTTCTGGCAGGCCTTGGAGAAACGGTGGATCGATCAGTATGAGACCCTGGTGGAATAACTGTTGGGTGGTCTCCATGGGCAACCCTTGAGTAGCACCAGCCTTCAGGCCTTAGAGAAACGGTCGATCATAGTTAGAATGGTGGAAAAACCTTGAGAGGGAGGCAGATCAGTGACAAAGTCGACAGCCACATGGGACCATGGTCTCTGTGCAATCGGCAGAGGTATCGCAATCAACAAGGTATAAACCCATGACATAACTCTCCCTCGTAGACAGCGTGGCACGTATGTCTTACTGTTGGGACAAGACGCCGAGGAGGATCATTCTGCTGAGCCTTCATGATTTCTCCTTTAAGATCCCAGTGGATGGCCCCCAAGACATGCTGGGGAGGAATAATGTGTTCAGTTACCCTCTGCTGGGGATCATCGTGAATTCGGGACAGTGCATCTGCTTTGCTGTTCTTGGTACCTGGTCTGTAGGTTACAGTAAAGCGGAACATAGGAAAGAATAAAGCCCACCGAGCCTGCCTGGTGTTTAGCAGTTTTTAAATATTCTAGGTTCTTGTGATCTGTAATTACCAGAAACAGGTGGGTGCTTTCCTCCAGCCAGTGCCTCCACTCCATCATAGCTTTCTTTATCGCAAGTAATTCCTTGTTGCCTACATTGTGGTTACACTCGGCAGGGGATAACTTCCACAAAAAGAAAGCACAGGGGTAAGGCTTGGGGGGCGTGCCATGACGCTGGGAGAGGACAGCACCTACTCCATAGCTTGAGGCGTCTACCTCCACTACAAAGGGCAACGAAGGATCAGGGTGTCTCAAAATAGGGGCCATAGTAAACTTGACCTTCAGTTTCTTGAATGCCTGGGTGGTCCACTGGAGCTTAGACGGCTTGCCCTTGAGTAATGAGGTGATAGGAGCTGTGGTTTGACTATAGTTTCTTATGAATCGTCTGTTAAATTACCAAACGCCAGGAATCGTTGAAGCTCCTTAACTGTTGTGGGAAAAGGCCATTCCGTCACAGCCTCGACCTTGGCCTTATCCATGGAAACCCCGTGGCTGCTAATGTGATAACCCAGAAACAGAACATGATCACGATGAAATTCACACTTCTCTGCCTTGACATATAACTGATGCTTAAGTAAACGAGATAGAACTGTGCGGACTTAAGTTATGTCTTGTGAATATGTTAGAGAGTAGATGAGTTGTTGAGAAGATCTCGGAAGAGATCATTCACATATGCCTGGAAAAAACTGCTGGAAAACAGGCATTAGCTAACCCGTAGAGCATCACCAAATAGATATCCATAATGACCCCAAGTAGTAATAAACCCCTAGTAGTAATAAACGCCGTTCTTCCCACTCGTCATCCTCTCGGATTCTGATGAGATTATAGGCACTCCTGAAATCCAGCTTGGTGAAGTAGCGAGCTTTACCGCTATGTCGTTTAACCCTCAGTAATCAATATATGGCCGTAAAGTGCCATCTTTCTTCTCCACAAAGAAGAAACCAGAAGCTGCGGGAGATGTGGAGGGTCGGATGAAACCAGAAGCTAACACCTCATCAATGTACGCCTCCATGGCCCGGGTCTTAGGTTGTGACAGAGGATAGACTCGGCTTCGTGGCAGGCCGGTATTCGAAAGTAATTCTATAGCACAGTCGCCTGGGCGGTGCGGAGGGAGTTAAGAAGCTTTAATCTTGCTGAATACCTCCAGCATATCGTGGTACTCCCTGGGGATTTGTTCCAGAACAATACCTAGTAAATCCCTTATGTGTACTGACTGACACGGCATGGTGGGTAACAGAGTTAAGCAGTGTTCATGACAGTAATTGGACCAGCGTACAATGTCTCTGTCCTTCCAGGAAATGGTGGGGTTATGTTTACTGAACCAGGGGAATCCCAGAATCCCAGTGGAGTGGCTGCTCAAGATGTATGGATCCTACTCGTAAGGTAGTGGGAGCAGTTCTTTGTTCGATTTCATTTTTACAGACAAAATAATGTTACCAATACTCAGAACATGTGAATACACAGGCATAATAATTTCAGATCATAGACCTGTACTAATGACCCTTTGCTTCCCTGGTAATATTCGATCACGGGATATGTGTAGATTTAACTCCACATTATTCGCAGCTGAGAAGTTTGTTGATTTTGTGTAATCTGATCGATTACTTTCTTGAAACCAACTACACGCTGGGTATGAAAGCTTTTTTAAGGCAGCAAATAATTTTGTGTAGTGTGGGTATGAGGGAAGTTGGAATGGAGCGAATCAATCAAATTATTTTAAGGATAAATTACATAGATCAAGAGCATTCCAGATCCCCTACCACTGCTTGATTTAAGAAAAGAGGAAAATTACTACAGATTTAGGTACCCTACTCACAAAGGCAGAGGAAACTATATTTGAGATCTAGACAGCAAGAATTTGAGTATGGTAAAAAAAAAGGCTAGCAAGTTGCTTTTAAATCAATTGAGACAGATAACTAAAGCTAAACATATAGCAGCAATTCAGACAGTGCATGGAGTAACCACAGAACCACTGAATATTAACAAGGAATTTTAAAAAATTATGAGAAACTGTATGTATCAGCGCCATGTGACAAGGCAATTTTTTTGCTACTATAGAAATACCTACTAAAGTAAACACCTGGACCGAACGGATTTATAATTAAATTTTATAAAAAGTTTTCATGCAAATGATCCCCAGTTTTAACAGTGTTTAGGAAAATAATTGAAAAAAACAGTATTACCATCATTATGTCACAGGCTATTATGTCACAGTTGTACACAAAAAGGTAAAGATCCCCTAAAATGTGACTCATGTCGCCATATAACTTTCCTTTCACATGACTACAAGATATTAGCAAAGGTCTTGGCAACAAGGTTAAATCCTGTCATGCAATCCATTATACATCAATACCAGACAGGATTTATACCTGGGCCTAGTCTATTTACAAGGTAGCTTACATCTGCCAGAGGTGCTGTTATTGTTAGATACACATAAAGCCTTTGCCCGTATTGAATACGTAGTATCTATTTACAGCCCTGAAAAAATGTGGTTTTGGAACTAGTTTTTGCACTTGGATTAGTATACTCTATGCACATTCAACTGCTTGTATAAGAACCAATAGGTTATTTAACATAGCAATAGAGCCCCTAGCTATAGCGTTAAGGAAAGAGGCAGATCTGTTAGGTATTAATAGGAGCGGAAGAACCCACAAGATTTTGTTGCATGCAGATGATCTCATAATATGCATATCCAACCCAGACATTTCCATACCTAAAATGATAGAACTTATACAGTTTTGGGGATATATCAGGATACAAGATCAATTTTAATACAAGTATATTATTCCCAAGTGTAGTTAATAATGAGGCAGTTTCCATTTAAAGTTTCTATTTAAAATAGAGTATGACTCTATTTTAAGTACTTAAAAGAGCTATTTGGACATAAGTTTTCTCCAGTGATGGAAAAAACTGAAAAAGATTTAAACCGATGGTCTTTATCACCCATTTCAGTGTCAGGCAGAATAAATGCAGTTAAGATGTCTATTTTGTCATGGTTCTAATGTTTATTTCAAAATGTTCCATTGTTCATCCCCAAATCTTTCTTCAAGGAGTAAGACAAATATTTGTCCTCTTTTATATAGAATAAAAGTATTCTAAGAATTAGGAAAGCCTTTTTAGAAAGACAGAAGAATTTGGGGGATTGGCATTGCCCAACTTTATGTATTATTTTTGTTCATGTAATATTGATAAGCTCATCTATTGGGCAGCAGTTGAGGTGTCTAGCCAAAAAATATTTTAATACTTTCAATCCCCCTGCTTATAGTTGGGTTGAGGAATTCTTCGATATGAGTTTATCTGAGTGGGGTTTGATATCCGCAGCTTGATTTAAAGAGCAGCCTCACCATCTTTAGATTTTTTAAAAGAAACAATGGGAGGAGGACTTTGTAAGTGCAGTCCCAGAGGTAGTCTGGCAGTCAGCAGTTAATCAAACTCATTCAGCATCCATATGTGTGAGACATGGGCTACTTTAATTTAAGACAATCCATATTCTCTGACGAGAATATTCCTGGAAATAGACCCAAAGTGTTCTAGATGTTACAGAGGTGAGGCTACTCATATGTTCTGGACTTGTCCAGCTCTGGAACCATTTTGGTCTGCTGTGTTTGAGACATTTTCATATACTTGTGAAAAGAAAATAGAACCAGATCTAATAATGGCAATATTTGGTGTGACCTCTGAGAAATCAGGTCAATCGGATCCATGGGCTTTCTCTTCTTTGCTGGCCCGAAGGCTAATACTCCTGCAATGGAAGTCAAACAAATCACCAACTCAAGTCTGGAAACCTTTCCTTGTGGATGTGGAGGACAGATTCACTCTGAACACTGATTGCAAGTTCCCCCCTTATTCCCCCCCTTTTGTGTTCATAGCGCTTTTAACAATAATCATTGTCCCAAAGCAGCTTTGCACAGAATGAGTAATAGTGAAAAGTATACATTTGTCCCTAATAAGCAAACTGAAGGTGGTTGTGGCAATAAAAATCTTCCTGAGATGAAGTAGAAAGAAACCTTGAGAGGTACCAAACTCAATAGGGAACCCATCCTCATCTGGGTTATACCATAATGCAATGCAATGCACAGCTCAAATCGTATCGCCAAGTTTGCCGATGATACGACCGCAGTGGGTCTCATCAGCAAAAACGATGAGACAGCGAGCGAGCACGAGAGCACAGCGAGCGAGCACGAGAGCACAGCGAGCGACGAACTAAAGAAAACAAACAAATAAGCAACTTACGGTATGTAAAATGGCAAACTTTCAGCTCGTTCAGTGTGTAGAGTGCAGGATGTTTAGAGAGTCTTCTTCCGCCATTAACGATAATTTTATTTGTGATAAATGTTTGCTAGTTAGCACTTTGGCGGAGAAGATCCTAGTCTTAGAGGAGCGCATACTTTGGAGAGGACCAGACTTTAGAGAGGGTTAGCAAGGAAGCGATTAGCTCCCCCGCAGCGGCGAGTCTGGATGCTACAGGCGTAGCTAGCCTGCCCCCGACTCCGGCATTAGAGCCCTCACAGCGGGGCGAATGGGTGACGACTCGGCGGCATACTCGCGCAGCCAAAGCTACGGCTAAGGCTTCGGCTAAGGCTAAAGCTAAGGCTAACCCACCAGAGCACGCCACTACGCTTCACGTGCCCAATAGATCTGCCCTCCTCAGTGAAGCACCCACTGAGAAACCTGAAGGTACTCTGGTTATTGGAGATTCCATAGTGAGGCACGTGAAATTAGCTTGGCCTTTAGGGGCGCCAGCGGCAGTAGTTAGATGTTTGCCAGGAGCCAGAGCACCGGACATAGCAGATAATCTTAGGGCTGTAGGCCAGCATAGGTTTTCAAAGATAGTGGTTCATGCTGGTGCTAACGATATACGCCTTCGACAGTCGGAAACTAGTAAGGCTCACTTCATAGAGGTGTTTAAACTAGCGAAGGCGATGTCCGATGTCGTAGTATGCTCTGGCCCCATACCAATGCGACGTGGTGACATAGCTTACAGCAGGTTATGGTCACTGAACCGCTGGATGTCCAGGTGGTGCTCCGAAAACAGTGTGGGCTACATCGACAATTGGAAAACTTTTGAGGGCAAAGCTGGCCTGTTAGGACGGGACGGGTGTCCATCCCACCCGGGAAGGAGCTCCTTTCTTGTAACATAGCTCATAGTCTTAGAATAGGACTAGTTAATCGTTGACTACCCAGAGCCCAGGCCAAGCAGCAGACCAACAGGCTAATCCGACCGTCTGCTAGCTGCACAGAGTCGTCACTCAGGGTCCATAATATTGAGACTGTGTCTGTTCCCCAAGCTATACAATATAAATATAGAAAAACCCCAAAAGTTTGCTTCACTAATTTAATTAATATAGATATTCGTAACTCAGAGAATACTGAACACACAGCCTGCACCTCTGATCTGAAGCTAGGATTGTTAAACATTAGATCTCTTACTTCTAAAGCGCTTATGGTTAATGAAATGATCTCAGATCTGGATTTTGACATTTTATGTTTAAAACAGAAACATGGACTAAACCGGACGAGTATGTAGCATTAAATGAAGCTAGTCCTCCAGCTTTCAGCTACATACATCAGCCTCGCCCTAATGGTAGAGGTGGAGGCGTCGCAGTTATTTATAATAATAATCTAACTATCGTACAGAAACATGGACGAAATTTTAATTCATTCGAAGCTCTCTACAGTAACCTTACATCTGCAGAGTCAATTGATTTCTCTAGTTTCTTATTTACAGACCCCCATAATTGCTGGAGACTTTATTATTCATTTTGAAAACTCAGATGACCTGCTGAGAACAGCATTTATGTCTTTACTCGACTCAGTGGGAGTAAATCAGTGTGTAATAGGACCCACTCATAAAGCAGGTCACACGTTAGATTTAATACTATCTCTCGGAATAAGTATAAGTAATATAGTAACAACTCCTCAGTGCGAAAATTATTTCTGATCACCATCTTATATCGTTTTTAAAACGTGTCATGCTAATAGTGCACATGTAGTGGCCGCGCTACCGCTTTAAATGTACATTTACATCAAACTTCTGCTCAGAGCTTTATTAATTGTCTTTCAGACTTGTCTTCTGTCATTGGATCGCCGTCTGATCCAACAGAACTCGAGCAGGCGACTGAATATATAGATGCCGCATTCCACTCTACATTAGATAACGTGGCTCCAGTTAAAAGAAAAATAATTAAAGATAAGAAACTCGCTCCATGGTATAATGAACACACGCGCTCTTTAAAACAGAGAGCCCGTAAACTAGAACGTAAATGGCGCCGAACTAGATTGCTGGTTTTCCAGGCAGCATGGAAAGAGGGAATTCTAGCTTATAAAAAAGCTCTTAGTGTAACTAGATCAACGTATCTTTCTAACCTTATTGAAGAAAATAACAATAATCCTAGATTTCTATTTGACACAAACCGTCGCAAAATTAACTAGGAATAAGACGACCTCAGAAACCTGCACCATAACTGCGTGCAGCAGTGAGGATTTCATGAACTTTTTTGATAATAAAATTGCAAACATTAGGCAGAAAATTCACGCTTTAAAACCGGACCTTTTGAATGATTCTGATGAACAATTAACCGCATCAGATCAGAACTTAGAAAATTTCACTCCTCTGGAAGAGAAAAACCTAATCGCACTCATCTCTTCCACAAAACCGTCAACTTGTGTGTTAGATCCTATACCAACACACTTTCTTAAGCAAATTGTACCGGCAGTTATCAGAACCCCTGTTGAAAATAGTTAACTCTTCTCTCAGCAGTGGGTATGTTCCCAAATCTTTTAACTTAGCAGTTATTAAACCTTTAATTAAGAAACCTGACCTTGACCAAAATGAGCTGTCAAACTACAGGCCGATATCTAACCTTCCGTTTATCTCTAAAATCCTAGAGAAGGTAGTAGCGCAACAACTATGCTCATATTTACAAAGAAATAACATGCACGAACTTTATCAATCAGTATTTAGGCCTCACCAGAGCACAGAGACGGCACTGGTCAAAGTAGCTAATGACCTTTTACTGGCATCCGACCAAGGCTGTGTCTCGTTGCTTATATTACTTGACCTTAGTGCGGCTTTCGACACCATAGATCACGATATTCTTCACAGATTAGAAAAAATAGTAGGAATTAAAGGTCCTATTTAACCGATCGTTATCAGTTTGTAGATTTAAATGGTGATTATTCTGCATGCTCCCTTGTAAAGTATGGTGTTCCACAGGGCTCGGTTTTAGGCCCATTTTTTTTCTCTCTTTACATGCTGCCTCTGGGAAACATAATTCGTAAGCATGATATCAGTTTCCACTGTTTACCACGGTTACGACGCGTTACGCCGATGACACACAGTTATACGTCTCATCAAGGCCTGATGTGAAAGGCCAGTTTAATAATATTGAGCAATGTGTGAAGGAAGTAAGAGATTGGATGTTATGCAATTTCCTCTTGCTTAACGCTGACAAGACGGAGGTTCTGGTTCTAGGACCACAGGTAGCTAAAAGTAAGCTTCCTGATCACACCTTAACCCTAGACAGTCTTTCTGTTTCACCGAGTGCAACAGTAAAAGATCTGGGTGTGATTTTAGACTCCAATCTCTCATTTGAAGCCCATGTCGATAATATTAGCAGGATAGCGTTCTATCATCTCAGAAATATCGCTAAAATAAGAAATATCTTGTCGCTTACTGATGCCGAAAAATTAGTTCATGCGTTTATCACATCCAGGCTGGATTACTGTAACGCTTTACTGTCTGGATGTTCAACTAGGTGCATTAATAAACTTCAGTTAGTCCAGAACGCAGCAGCGAGAGTCCTCACTAAAACTAAAAGATACGAGCACATCACACCAGTCCTATCCACACTGCATTGGCTCCCAGTGAGACACCGCATCGATTTTAAAATACTACTTTTAACCTATAAAGCTCTAAATGGTCTTGCAGTACTTGAGCGAACTTCTAGTGTCTTACGTTCTGCCACGCCTACTTCGATCAAAGGATGCAGGCTGCCTGTCAGTACCGCGCATTATAAAAACTACAGCAGGGGCAGAGCCTTTTCTTACAGAGCCCCAATGCTATGGAATAGCCTCCCTATGTATGTTCGGGAATCAGAGACAGTCTCAGTGTTTAAGTCCAGGTTAAAAACGTACTTATTTAATCAAGCATTTTGTATTGATTCCCCTTAGATAAAGGAGCAGATCTGGGGGACTCATGGGTGTTAAGTATTATGGTGATCTGGTATGTTTAGATGCTGTCTTCCCCTCTCTTATTGATCACGGTGTTGATGATGAGAGCGGCTGGTTGCTTAACATATCAGGGAGCCCTCATGTCTGTGTTTCCCTCTGGTTCTCCTTTTAGTTATGCTGACCTAGTTAGTCTTGCTGGAGTCCATCCTTGCACTCTACATTATTCATTTAATCAATCCAAACCGTGTGATTACATTGTCACTTAACTGTTTTCCTTCTTTTTGCCTTCCTTTCCCTCTCTCTCTTTCTCTCTCTCTCTCTCTCTCTCTCTCACTGTTGAGTTTACATACGCCACAACGGAGCTGCCGGTGATCTAATTCCTGAGAAGGCTGAGGAAAGCCCTTCTGCCACCTCCCATCCTGACCATGTTCTACAGAGGGACCAATGAGATCATCCCGAGCAGCTGCACCACTGCCTGGTTTGGGAACTGCACCGCTTCGGATTGCAAGACCCTGCAGAGGATAGTGAGAACAGCTGAGAAGACCCTCTGAGTCTTTCTTCTCTAAATAACGAACATTTACACCACACACTTCATCCACAAAGCCCCCACACAACCCCCACACACACTCTTCACACTCCTGCCACCCAGAAAAAGGTACCGTAGGATTCAGGCCCTTGCAACCCGAATGTGTAACAGTTTCTTTCCCCAAGCCATCAGGCTGCTTAACACACTGAACTGACTAAAACTACCTTAACGCAAACACACACACACACACACATACCTAAGACAATTCAATGTTTACAGCAACATGTAAACACAAAAATATATTGTTAAGCACCAACACTTTAAATGCAGTTTGCAAATTTACCTTGTTTTTTAATTGCACAGTCCTATTTGCACATTTTTATAATCGGTTAAATTTAACTTACCGTACAGCGTCCTGTTTTTTGTACTTTATAATCCTGTTTTAAAATCTGTATTTTTTATTGCACTGTCTGTCTTGGACTGGTTGCACACATGCACTTTATGTTGCTAAGATAATTTACTTTTAGTCTTTAGCTCTGTGTTGTTATTGTTTTGTGTAATTCTGTGTTGTTTTGTGTAGCACCATGGGGTTGTTTTATTTCACTGTGTACTGTTTCTGCTGTATATGGTTCAAATAACAATAAAGCTTCTTGAACTTGAACTTCAAAGTACTCCTTCCATCTTCTCTGTACACTTTCCTTAATAATCCTAAGCTGCTGCACATCCTTCCCATCTCAATTCCTCTGCCTTGATAACCTGTACAAGTCCTTCTCTCCTTCTCTAGTGTCTAACCTAGTGTACAACTAATCAAATTCCTTCTGCTTGGCGTTAGCCACTTCCCTCTTCACTCTGTACTGCAAATCCTGGTATTTCTGTCTACTTTCTTTAGTCCTTTCCACGTCCCACTTATTCTTGGCTAACCTCTTTCTCTATATAATATCCTGAACTTTAAAAAAGAGAGAGAGCTCTAGTTATAATCCTCACAAATCCCTTCATTGACCATGTGACTAAGAACCAAATGTAAGACATTCAAATTGACAAATTAGCAAATTACAGCTTCACCCACTGTAAAAAATGAGTGACCCTTAGCAGACCCCCAATGTATACACATGATGTCCTAAAGGCCTTAATCGCTATCAGCACCTCTGTGCCTTCAGGAACACCAAATAGCCCTTTTATTACCCATTATATTTTTGGGACAGGAAAGTAGGTCTGATCATTTTCAGCCTTACACCACCATTCTATGATGTCTGGCTACACTCTCTCCCACCACTGTCCTTTACTGTTCCTTTTCCTGACTCTTTTCAAACCTGCCCAACACTTCCTCATAACCTCTGTTCCCCTTACCAATGTGCATTAAAGTCTCCGCCTATTACTACTCTCTCTTCTCTGGAAATACTTACAATTACCTAATCTAACTCATGCCAGAACCTGTCTTTCTCTTCTAACTCGCAACCTACTTAACCACTGAGACATAACCACTTACAACATTCACTATCAGCCCTTCAATTTCTAACTTCAGACTTATCACCCTGTCTGACACTCTTTTCACCTTCAGAACATTTTTCACAAACTCCTCTTTCAGGATCACCCCTACTCCATTTTTCTTTTTTATCCACACCATAATAAAACAACTTGAATCCCAATACAATACTGCGAGGTTTGTTACCCTTCCACATGGTCACCTGTAAACACAATATATTTGCCTTCCTCCTCCCCATCATATCAACCAGCTCTCTACCTTTCCCTGTCATTGTCCCAACATTTAGCATCCCTGTTCTTAGTCCCACACTCTTGCCTTTCCTCCTCTCTTTCTGTCTATTAATGTGTCCACCTTCTCCTCTCCCTTCTTTGACCAACAGTAGCCCAATACCCGCCAGCACCTTGTAGTCAGCGGTGCTGGTGGCAGTCGTTATTGACCTGGGACTCGACCAATCTAGTATGAAATTATGACAGATGAGTTTTACATCGGATGCCCCTCCTGACACAACCCCTTTCTATTTATCCAGGATTGGGACTGGCACCAAAGTCACTGGCTTATGACCCCTGTGGCTAGATGATTACTTTTGTCTACATAGTATACTTTAATACAGCTTACAGTATTTAAGCTTGTGTGAAGATTGATTGGACTTTAAATTCTGTTTAATACTGGAATGTTTCATCCTAAAACCTGGCCATGGGGCAGAAATATCAAGGTTTTGCAATGGCTGTCTTGTTTCCTGGTTCTAAATCATGCTGAAAGTATATGCTATAAATCAAAAAAGTGTATCAAGAAATATAAAATCCTAAGATTATTAAAAAGCTCAGTGTTTTACGGCTATACTACCTATAGGGAAAAAATACTATAGTACATGTATCTACAGAACGTCTAGTAAAATTTCCCTAACTTATGTAGTGGTTTTGAACCTTACTATAGTAATCGGTTGTAACAATACAAGTCTCCCACCACCAAAGACCGCCTTTGCCTAAGTACTAGCCACTTTAACTAGTATTTTCTTTGCTAGCTTTATATGCTAGCAGGGCTGTGACCACATTGCGAGGTATTGTTTGCTAGTCATCATACCAAGTGGTTCTATGACCATGCTTGTGTTCTTGTCTACTCTTTTCTGTCTGAACATTTTCCTTCCACAGTTTTGGATTTGTACTGGTTTGATTTTTGTGTACCAAACTTTGCCTGTTTATTGGCTAGGTCTGTGGATTAGGTTGAAGTCTTTAATAAAGCCTTTCACTGCAAAATGGTTTCTAGTCAGATGTCTGCTTCACAGAGGCAATGATGTGGTAATTTGTTGTGGACACTTAACTACACTTGGTATAGTAACTCTACTGTAGTAACACATTCCTACATTAATTACAATAGTAAATTTCATGTCATTTATTATATTGTATATCTGTGAGAACCTTCACAGCACAATTCAGGGCAAAAATATATATTGTGTTATAGTAATACAACACAAACAAAATCCCTCAACTTAATGAAAAACAAACAATATGTTAACAATATGTTACAAATCACTGCTGTATGGTTTATCTTTACTATTTTTAAGATCTGTTTAATACAAATTGGAATCTGGGACTAGGAAATGGATGTCATTACAAAATCGGTATTGGGCATCAAGATTTTCAGTGTACATGCAGTGTAAATGTGACTGAATATTGTTCCACCAGTTGTTATTTTTACTTAGGATTTTTATGTCAATGTTTGTCTTATTTCTAAAAAGATCCTTCACCTTCTGTAGCACAGCCCAGAACATGACTGATCCAATCTACTAATTACCCAACCTGTTTTTCTGGATGTTTTTAAAGAACCCCCTTACAGATTTCACCAACTGCCTTTAAGCTTGACAAGTGTTATAAAAGGTGTGATTCACACACAGAGTTTAAAAATAACCTTTTTTTTGCTCAAATTGTTTAACTCTACATTGATGCACTTTCAAAACGATGCCAAACGAATCTCCAGCAGTGAGTCATGGTCTCATCAGATTAATTTTTCTCATAACCAGCATTCTCTGAACACACAGGGGAACAACCAATTTAGGAGTCTCTTTATCAGCAGGGCCTTTTCTGTACAAAAGTTCAGGGAAGGCAGAAAAAACAGGAAGAAACATTTTAATGTAATGTATATGACTAATAAGAAATTTAATTAAGCAAAAATCACCACAATGTGCATGATTAACAGATTTTGACCAAAATGTCCTATGCAATTTTAAATACAGTTTATGATTGTTTAACACTTAAGAAACATTATTATTATGCAAATCCACTTATTATATACAGTTGTTGAGTTCACACCCTCTGGTGTCACCGAGATGAGGATGGTTCCTTTTTGGGTCTGGTTCCTCTCAAGGTTTTTTCCTTTTGTTTTTGCCACGGTTGCCTCAGGCTTACTTATCATAACATATTTACATTTGCTCAGGGGTCCAACAGTGGGTAAGTTTTGAGCTTTTAAAAAATTCATAGTGAAGCTGCTATGACAAAATGTTCATTGTTAGAAGCAGTAAACAAATGAAATTAAATTTTATCTAGCTGAATTTTTTCCCCAGCTTAAATCAATACTTGTTGATATGTTTGAAAATGTCATGAAGTGTAGGGTTTTAGTGGGTTAGGACTAGTTCAAGGGCACCAAGCAGTCAATTCCACAAAATGATTGCTTCATCCCTGCAAGTCCAGATCTGATGTAATCTGTCACTTCAGACTGCGTTTCTTTGTTTGATTTTAGAAAAGTAATAAGAAGACAAAGTACCAACAACAGAGCACCACTAAAACAAAGCCACAATGTATTTCATTCAAAAACTACTGGATGAACCCCACCATCCTAAGGCAGGATGTGCAATATGCTTTTTATTTTCCTTTTTCCCTGTTTATCTTCATTTTTGCAAGCATGATAACCATATTTACTACAAGCAAATGCACTTTATAAAATGCAAACCAAATGCAACCTAAGGTCAGTATTAAAACCATTATCACGGAATAAACGCAGGGGAAACGGTACATTATAAAATGCTATTTCTAAATATATAAAACTTTTAAATATTTCATCACATTATAAAATCACATTTAAATTTAATTTATTACAAACCAAATAATGTTTTTGTGCTAAGAAAAATACCTATGAGCGTTGATGTTATTATCACATTTCTACAGAAATAATTTTTACCGGCTTCTGCAGACAATGTTCTGCAGAATTCAGATATTCTTATAAAAATGAACAACAACAACAAAAAAAATAACAAAGAAGAATAAAAATAATAAGAATAATAGGTATAAACTGGCTATAATTATGATGATGTTATTACAAAAATAAGTATATACAGTGTATTTGCATAACTATTTATATGTTAGCATATTGAGGTAGTTTGTGTATTCATAATTATGCGGCCACAAAATAAGATGCAGAATAGTTTTGATAATAATAAAAATCTCTGTTAGCAGATGATGCAGTATTATTTTTGAATAGTCCAGGGCCAGCCCAAGCCTTACAGGGGCCTTAAGCAAAATTTTATTTAGCCCCTTGGTGCCACTCATTTGACTAATTATTAGATTAGATTAAACTTTATTGTCATTGTGCAAGGTACATGTACAGAGCCAATGAAATGCAGTTAGCATCTAACCAGAATTGCATAAGTGGCTTATTTACAAATAAATAGCAATGTAATTAATAGGGTATGAGGTTGATAATTACAGACAGAGGTGGATAAATAATGTACAAAAGGTATATGGGTAGAATATAGAGGTGTAACAATAGATAGTTATGGATGGTGCAAAGATGCATAATGATAAAGTAAAGCAAAGTACAGAAAGTGGAGTGCAGTAGTAATTAATACTGTATACAGCTGTTCAGTGCAGAAACAGCCACAGGTAAGAAGCTGTTTTTTTCAGTCTGTTTGTGCGTGCTCTGAGGCATCGGTAGCGTCTGCCTGATGGGAGAAGTCCGTGGTTGTGAGAAGGATCTTTGATTATGCTTCTCGCCCTTTGCAGGCTGCGTTTTTTTGTGTGTATTCTCCAGGGTGGGTAGCTGAGTGCCGATGATTCGTGGGGCGGTTTTCACCACCCTCTGAAGGGCTGTGCGGTCTGAGGCAGTGCAGCTGCTGTATCATACTTAGATGCAGTTTGTGAGGATGTCTCCTCAGATAATATAGGTGCTGTTGTGCCTTTCTGACCAGGAAAGAAGGACCAGAGACCAGGTGAGATCCTCAGAGATGTGGATTCCTAGGAACTTGAAGCTAGGTACACGCTCAACAGCCGCTCCATTGATGTGTATTGGAGGATGAATGTGATTGCTAGCTTGTCTGGAATCCACAATGACCTTCTTTGTCTTCTTAGTGTTGAGTTCTAGGTTATTGTCCTCAAACCATGTTACTAGGTGTAATTATAGCCGATCCTTGATTATTTGCACACTATAAACCTAACACACCTGTTATTAATTGTAAATTTTGAAGCTTTGTTGCTTATACCATATTAATGTTTTTACCTTTTTATGCCTTTTTTTACGTAACACTAGAAAACTTACAAGAGTGCTCGTGTTCATTTGCATGTTAAAACATTCAAAGTCAAAGTAACGTACTTAATCTGGTGCATGAAAAAGTAGCAGACAATAAAGCCTAGTTTATATTCTAAACTCTTCCTTGGTTTTCTTCTTTTTTCTTTTTCATGCAGCAGAAGAATATGTCATGGCGCTGCTTCTTTAATTGAAATTTACATTAACGTTAATCACACTATGGATGTGCATGCTTGCTGCATCCTGTTAACATATTTTGTTGTTTTGTATCCATTTAGTATTGCATTTTTTTAATAATTACTATTGTCCATTCCCATGTTGTCCATTGACAAAACAATTTGTCATTTCATGTACTCTTAGGGGCCTCCTGGTGGCCCTAAGCAGCTGCTCAGTTTTGTTTATGCTTTGGGCTGGTGTTCTGGCAACATGTCCTACCTCTCAGTATGTGCTACACATACTGCAATTTTGAGTTTGAATGTGGTGTATCTGAAGACCCTTCCAAAATTTTGAGATACTCTTTCAAATTTGGATGTAAAATGCATGTAAAGACATTTAAAAAACGAAATCTTTATTAAAGTGAATTATTTTCTTAAATTAAAATGCTAACGTGAACCCTTATTCAAGATGGTAGTTCATTTTGATAGACATTTGAAGCTGACAAGATGACCTACCCCTGTTTCTACATTGTCTATTAAGTGGTAGTTTATTCTGAGAAAATCGTTAGTTAAGACATAATAAGGATAGATCGTCAGTACACCGGCTCTAAAATAGTCATTGTTTTGCGCTGCAGTAAGTCTGTATTACAGCTCAATAAAGATTCCCTAAACCTACGGATTGAAACTATTCTTCAGTCTGCTGGTTCTGGACATGTACTACATACAATGTCTAATGAAGGCTCTGAAAATCACAGCTGATCCCACAGCTGATCCCAATCATACAGCCCACCTGATTTGCTGTTTGTGAAACAGGATGTGTGGTATGATTGGGATCAGCTGTGATTTTGACCACAATGACATAGGCACACCAATAGAAGATTAAGGGGGAAGGCCAAGTGAAAATCGATTCCTTTTTTTTAGCAGTTTTAAAATCATAAATCAAATGTCCAAATCATTCTTGTTTTGGTACTCAGATACTCATGCTTAATAGAGTGCCAATTTTGAATAAAATAATGAATTCCTTTTATTTCTAGTAGTAGAGAGAGAGAGAAAGAGAGAGAGCACTGTACTGTGGTGTCATGATGTACTACAGAGATAAACAAAACTGTTCAGATTGTGCTGTTCTTTCGCTGAGAGATTTACTGACCCATAAATAATTGTTTGTGTGCACTGTCTCGATGAAATACCAGAGTGAAAAATTGTTCTAGTTTATTCCTACAGCCTAATAGCTACCTGTTACATTTTGTGGGGCTCACTTAATGAAACAAAACAAAAGGAAGATAAATTATGTTTGTTTTATTTAACTTTACCTACACTGATTTTGAAATGATTAACATTTAGAATGAAGTGTAAATACTGTATATGTAGCCTGGTTAATAATTGTTAAGCAACCTATGTGAACTTCACAAAACTTTTTATTGTTATTTTGAGTGTTTTTATATATTTTTTTTTTATATAAGATGTGTATAGTTATACCGTGCGGAAAACATATATATGCAGCGTTTGTGTCAGGTAGAGAGCACATATTAGTGACACACGGTATGCCTCGTGCGCGCAGCGGCACATTAGATGTATTTTTGCCGCCAGTGAGGCTGGGTGTGTTGTCTCTCGCTCTCTGCTAATGCGAGCACGGTAAGAGTTATAAAACTTTAATAAACAAGTTAAAGTGTTAATTCATGGCAAGAAAAAAGACATGTTGATTTAAAGCTCCGATGTCATGAAGCTCTCTGCTTATTTTATATGAATATTTACCGTGTTTGTTTAGCTTACTAGTTTTTCGTTTGTTTGAGCAGAGTGAGGAGAGAGACAAGTTGTGCACACGGTTACATGTGCTCTGTGTTTTTGCAGGTATGTTATATGTTCAATTCGTTCTATATATGTGTGCATTGATGGATGTTAGATGTGCATTAAACTGCATATGGGTATGTTATAAAAAATCTGTATCTTGCAAGGGTAGACACATTAAATGTTTATTTGATGTATTTGATTTATGTTTTGGATGTGCAGTCAGTTTTGTACTATTTACTTAATTTTAATTTATATTGTCTAATCTGTGTTCTGTTTTATTTTGGTCTTTTTGTCATGTAAATACTTTGCACTGATTACTTTGTGTATATTGTTACACATTAGATGTATTTTTGCCGCCAGTGAGGCTGGGTGTGTTGTCTCTCGCTCTGCTAATGCGAGCACGAGTGAGGAGAGAGACAAGTTGTGCACACGGTTACATGTGCTCTGTGTTTTTGCAGAATAAAAAGAGATGTCAGGATCTTCTATCAGCGTTGCTTCATTGTTAAAAGAGAAAAAAGTACACAACCAGAGTAAAACCGCTACATAAAATGGTGCCGTGACCCGGATCAACTGGATCAGCCGCAGCCGATCACCGGAGTTGCTCCAGATTTCTGATGTTTGAGTGCTGAGTAGCTGTCGCAGGAAAGGCGGCCAAAGAAAGACCTTTCTGCAGATTATTTTTTTCATCATATTAGTGGTTCTACCTCATTTTACCTGTCTGACATTCTCTGAGGTCAGTTATTTTGTGTTTATTTAGTTTTTCTTGTGAATGTACACTATGGCAGGGTTTAGTAAAGCTTCTGATATGGTGACACCTTGCTTTGGGAGGGGTAGAGGGTTGTTGGGGGTAGAGGAACACATGTTATTGGTAAGCCTAAGATGTTAGTTTTTTTTAGTCCACAATTATCTGAAACACCAGAAAAAAATCGACCTGTTGGCCCAACTACCTCTACTTCTAGCAATACTACTGATGTTACACAGCAGTTGCGGGATATTATTGGTGAGCTAGGCAGCCAGATAGGGGGTTCTATTGCCACCAGACTACTAGCTAGTCAAAGCCCAGTGACCCCCTCTAGTCCAGTCTCACCCCCAGGACCCTCCAGTATGGGTCAGTCTCTCTCTAATGTTAGCTTTATAGTAAAGCCAGATGCTAGAGAACCCCCAATGTTCAGAGGAGATGGAACGGACAAGTACACAGTTCAGGAATGGATAGAGTTAATGGAATTGTATCTCCACAAATTAGGTTGCACAGACAAAGATCAGGTGGACGAGATACTGAGTCGTCTACTAGGCAGGGCCAAGAGCATTGTTAAAGTCCGACTCAAGAGTAGCCCTGATGAAGCCATCTCCTCCGGAATCATCTATGATGTGCTACGGCGCTACTTTAGTGACAATCCTGGATCGTGCCAACCTCTGGCTGACTTTTACGCTACACAACCCAGGCCAAGTGAGTGTCCCGTTGACTACTGGGTTAGGTTAAATGCGGCTGCTGAGTTAGCAGACGGTCATTTGCAAAAGCAAGGCACAAAGATGGAGAAAATGAGTTCAGAAATTGCGATGATGTTCATCAGGAATTGTCCAGAACCAAGCCTCTCCAGTGTGTTTAGGTGTAAACCTATTAGCAAATGGACAGTCACAGAAATCCAGGAGGCCATTGACGAACATCAGAGGGAGATCCAGTCTAAGAAACCGCTAGTCACACATGAAGTTAACTCCATCCAGGTTAACGCAGCTAAAGTGTCAAACCCCCTGCATATTGTCCCGAAGGAAGAGTGTTTGAATCCAGCTGCACCTGTTTATGTCCCTGGAAGTCTGTTGAAAGTCGCTGAAACTGTGACTTCAGAAGCTAGCACTTTAGAGCGTGTCTTGAGTATGCTAGAACGGGTGTTTGGAGCGCACAAATCACATTGCTCCTGTTTTGCAGCCAAGAGCAGCTCAGTGGCGTGGCATGTCACCATGTAGAGTCTGTGGTGACAGGAATCATTCTACCCGCTCGCACTGTATGAGAGAAAGGAGATGCTTGTCATGTTTGGAGATTGGACACCAACAAAAAACATTGTCACAAAGTTGTCAGTTCTGCAACACCGTCTACTCCTGATCAGCGCGTTCAGGAAAAACTGATGCACTCACATCTGGGAGGGGACTATGTGAGTGTGCAGCATCAAACCCTCACTAAAGATGATGATCATTTATCTGTTTATGAAGAGTGTCGTAAGTCTGTCTCCAACGATATTGTCCTGTTTCAAAACATCACCAAGTTAGAGAAGTCAGATAGTCTGTTCTATACCTCAGTACTGATAAATGATAGTGTCCTAGTTCAAGCACTGTTAGATAGCGGATCTATGGCTTGCACAATCAACGAAGAGACAGAACATAGATTGTTAAATAAGGGTATGTCTGCACAAGCTGATCAGCCACATCTAGACATTCTTCTAGTTGGGTGTGGTGGTGTTAAAGTCAAGCCACGTGGGATGTATCAGCTAAAGATGAATGTGTATGGCAAGTTAGTAAGTGTACCTACATTGGTTGTGTCAGGACAGAAGGATCAACTAATTCTAGGGACAAATGTCATTAAGTTCTTGCTTTCTCAGATCAAGCAAGACTCTGGCTATTGGAACGTTATGAACCGTCCTGAGACGACTGGAGAACCCGAAATTGAACAGTTCTTAAACATGCTGTCGGGTATTAACAGATGGAAGGGTAACAAGATCCCTGACATAGTGGGCACTGCAAAACTGGCTCAGTCTGTCACTCTGTTACCCAAGCAGGAACACCTTGTATGGGGCAAACTTCCAGTGAACGCTCCTGTTTCTATGGGTAGCACTATTATGATTGAGCCCCCCAAAGCACAGACCCACAAGAAAAGCATCATGGTGGGAAGAGTTATAGCCTCCATGTCTGGTGACGGTTGGGTTCCAGTCAGGATGATAAATCCTCTTGATGAGCCGATAACACTGAGAAAGAACTCCAAAATTGCTGATGTTTTCCCCGTTGTGGCAGTTGAGGATCTTGAGGATCTTGATGCGTATCCTGATCATCAGAGTAAGATGGTGGTGAGTGTACAGAGCCAAAATATAATTGGAGATGTTGATGGTGATGAAAGTTGTCCTACATTTGATCTCCGTAATAGCTTGCAAGAACTCAATCTTGGAGATTTAGACATTGACTCATGTGAAGTGTCCTCTTATTGGAAAAGCCAGTTAGTGCAGCTAATCAAGAGGCATGAAGATGTGTTTTCAAAACACAAGTTGGATTGTGGGAAGGCCAAGGATTTCGTCCATCGGATCCATCTTTTGGATGATCGACCTTTCAGGCTCCCATATCGACGTGTCCCTCCGGCTCAGTATCAGAAGTTGAGGAGCGTACTCTCGGAAATGGAGGAACAAGAGATTATTCGCAAGTCTTATAGTGAGTGGGCTTCACCTCTGGTATTAGTATGGAAGAAGACTGGAGATCTTAGAGTGTGTGTGGACTACCGTTGGCTGAACACTCGGACTGTTAAGGATGCCCACCCCTTACCTCATCAGGCAGACTGTCTAGCAGCTTTGGGAGGTAATGGTAATGCCTTCTTTAGCGCAATGGACTTGACCTCCGGGTTTTATAACATCGTCATGTCTGAAGAAGACAGAAAGTTCACCGCATTTACGACTCCCATGGGCCTATACGAATTTAATCGTTTGCCACAGGGGCTTTGCAACAGTCCAGCCAGCTTTATGAGACTCATGACCAACATCTTTGGAGATCAGAATTTCCTCACACTGCTCTGCTATCTCGATGATCTTTTAGTGTATGCTCCCAATGAAGAGGAAGCCATCAAGCGACTTGAACTTGTGTTTACTAGGCTCAGGGCACATGGACTTAAGTTGGCCCCTAAGAAATGCCACTTTCTCAGGAGAACTGTAAAATTTCTCTGGGTCACATTATTGACAGTACTGGGGTGGCGACGGATCCAGATAAGGTTAGTGTCATATCAGCTGTGTCTGAAGCAGACCTTATGATGCCGGATGGAGCAACACCCCTCACAGAGGAAAATAAAGTCATTTCTGGGGATGGTGATGTATTATCAGAGGTTTATTCCAAACTGCTCCAGTGTTTGCAAGGCCCTTGTTCAGTCTAACAGCTGCACCAAAAGGGAAGAAAAAAAACCTCTTTAAGGGTTGATGTGAAATTTAAGAAGCTAAGCCCTGGTGACTGGAAGCAAGAACATAGTGAAGCTTTTCGAAAACTGAAGTCAGCCCTGTTAGAGTCTGTCGTACTGGCTCACCCTGACTTCAGCAAGCCATTCATCTTGTCTACGGATGCGTCTCTAGATGGTTTAGGGGCTGTACTCTCACAAGTACCAGATGGGGAAACAAAAGCTCGTCCCATCGCCTTCGCTAGTAAAACCCTCAGTCGTGCACAGACCAAGTACCCTGCACATCGTCTAGAGTTTCTGGCTTTAAAGTGGTCAGTCTGCGACAAGTTTAGTCATTGGCTGAAAGGTCACAACTTCACTGTATGGACGGATAATAATCCGTTAACGTACATTTTGACAAAACCCAAACTAGACGCATGCGAGCAGAGGTGGGTGTCTAAGCTGGCCCCATACAATTTCAGTATTCAGTATATACCTGGTAGCAAAAAATGTCGTCGCTGACGCACTAAGCAGACCACCTTTTGTCTGTCAAAGTGTTGGCCAAAGGCTGATGTCGGAGCCATATGTTGTCCTGTTGAAAGAGTCCGAAAGAATTCATGAAGACACCATCCAGGATGCTTTTAGGGCAAGTGCAAACACATGTCGTGTTGAACATTTTCCATCTACAACTTCAGAGCACTGTTCGCTCACTTGTGCTGAAGTGTCAGCTATCCTTGATGTTCACACACAGTGGGAGGTAGGCGCAAGTGATCGAGCTGTCCAGTGGCTTACTCAGAATACTCATCAGTTGTTGTCTCCAGGTTTTGGTCCACTTCCAGTATTCTCGTTGAGTGACTTGCAAGAGAAGCAGCAAGATGACAAGGTCTTGTCAAGAGTTCTATTCTATGTGAGTAGAGGAAGGAGGCCATCCAGGCGTGAAAGGGCAAAAGAGACACATTTGCCGTGCTCAAAACCTTAAAAACAGTGGGAGAAGTTTAAGATACTTGATGGAGTATTGTACACAGGGTGTCTAAGGATGTGTTAATGGGCAAGAAGAGGTGGCAGTAGTATGTCGTTCCAGCTTCCCTTGTAAGGCAGGTTCTTCTTCAGGGAATTCACGATGAGGCTGGGCATCAAGGTCAGGGCCGGACTTTGTCCCTTGCGAGAGACAGAGGTTCTTCTGGGTTGGCTTAGAACGGGATGTGCGGGAGCATGTTAAATGTTGCAAGCGATGTGTAGTGAGTAAGACACCCGAGCCTGAGGGGAGAGCTCCCCTGGAGAGCATTAAAACATCATGCCCCCTGGAATTAGTCTGCATAGATTTCTGGTCTGCAGAGGATTGTAATGGTCGCAATGTAGATGTCCTGGTTATAACTGACCATTTTACTAAGTTGGCTTGTGCTTTCCCATGCAAAAACCAGACTGCAAAGCAAGTCGCAAAGACTCTCTGGGACAAGTTTTTCTGTGTCTTTGGCTTTCCTGAAAGGATCCATTCGGATCAAGGTGCCAACTTTGAGAGTCAGCTGATACATGACCTCTTGGAAATTGCCGGTGTGAAAAAGTCCAGAACGACAGCGTATCACCCGATGGGTAACGGCCATGTTGAACGATTCAACCGTACCTTGGGTAACATGATAAGGTCATTGCCACCAAGAAGTAAGCAAAAGTGGCCTCAAATGTTGCAAACTTTGACTTTTGCTTATAATTGCACAGCCCATGAGTCGACTGGCTACGCACCATTCTACCTAATGTATGGCAGAATTCCCAAGCTCCCTGTGGATGTCATGTTTAGTAGTGTAGAAAGGGACTACATCATTGCTGATTATGATGGGTATGTGAGTCGGATGAGGGATGATTTGAAAGAAGCTTTGTCTCTTGCTCAAAGGAATGCCGAAGCCAGCCAGTCAAAGGCGTCAAGCTGACCTGTATAACAAGAAAACAAGGGGATGTAGAATTGAAATTGGTGATCAGGTTTTGCTGGCAAACAAAGGAGAACGTGGTCGAAAAAAGCTTGCAGACAAATGGGAGTCTACACCCTACACTGTTGTCGATGTAAACCCTCAATGTCCCACATGTCACACTTACCGTATACGCAACGCAAACACTGGACAGTACAAAGTTGTTGTTCACAGGAATTTACTTCTTCAAGCTAACTTCTTACCAATTGAAGTTGGGGAACTTGAGCCTTCATTCATTGACGACAGTGATCTGGATGACACCTGTAGTGAAGCAGCATTGCGGGATGCTGTAGCACCCATACCTCTATGCAGCAATGAAGATCGAACTGCCAGTTGGGTTGCAGAGACCACACCAGGTGATGTCTTAAGCAGTGTTTCTTCTGAGTCAGAGAGTGTCGTCTCATTGGCAGTGAATCCAAATCTCTCAAAGGCTGATTTTACTGCAGTGCAGGATGTATCCGCCCCTTGTGATAGTGCTTCCCTTCATTCAAGTAATGCAGAGACAGACAGACTGTGACAATGTAACATCTGAGTCAGAGAGAGGTTCAGTCAACAACGAGGTAATGTCCTCCAAACCTGTAGAATCAACTTCTAATCAGGTCTCGTCCCGGGTCAAAACTAGATTTGGTAGATTAGTGAAGCCTGTGAATAGATTAATTCAGAACATGACACAAAACGTAAGGACAAGTTCTGTTAGTGAGTTTACAAGAGCCCTGTTGTCATAATTAGTAAGTGCAATTAAAAAGTGTATGCGATTATAAGTTCACAATTCGCTGTCTTTTATCCAAAGTCTTTCATATAATGGTGTTTAAGGCACCTTATTGGCAAGTGGATCTTAGTGGGCCTGATCAACTCATTTGGATCACTTTCTCTGTTGAGTGAGAAGCATGTGCTGCTGTGACTTGTGTAGTAATTGACAGTTGAGTTCTGTAAGGACTATAATGGATGCTCACCTTTATGAACAAATTTTGTGAAGTTCAGGGGGGAGTATGTAGTAGCCTGGTTAATAATTGTTAAGCAACCTATGTGAACTTCACAAAACTTTTTATTGTTATTTTGAGTGTTTTTATATATTTTTTTTATATAAGATGTGTATAGTTATACCGTGCGGAAACATATATATGCAGCGTTTGTGTCAGGTAGAGCACATATTAGTGACACACGGTATGCCTCGTGCGCGCAGCGGCACATTAGATGTATTTTTGCCGCCAGTGAGGCTGGGTGTGTTGTTGTCTCTCGCTCTGCTAATGCGAGCACGGTAAGAGTTATAAAACTTTAATAAACAAGTTAAAGTGTTAATTCATGGCAAGAAAAAAGACATGTTGATTTAAAGCTCCGATGTCATGAAGCTCTCTGCTTATTTTATATGAATATTTACCGTGTTTGTTTAGCTTACTAGTTTTTTTTTTTTTTTTTTTTCGTTTGTTTGAGCAGAGTGAGGAGAGAGACAAGTTGTGTGCACACGGTTACATGTGCTCTGTGTTTTTGCAGGTATGTTATATGTTCAATTCGTTCTATATATGTGTGCATTGATGGATGTTAGATGTGCATTAAACTGCATATGGGTATGTTATAAAAAATCTGTATCTTGCAAGGGTAGACACATTAAATGTTTATTTGATGTATTTGATTTATGTTTTGGATGTGCAGTCAGTTTTGTACTATTTACTTAATTTTAATTTATATTGTCTAATCTGTGTTCTGTTTTATTTTGGTCTTTTTGTCATGTAAATACTTTGCACTGATTACTTTGTGTATATTGTTACACATTAGATGTATTTTTTTTGCCGCCAGTGAGGCTGGGTGTGTTGTCTCTCGCTCTGCTAATGCGAGCACGAGTGAGGAGAGAGACAAGTTGTGCACACGGTTACATGTGCTCTGTGTTTTTTTTTGCAGAATAAAAAGAGATGTCAGGATCTTCTATCAGCGTTGCTTCATTGTTAAAAGAGAAAAAAGTACACAACCAGAGTGTAAAACCGCTACATATATAGCCTGAATATATATGTATATATAGTCAGGTCATGCCAACTTGTGTTTCTTGCCATGACGGTTACTTGTTTTATTTTTAATAATTTAATAACTTAATTTTGTTTATTATTACTTACTCTTTCTTAAACATGATCGCACCGGCTCCAACAGCTGTCTGATAATTAGCTGCAAGACTAATTATATTGCCATTTGTAAAGAGCCCGTCTCCCAACCACCAGAGGGCACCCTTGCCTGAATACTGATTTTATAGTTTTACCTCCGGTGTTTTTGCTATTTAAACTAGCGCCTACCGCTAACACTTTGCGAAGTATTGTTTGCCCCACATCTTAATGAGTGTTCCTATTTTTTTACCTCTTTGCCTGTTTTCGACCACGTCTTTTGCCTCAAGTTTTTGGATTGTTTGCATTTGTTTACGGATTACTGTGTATGACCTCTGCCTGCCTTTTGACTACCTGTTTGGATTACATTTGTTTCAATACAGCCTCCGCCTGTATTATGGATCCCTCTATGCCTGTTACTTCACAGAATACTTTGCCATCACAGAATCCAGCAGCGGTGGCTTGTCTACAGGCCACTGTTGAATACCATGCTCAAGCGTTACAGGCTACACCACAGCAGCAGCAGATGACGCCATCCGCGAGCTCCGGAACTTCGCCGCTGCATTTCTCACTTCCAGATAAATTTGATGGTAGACCGGAGCACTGCAGAGGATTTGTGCGCCAGAGCGAGATCTTTTTCCAAGGTCAGCTGCATGCGTTCGCCACTGAAAGTAACAAGTGCGCCTATTTATTGTTTTTGTTGTCTGGTAAGGCTCTCTACTGGGCGTCGGCGGTCTGGGACTCGAATCCGCAAATTTGCACCTCCTTTAGGTACTTTACGCCATGCGCTTTCGCACACTGGCGGCACAAAGTGGGAGGAATGAGAGAGCCTTAAATCCAGGTTTAAGGATGGACTTAATCCCAGGCTACAGGCTGAGTTTATCTGTCGCAACGATGGGGCACTCTTTTTCAATACATAGCCATGGCTGTACTTAACCCATAACAGTCCTCTGGCTTCCCAATCCAACACCTACAGCTTTGCCTCAGCAGCAGTGGTCCTGTCTCAGGTGAAACATGAACCCATGCAGCTAGGCTTTGCTAAGTGCACAGGAACTTCAGCAACGCTTATCATCGCGGCTTTGTTTTTATTGTGGTGCAACATCTCATTTCTGTGCATCTTGCCCCGTCAAGTCCTCACGTCAACAGAAAGTAAGTTCTGCTTTATGTATAATCTCATGAAATGTCTAGAATCTCTTTCACCCTTCCAGTTTATCTCTCCATTGAAGGTGTGTCTCATATGTTTCCAGTGTTAGTGGATTCTGGTGCAGCCTTGAATCTCATGGACATCAATTTAGCTAACTGCTTGAAACTTACCATGTTACCCTGCTCGCCCCCACTTTAAATTTCTGCTATCGATGGTCAGCCTATCAGTCCAGGTATCTTGCACTGAACTGCTCCCACTACCTTACGAGTAGGATCCATACATCTTGTGCAGCTCAGTTTCCACCTCATCGGCTCCACTCACAACCCAATAATTCTGGGATTCCCCTGGTTAAGTAAACATAACCCCACCATTTCCTGGAAGGACAGAGACATTGAACGCTGGTCCAATTACTGTCATAAACACTGCTTAACTCCATTACCCACCGTGCCGTGTCGGTCGGTACACATAAGGGATTCACTAGGTATTGTTTTGGAACAAATCCCCAGGGAGTACCACGATCTGCTGGAGGTATTCAGCAAGATTAAAGCTTCTGAGCTCCCTCCGCACCGGCCAGGGGACTGTGCTATAGAATTACTTTCCCAGCCCACCACGAAGCCGAGTCTATCTTCTGTCACAACCTGAGACCCGGGGCATGGAGGCGGACGTTGATGAGGCGTTAGCTTCTGGTTTCATCTTGCCCTCCACATCTCCCACAGATTCTGGTTTCTTCTTGTGGAGAATCCGAGAGGGTGACAAGTGGAAGACGGCTTTTATTACTACTAGGGATCATTATGAATATTTCGTGATGCCACTCGGTGCGGGACAGTTTTCCAGGATGTGAATGACGGTACACAGACACCCATTGTACACTTACAACAATAATGAATAAGATCACCTATGTAAGGCAGTGTAACACTACACTGTAACAGCAGCTTACAGGCGTGTGAAACTTACGAGTTCACGATTCCTGCTGAACGTTCATCCGGCCAAGGCGCCCCGGCCCTTCCTTTTGTTCCCTGTAGTCCCTGTACCCAATGACAGCCACGCCCACCCTTCACCAGGTAGACCTGCTCCCCACCCGAACCACAAGAACCTCTGCTGCTCCTCGCCGCTTTAGAACCATACCAAGCAGCAAAACAGATGCACTCCGACAGATTTGATCATGCTTCCCTCCATCTGGTCGTCATCTGTCCTCTCTGTTTCCCAAGTCATTGGGTTAACAACCATTCTAACTATCCCTCACCGAGGTTTCTTCCTGTATCACGTGTGCCCAGGCCAAGACACCACGCCACCTTCCTGGGTGCTGCTCGAACCTCTGCCAAGTCCGCTGGGTTTTACCCACGGTTTACCAAGCCATGGAGACCACCCAACACCCACAGTTATTCCACCAGGTGTTTTTCGAAACTTTGGCATACCGGAGGACATCGTGTCTGATTGGAAGCCACAATTTACATTACAGGTATGAACTGAGTTCTGTAAGAAATTGGACATAAACATCAGCCTCACATCAGGGTATCATCCCCAGTCCAATGGACAGGCTGAAAGACTGAACCAGGAACTGGGGAGCTATCTTAGATCATACTGTGCTCGTGAACAGTCTCGTTGGAGTAAGTTTTTACCGTAGGCAGTATACGCTCAAAATTGTCTTACACATTCTTCTACTGGTCTTCACCCCCTTTCAGTGTGTTCTAGGTTACCAGCCCCCCCATGTTTCCCTGGTCAGGGGAGCCATCCAGTGTGCCAGCGGTTGATGACTGGTTTATGTGAAGTGCCGCTGTGTGGGAAAGTGCACACGTCAGGCTACAATGTGCTATTCGCACACAGCATATTCAAGCTGACAGACGCCGACGGCCTTATCCTGACTACCAGCCTGGGCAATTGGTATGACTCTCCACACGGGATCTATGGCTACGGCTGCCCAGTAAGAAACTGGGTCGAAGGTATGTGGGGCCCTTCAAGATCATCAGATGGATTAACCCAGTCACGTATCATCTGGAACTGCCTACCTCCTATCGTATCTCCCCATCGTTTCACGTCTTCTTATTGGAGCCTCATCATGCCAGTCTCATTAATGATCCTCTTCCCGCAGAACCCCCTGCACCCATCGAGGTGGACGGAGCCCCAGCCTATCAGGTTTGTGAGATCCTGGACTCTAGGAGACAGAGAGGTCAGTTAGAGTAATTACTTAATTACCATTATAACATTAAAATACCATTAAAAATTGCTAGCTTTTTATTTATTATTACTTGAGTGTTCCCCTCTGAATTAACAGATTTTCGAGCCACCTGAACAGACAATATATTCAAGTTGTATATTGTCTCATCTAGTGTCTTTATAAAACGTAAAATTTAATGTCTTTAGTTTTGTCACACATAGATTATACAGAACAGTGAAATTTGTTTCTTTGCATATCCCATCTTAGAAAATTGGGGTCAAAGCACAGGGGCAGTTTTGATACAGTGCCCCCTAGAGCAAAAAGGGTGGTGGGGCTTAAATCCAGGTCTTCCTTGTCTTTCAGTTAACAACTTAGCACCTTAACCATTTGAGCCACCACTACCCCCTTAAAACAGAAATAAGACATGCGCTCGTTTTAGTCTCTTTATTCTAGTATCTGTCAGCATTTTTTTATTTACTTACAAACTTCAATTAGTTTATTGATGTCTTTGGAAAATCAATAATTTTCAGAAATTCTGAAATTTAACAAAATTACCATGCACTTAATGAACATCTCTATGTTGAATTTGTCTAAAACAGAATCAATATTAATAAATATAAACAACTGCTATTGTCATTAAATAAAATTTGCAGTAAGATGATACAGAAATGTTTGTGTTGTTATACAATAAAGCTGGAACTATTCCATGAAGTATTTTAGTAACACTGTATTGTATTCATGACCCTGGACAGCCTAGACAAAGACATTATTAGATGCAGTATTTTTTAAAGAATGTCTTCCTGTCACTCATTAAAAGCTTCTTTAATGCACTAAAATAGGGCAGGACAGTCAATTGAGCTATGTCAAAACAATACAGGAACCCACAATGGATAACTTTTTAGCACAAGGCATGTAAAAAATCAATAAGTACCTCAAGATCACTTTACACTCAAGGATTAAAATATAAAATGATTAGCATTCCATTGATGTTCCGAAATTATCTTCTGTATGGAAATTGTCTAGTGCCTATTTCATTTAGTTGGTTTTGTCTCACAGTATTAAAAAAAACCTCACCTTGAACAAAAAAAAAAATCCATTAGAATATTCTGTCATGCTGTTTTTTCCTGCAACACACACTTAAGCTTTTATTGTCATTTCAAAAATATATAACAGACACGGTACACAGTGAAATTAATATGCGTTTCTCCAGAAAAACAGTGCCACAACACAAAACTACACAAAACAATGAACAAAACACAGTGCAAAACAGGCAGTACAAATAAACAATACAAACCACACTACAGACTTGGGCTGTAGACTTGGGCTTATGATACATTACATAGCACGATGCATGGGTTAGAATATAATATTTCACGAATATATCGCAATACTATACTACATCTTCTTTAGGGGTCGCCACAGCGAATAATCTGTCTCCACCTCACCGTATTCTCTACATCCTCTTCATTCACAGCCACTTACTTCATGTCCTCATGTCCTTCTCTTTGGTGTTCCTCTTTGTCTGGTAGCTTCATTTCTAGCATCCTCCTACCAATATATTCGCTATCCCTTCTCTAAACCTGTCCAAACCACCTTAATCTGACTTCACTGACTTTTTCCCCAAAACATCTAACATGAGCCGTCAAAGAAAACCTCAACATCATACTTTCAGATCTGCCACCTGTCTCTTCCTCGGCGCCACTGTCTCTAAACCATACATTATAGCTGGTCTCACCACTGTCTTGTACACCTTTCCCTTAATTCTAGCTAATATTCTCCTGTTACACATCACTCCTGACACATTTCTCCACCCATTCCAACCTGCCTGTACTCGCTTCTTTACCTCTTTTAAACATTCTCAATTCTTTTGGACTGTCGACCCCAAGTATTTAAACTCCTGTACCTTATTTACCTCTTCACCTCATCTTACTGTTCCAGTTACCTCTTTTCCATTAAAACACTACGACTGACTTTCATTTCTCTTCTCTCCAGAGCAAACCTCCACCTACTCCCTGCTCTTACTACAGATCACAATGTCATCTGCAAACATCAATGTTCAAGAAGATGACCTTGTCTGTCAAACGATCAATTACCACAGCAAATAAGAAGGGGCTCAGAGATGATCCCTGATGCAGTCCCACCTCTACTTTGAACTCCTCTGCCTGACCTACTGCACACCTCACTACTAACCTGCTTCCCTCATACATATCCTGCACCACCCTGACATACTTCTCTGCTATTCCTGACTTACTCATACAATACCACAGCTCTTTTCTTGGTACCCTGCCATATGCTTTCTCCATGTCTACAAAAACACAATGCAGCTATCTATGACTATCTCTGTACTTCCCATCAGCATTCTCAGAGCAAAGATTGAATCTGTAGTGCTCTTTTTTGGGCATAAATCCATATGGCTACTTACAAATATCTACTACACTCCTTAATCTAGCTTCCTCTACTCTTTCCCATACCTTTATTGTATGACTCATTAACTTTATGCCTCTGTAGTTGTTGCAACTCTGCACATCACCCTTGTTCTTAAAGATAGGCACCATTGACTGACCTCACTGGTGAATACCTTTTCATCTTGATCCCTAATAACCCTAACATGCTGAACATCTTTCCCATCTTGATCCCTTTGCCTTGCTAACCTGTACAAGTCCTTCTCTCCTCCTCTAGTGTCTAACATAGTGTACAACTCATCATATGCTTTCTGCTTTCTGCTTGGCCTTGGCCCCTTCCCTCTTCGCTCTGTGCCACAAATCCTTGTATTCCTGTCTTCTTTTCCTCAGTCTTTTCTATGGCTTACCTCTTCCTCTGTATACTATCCTAAACTTTCTCATTTGAGCAAGTCTCGTTATTTTCTTTCCTCCTTCCATATGACACACCTAGCACCTTTCTTCCTGTCTCCCTGATCCCTTTTGCTGTAGTATGTCATTCCCATTCATCTAAAACACTAGCTGAAAAACCTCTATCGAATTTTACTATTCTTCCTTGGTTTCTTCTCTACCCTTGTTCTTCTTCTTCCAGACCATATTTACTGTTTTTCGTATTCTTCCTTGCTTCCACCACCACATCCGGTTTTCTTCTTCACTACTCCTTGGTCTCATTCTTCTTCCAGGCCAATAGTCTGGCTACACTCTTTCACAACTTTACAGTCATTAATCTCTTTCAGATCGCTTTGTCTACATAAGATGTAAATTACCTGTGTGCTCCTTCCTCCGCTCCTATAGGTCACTATATGCTCCTCTCTCTTTTGAA
>VCAZ01000081.1:55000-317500 GCA_005784505.1 Bagarius yarrelli
ACCTCTTGTGAAGAATTGCTAGCTTATACTGCATACTGAATGTTGAGTTGTGTGTTTTTTGACTTACTGGTTACTATTTCTGTTTTGTGTCTTTAAGATTTGGTTTTGTTTGTTAATTTTTTTTACTGCTTACCATGTACCGACGTCCGCCATTTTCTGTCATCTTGCTACTTTTGTGCGTACTTCAATAAAGCCATTCATTGCATTATGGATCCTCCTCAGTCTGTGAAGTTATTGCCTTTCACAAGACCTGAGTCATGACAATGGGCAGAGGAGATCCAAGATGAAGTGGGGGCCCCAGGAAAAATTAATAGATAAGGTCATTGTAAAAGAGTCCAGACCCTGCTTTCAGTGTGACGGTCTGATTATATGACAGTGATGTTAGCTACTCATAATAACAATAGTAATAATAATATATTGTATTTTAAGGCGCCTTTCTGGAACAATAAACAGGGCTAAAAATCTGTAAGGAATAAAAAATTAAAAATAAAAGACCACTCACAAAGGGTAGAAGAGCCTGAACAGATAAGTTTTGATTCGGATTTGAATAGTGGAAGGAAATTAATGCTCCGAAGTTGGGGAGCGGAGCGACTGAAAGCTTAAGCCCCAATAGACAAACAGAGGGGACAGTAAGGAGGATAGATGAAGAGGAGCGGAGAGAATCGGTGGGTGTGTTAATATGGATAAGGTAGGGAAGAGCGAGTTGTGAATGGCCTTTTAATTAATTAGTAATATTTTGTATTGGTTGCGGTATGTGATAGGAAGCCAATGCAGCTGCTTTAGAACAGGTGTAATTTAAGAGGTGGTTGGAGTTCTTGTGATAATTCTTGCTGCTGAATTTTGTCAAGTTGGAATTTTCTGAGGGAGGCCAAACAGGAGAGAATTGCAGTAGCCGAGTCGGGATGTGACAAGGCTGTGAACCAATATGGCAGTAGTGTGATTTATGAGGGAGGGACAAAGACGTTGATGCAGCAAAGATGGAAGGATATAGCCCTGGTTATATTATTGATGTGGGATGTGAAGAAGAGTATGCTGTCGAGGACGATACCCAGACTCTTAACCTGGGGGAAGGAGAAATGGATGGATAATGGATAATGTACAGCTGTTAGATTTGGTTAAGGTGAATTTGGTTCCTACAAGTAGCATTTCAGTTTTTTTCATGATTTAAATTGAAAAAATTGAGCCAGGATTGTATTGTTATTGAGGCAGTCAGTAAGGGATGAGGGAGGAAAGGTGCAGCTGGGTTTGGTTCAGATATAAAGCTGGGTGTCATCCGTGGAAATTTACGGAATGTGACTGAGAGGAAGAATGTAGATGATGAAAAGCAGGTGCTCCAGGACAGAACCCTGGGACACGCCTGAGGTGACTTTGAGCCTAACTGAATGACCTTACTGTGACCAAAGAGGTAAGATTCAAACCAAGCCAGGGGTGTGTGTAATACCAATATTTGAAAGTCTGTGAAGGAGGATGGAATGCGAAATGTGTCAAAGGCCACACTCAGATCAAGCAGGATGAGGATGGAGAGAATCAACCAGAATCAGCTGTCAAGATCATTAGTAATTTTTAGAAGAACAGTTTTAGTAGAGAGGAGCAGGCGGAAACCAGGCTGGAATGGTTCATAAAGATAACTGAATGACAAATGAGCATGGAGCTGTGAAGTAACAGTTTTTTCAAGAATTTTAAAAAGGAAAGGTAGCTTGGAGATAGGAGGAAGATTATTAAAATTATTGGGATCTAAACCAGGTTTTTTTAGAAATAGTAATTGCAGCTGTTTTGAGGTGAGAGGGAACAATTCTTCTAGTAAGAGAGGAATGGATATTGCGAGTGATGAGAGGGTTGAGTGAAGAATTGGTGGCTTTAACAAGAACAGTTGGAAGGGGCTCCAATTGACAGGTGGGTACTTTGGACTTTACAGCAAAAGGAAGAGTGAATATAGAGAGGAGCTGAGAAGGAACCGTTAAAGGAACAGATTAATGAGTAAAAATGAATGTTAAGACTATGTTGTTGATGTATATCATTGGTATTGTCAGTTAAGAAAGAACTCACTGTTATACATATAGGAAAGAAAAGAGTTAGTCTCTGCACATGACTAATAAAGCAAATTATCTTGTAACGCTTTCATTTATCAAAACACATGCAGCAGCATCACTCAAAATACATGTCGATTTGCAGTTGACAGACAGAATAGCAGATTAAAAATTACTTGTTTCCTTGAAACACAAGGTCTCTTCATTTTAATCCTATTCTCTTTTTACCTCTTTTTGCTGTCTTTTCTACTTCTTTTGGACACAGTAACTTTGGGTTTGTATACTTTTCGTTTTTCCTAAAACATTAAACTAACCCGATAAACCAATGACCAATAAATACTGATGGTCCAAGTGCAACATTACAGTCATGAAAATCATGGTCCTGACAGTAGCATGTTTTATAAAATGTATATGCATGAATTATAGGTGCTCACATTACAAGCAAAATTGTTAGAATCCAAAATGGGAAAACAAAACACGTAGCAAAAGTCATAACCAGAATACATAGACATGAAAAGGATGCTCGATATGTATAACGGCCAAATCTTTTTTGCATCCTTTTGGTGCATTAAAAAGGTTTATCATATACATTCGTGCACACACACACACACTTACACACTATACAAACTCTTGTTTTATGAAACAATCTTTTTGTTTAATCTGATCAAATATTCTGATCTATTTTACCATACAATTGCTTTAAAGTCCTCTGTTCGACATGCTGTTAAAAGTCACTAGTTCAGTTTCAACTGAACAATATACAATAACAATATACTTTCTTTCTCTCTCTCTCTCTCTAAATATATATATATCTTGTGTATATATATTCTGACTTAAAGATACTTTTATTCAACCAGCAAGTTTTTTTTTGACCGGAAATGACACAGGCTTCTCCCAAAAGATAATAAGACGATGTACCAGAGGCATCATTGTGGAAAAAAAATATTTCTTAGCTTTTATTTACATTTGAACAAAAAGTGGCATGTCCAAAATGATTCATACCCTTCTCAATAATCAATAGAAAAGCCTTTATTGACAATTACAGCAATCAAACGCTTCCTATAATTGCTGACCAGCTTTTTGCATGTCTGCACTGGTATTTTTGACCATTCATCTTTAGCGATGAGCTCCAGCTCTTTCAGGTTGGAGGGTCTTCTTGCCATCACCCTGATCTTTATTCCCTCCACAGATTCTTAATTGGATTTAAGTCAGGACTGCAAAATGTTAATGTTTTTGTCTGCCATTTCTTCACCATTTTTGCTGTGTGTTTTGGGTCGTTGTCGTGCTGAAATGTTCCCTGGTGCAGACTCCTTTTTCATGGTGCCGTTTACTCTGATTAGGTTCCCTGGTCCACCGGCTGAAAAATACCCCCAAAACATTAGGTTCCCAGCACCATGTTTGACAGTGGGGATGGTGTTGTTAGGGTTAAAGGCTTCTCCTTTTTTACGCCAAATGAAGACTACATCATTGTGGCCAAACAATTCAATTTTTGTTTCATCTGACCATAAAACATAAGACCAGAAGTCTTCTGCTTTGTCCAGATAAACATTTGCAAAGGCTAAGCGGGCTTTTGTGTGCCTCATCTGGGGAAGTGGTGTCCTCCTTGGTCTGTGTCTGTGGAACCCAGCGGTGTGCACTGTCCGTTGGACTGTCTGCCTTGAGATGTTGCCACCAGCAGAGCCCAGATTCATCAGGATGGCCTTGGTGGTAATCCTTGTATTAATTATTTTATTATTTTGTATAGAGTTTAGGGATTGTAACGTGATGCTTTGCAAGCAATATCGACGCCATGGCATGTTGATAATATAAGTGCTGGGTTGTTGGTAGGAATGGGACAATGAAGAAATTTCCCCATTGGTTAATCAACACTAAAATGGAACACTTTCACTCTTGCCCTGTCGAGGTTGTTGATTAGTTCACTGAATGTTGTTTTGGGGTTTTTTCTTCACATCTCATGCAGTGTTGTGTTTTACTTGGCTGACCCATTTAATTTCTCTTATGACAAACGGGTTGCTTCTAATTTGGGATATTTTACAAAATTTTTCTATAGATAGATCTATAAGCTGATCTTAAAGATCTTATAGACTCCAAAGTTTTAAACCCAGAGTTCCACCCAAAATTAGATATTCATTGCTATTTATTGTCTAAACAATCAATATACCAAAAAACACGAGGTAACAAGATTGGCTGTCAATTATGTGTCAGTATTTTTACTGGGTTGTAATACCATAGATTTAACACATGCTCCTATAAATACCAGTGTACAACAAACACACCGTAATTATCTATTTATAAAGAGGATAAGGTGAAACTAAGCAGGACTAATACATCAAGCCCTGAAGCACTCCAGCCGAGCAGCACTGCAAATAACAATTTTGTACATCATTTTCTAAATCAACTAACCTGTACAAGTGTACCGGGTGGTTTACTAGAGCATATACATGGTTAATCATTTAAATAGGACAGGCAGATGAGAAAAAGGTAATTTAACACTACAAACTCAAAAAAGCATATGTATATAAAGACAGATAATCAGTTGGTCATTTGCAAAATCTCTGAGAGGACATTTATCTTTGCAGCAGCTTGGATCCTTGCAAGCTATTATATATTTTGTGATCACAGGTATTTGTTTAAATTAGAGAATGGGGTCTGATAAGATTTGCAGACAGGAAAGTATTCTGAAGTAAACAACTCAGACGTCTATTGATGTGGCATATCTACTGTACGTTATCAGTCTAAAGTAATATTTACATTATAAAAATGGGGGGACCCAAAGTTAACTAAAAATTGTTTTAGGGTTTTTTTGTGTGTAAACAGACAACTATACATTTTTTCCACCATAAACGTCCTTATAATATGTATAAGATATAAATATCTTGTTTTACATAATTAAATAGATACATCAGACAATTTGTTTATAGATAAAGAAGATTGAGATGATAGCAATTTTTTGTAGCATGATCAAAAATAGTATAGTAATATATTATAAAATCTAGAACCCATACCATTCCAGGTGTCTAATTAGTTGCACAAAGCAGCAGTTAAACCTATATCAGAAGAGACAGAAACACACATGACCTCACATCCATTAAAAAAAAAAGTTTTATAATGTAATGTCTTCAATGTGACCAAAACTATTGATGATCAGTGTACAGGAATTCCAGCTCCAACCTAAGAAAACATCTTACAGTAAGTTTCATGACATTGACTATTTGAAAGGGATTTTGTGGAACTATAGACACTTTTATGTTACTGTAAGTTATATGTAGAATGTCTGGTCTACATAAACATTTTTTAAAAAACGTCCTTTTGGCATGTTTTTTCATTTTTGACAGTGGCAATTTTTTTTATAATTTGGGCTAGCCAGGTGAAGCCCCCATGGAACTAATCCAATCTAATTGTTGACCCAGTAGGGGTCACCATAAACCGTAAAGAGAAAAAGCATGTTGTTTCTGCTCTTGTCTCAGCTTTTCAGAATACCAGTTGAACCAAGTTGGCTGTCTGTGGCATTAGTTCAGTAGTTTCTTCAGGATGGCTTCTATCTTCTGTTACTCTTAAAGGTGTATGTGGCAGCCATGGCCACCTTTCATGCTCCTGTAGACAATAGATGTCTCAGGACACACTATTTGTTGATGGCTAGGGAGACAGTACTTGTTGTTACTTTCCTGGCACTAAAAGTTTTGTGGCCCAGACTGGAGACTTAGCTTGGGACCTGGCTGTGGTTTTGAAAGAATTAGCATCTTCCCTGGGGAACCATGGTGTCATTTCTAGAAGTAGTGAAGTTGTTTTGTTGATCAAGTAGTGCACTAGCGTCCACACAAGCTGCATTTACCAATTCTGGATCAGTAAGTAACGCTATTCATAGAGCTGTGCCTGAGACATGTACATAATACAAACACTGTTTTATGTAAGAAACATACATAGTTCAAATCAGAGTTCCCACACCAACATAGTAGGTGGCGGGTTTAGTTTCCGAGTCTGTGTTACTGTTTACTCTTGTTTAAAATCACAGAGAATTTTAAGTGTTTCCACATTGTATCGACAAAATCTGTGATTGCATCAAGGTCTGAACTTGGTTTTGATATGAAAATAAAATTTTAACAAATTGCTTAAATGTAGTAAGCTACTTTTTTGTTATGTTGCTGTAGCTTAGCTTGCAACATTTCCCAGTGAGTTAGCTTCAGTGTAGTTGAGCTCCATTCAAAGTAAGTGCAAACGTTTTCAAGGTAGTCTGCCCAACACTGGTTACATGTAATTAGAGAATTATCTTTATTATTATTATTGTTATTGATATTATCTATTCTAACATCTCTGAAACACCATGCCCTAGAAAATCACGCTGTATAAAACATTGACATTTTTGACATGATGCCCTTCTCCAGAGTGGCATTTTGTATCCAACTTAACATTTGAAGGTTAGGGGTCTTGCACAGTGGCTGCTTGAGGGTGCTGGGAATCAAATCCACCATCTTCTGATTAGCAATCCAACACCATAACCACTACTGTTAAACCTAAACCTTTAAACATATTGATATTTTTAATTTGACTATAACCACGCACTTTTAATTGTGGGACAAATTTCACGAATCAATAGATTAAATTTCGTCATGAACTGCAGTAAGACTGGGTTGTAAGATTCCTAATCTTCCTAGCGAAATCTGTACAGACTCTTGCTTAGACTTAAAATATTATATTACGCATTTTAGCCTTGGCACACACAAATAAATCCTAAAAAGCTTTGTTAAAAAATTGAATAAATTGCTTGTACTATCTACATTAAATAAATAACAGGTAATTATTGTCTATAGCAGTCTATAGAATTAACCTGTCTATAGCAAATATTACTATCATCTATGAATCTCTGTTAGTACACTTAAAACCAAGTTCAAAATGCGCATGAATCCATAAAGCAATATACAGTTTATTAGAAGTCATTAATGAAATGCCTTCGATGCTTTTTTGCATGCAGGCTGTAATTTACAGACAGGCCACAGCAGCTGACACAGGAATCAATAGTTTTTCTTATAGCGGCATTAAAAGGACCTAACATATATTTGTACTGGGGATAAGTTACCATGAAATTATTAATCATAAATCCATTAAACTAATTATGGAAAAGAGTGTAAAAAAACCCCCAAGAGGACAGATCTTGTCCAAGAGGACAGATTCTTACCAGATTATTTCCATAATGACTACATAAAAAAAGAAATGTGTAGAACATTTTACTTCATTCTGCACGAATGATATATTGTAGGAAAAGTAGTTGTAGTTTGATAAGTTTTTATATACATATATTTTGCAGTATGTGTGGCACTAAAAGAAAAAGAAAAGACAGTAGAACGAAAGACAAAGAACAGTAGCCCCCTATTTAAAATGCGAGAGCTTTATATATCCAAACCGCTAGAGGGAGCTCTCACCAATAGCACGCTTAATACTACAATTAATGCAGAGACGAGCCAACAAAATATCAATGTTTATATATTACATATTAACAAGTATAGAAATATTTATATTTGTGTCCCGATGCTAAGTAATAGGTTAAAGAAGTGTTTTAGATACTCAAGGATATAACAGGAACTTTAGAAGACATCGGTATGTGTTATTGTTGTATCAAAATTAAAAACAAAAGAAAAATCTGTTTAAGATGCCTAGTTCGCTTATGCCTTGGGTTGGTTATGATTTGAACTGTTTGATTTCATTAAAATCTGCTGATTATGAACAACATAAAACCATGGAATCAAATCAGTCAGTGATTCCTTATGTGTATCAGAAGTCTGGGTCATCTCAAAATTTTTGTTTGCTTTGACTCTTCTTTTCAAGGGATAAACTGAACACGAACCACACCATAAAGTTGTCCCACAGCATAGCAGCACCATATTGATTTATCTTTTTAATATCACCTGGTTGTACCTATCTGAACCAATCAATGTCATATCTGACAATTAACCAAACTAGCAATGGCGCAATAGCCACAATCCAATCTTTTTTCTCTGTTATGTTTTGGACAGAAAGTGTTAAACTGGTTAGAATTTCCATCTGCATTTTACAAATAAATCAGTTGGATTGGGCTCAGCTGCTTTCATCCAGTATTTGATTAATCAAATTAATTCCCTCTGCTGACTCAAGATTGTGTTACATATAGACAGGTTATTGGTAGAACTGTAGAATATCACCTGATGTTTTTAGTATTGAATGCATTTGGTTGTAACAAGTCTACTGAGGCGAGTATAGTTTTGAACCCAAAGGTGCAATTTATTTACAACGTGAATTAAACAATAAACATAAACTAAGCAGCACTTAACTTGACTTAGCTTAGCATTAGCTTATCTTAGCATACTAGCACAAACATAAACAGAACAACAAACATGACTAGCATAGACTTGACTCAACTTGACTTGACACAAACAAGCTCACAACAGAGGTACAGAAACAAACCGAAATCCTTGACAAAGACAAAGGGAAACACTAGAGCTACTGTATAAATAAACATAACTAACCAATGAGAAAAGGCACATGGACAAGGGGTTCACGTGACAGGAACACATGGGGCACGAGGATCACATGACAAGGATGAGACAGGAAGTAAACATAAGCATAAACAGAAACAAACCTGAACTTAAAACATGAACATAAACAAACATGAAACATAAACAAAAAACAAACTATATAAAACATAACCATAATATAAACCTAAAACATGAACATGAAACATAAAACAAGAACATAATCCTTACATATACCACTTTAACTCAATTAACATCTTAAGAAGGGTGGTGGAACGGAGATGGTAAAGGGGTGGGATGGCCCATGAAGCCCCCAGAACTCTAACCCCTGGTACAGGGATATTGTGAAACCCAGAATAGCCTGCTGGACGAAGCGGATCATGGACCCATTGTGGGGATGTACATGTTGTATATGGTTTTCCTCTAGGTTCTGTGGGTTTTAAAGGTCCAAAACATTCAGATGGTCAAATTAGCTATAAAGGACTAGAAGTGTTAGAGTAAAATTTTTATACTGTTACTGTTTTAGTCTGTTGATCCACTTTTACAAAGCACCGACATGAAAGACACATTTTAAAAATTCATATCATTTTTATTTGTATAGCGGTTTTAACAATAGACATCATCTTAAAGGGCTTTCAAGAAACAAAATATCGCAATGTCAGTTTTTTCCTAATATTGTGCAGCCCTAATAGAAAGATGCATTTTTGTCAACATTTTAAAAAAGATAACATAAAACACTGAAGATTTTAAATCAAATGCAGAAACGATCAAGACAATAGGCACAGTAAACATAATGTACCATAATGGACACAATTTCCCCACACAAATACCATTAGATTCTCTTCGATTGGTATGAGAACCATAGCTTGTTACTATGGCAACATTTGTTATTTCTGTAGTGTTTTATAGCAAGTCATTTGCATGATGATGAGATAAAATCTTTGATATCACAGAGTCATGGTGTTTGTAATAGAGTGTAAGGAAGTCAGTTGTGTTTCAGGTGTAAGGTATAGATTCCATTACAATGACGTGCTTCCAGAATAAATTTTGCGAAACACAAACAAAACGGCCCGTGATGAAAACAGGCTCATGTGTTAGAAATAAATTAGATTAGAGCTACCATTTCATTATCTGCCTTCCGCACTGGGCCCAACTCTATCTCATAAAACATTATTTACTTTAGCAGACTGCCATTCCTTGTATTATGACTCTGTCCTTTTTTATACTGTTTTGAATTAAAAGCTAACATCAGGACTATGGAATTGGTTTAATAATATTCTGTATGAATTATTACTAAAATGTAGTGCATACTGGAATAAAAATCTACATAACAGCAACAAATTTATGCTTTTTATTCTTAGAAGACAGACCGCTGTAGCTGACCTCAAGCATTTATAATGACCATGGCAAAATTATAAAGGTAGTTTATTAGCTTTTATTTTGGACTTACCAACTGATATATGTGTCTTTCCTCGGTTAAAGTAAACACAATTACAAATGTGCAATTTGCAAAACAATGCCAAAGTGTGTGTGTTTGTGTGTGTTCTGGGGGTTGTTTTAATTTGTGTAATATGTACAGCTTGTCCTTTTGTTTTAGTTTTGTCTTTCTTTTACTCCAACTTTCTAGGCTGATTGTTATCTCTTAATCGTCTGAGGTGTTTAATTCGACTGTAATGTGTGCAAAAATGACTATGCTTAGCTTGGATAATAAAAGGTACGAAAAATGAATGAATTACTGCAGCCACGCTGGTATTTTGTAAATAGGTCCAGATCCTCCTAGCACCAAAGCTAAATTTCTCCTTTCACCCTGCCCGCCTAAATAAAGCCACCCACTCTGTCTTATCATTTTACCTGTCTGTTTTTTCTGTGACAGTTATATTAAGAAGGATGTACATAGAAAAGACGTTTACACTTCAGCTGTAGCACATTCTTAAAAGTTATAAGCAAAACCTGTTTTATACTGACCATGGTTTATAAAGCAGTCTGGTGAGAAATAATTTGGTTGCCAGATTAGATTGAAAATCACCTGACATAGAACAACAAAACAGACTGCTTAGACTAGCTAAGTCGCTTGCATAACTAGCTAGCATAGCTTAGCCTAGACACAAAACAATAAACATGAAACAAGAAAAACAACACAAGAACATAAAACCCTTACAGGGGTTGAGGTATGGTTAATTTTATGTTTTGGGTTTTTTTTTCAGATTTGCTCTTGATAAAAGGAAGGCCTTGGGTACACCAGCAAACAACTGTTAACAAGCCTGATCATATGTTATTCGTTTGGTTTATCTCTCTCTTATTTTGTTAGTTTAAGTGTGGCTTTTCTGAATAAGAGGACAGCCAAAGAAAAGGCTTTACCTATTAATCAAATGGGTCATAGGCACAAGAAACCTAAATAAGGTTAAATGTTTTTTCGGAAATATTAACATTGTTAGAGTTGTAAAAAGGTTTGGAATGGGTTTGCTTTTTGTGTCTAACTCTTGTTTCTTTCTGTCTCTGTCCTTACAATCTTCTTCCAGTAAGACACATAATGCTTTATTCAAAGTGAAATATTTATCAATTCAAAGTAAATCACTGGTGTACATAGGGCTGGACAATAATACAATATCCATATATATCGCAATTTTTATCGAACTTTTTTCAATATGATTTTTAAACATATTTCCGATATACACCACAGCATTTGTAACTGAAAGCTGTTCAGGGCACAGCTGCTAGAAAGCAGAACTCAATTGCCTGGACCCCGCCCTCTCATTTGCCCCTCCCACGCAGACCAGTTTTGGCAGATACAGACACAAGATCGTAGTGCTTGTCGCAGTTTGGTGCTGGCGGAAACAAAGAGCTTTTTAGCCATTAGCATGGAGATTATAATGTGAATTTCTCTGATAAGAGCCGACGCCGTAAAGCCGTGAATTGGTAATAAAGATAATCTTATTACTGCCTTCTTCTATCATTATGCAGTGCCTTAGCACCTGGCGGTTAGTGATCAGTTGTTCTTGAGCAATTAGTTAATTTTGAACAAATCTTTAATGTGACTCGGGGAGAAAGAGTTGAGAAAGAGAAAGAGGAAAGAGAAAAGTGATTTGTTCAGTTGCGCATGCGGTTCACTTTCTGGCTCAGACTGCATTGGTTAAGTATATTGGGTTGTCACGTGATCCATAAACAACTCATACCCAAAGACTTGGGAGGGGAGATGAACTAATCAATTCTATAAAAAAAAAAAAAAAAAAAAATTAAATTAATTCTCTTTCCAGCTTAGACTGCATTGGTCACCACATGGGGCTGTTACATGATGCGTGAATGACTCAAACCCAAAGACTTATAAGATAAGACGTGATAAGAGGTGAGGTAGGCTAATCATAGATTGTTAAACCCAGAAAAACAATGAATTAACCTTTTCTGTTCCTTATAGCATTATAGTTTTGTATTGTTTGTAGTGTGATCAAGGTTTGGGCAGGTAGTAGATGTGTTAGGGGAAATAACACGTAACATTTCAATAATTATTTGCTAAAATTAACAAACATGAAATAAACAAAATTTGAAAAAAGATTTGTTCATTTTGCTGAACAAAACGCAAAGGTCCAAGTCAGTGAAATGCAGCTGTCTTAAATAAAGTATTATTCTGCAGTATGGATTTGTCTTTGCCTAGTAGTTCACAGTTGGAAGTTTTTATGAGGCTTTTCTAATATTCATATCAATATCGGAACTATATCATATCAAGAGAAATTAAAAAACATATTAAGATATAACATTTGGCCATATGTTTGGGTGATTTAATGCTAATAAAGAAAACTTCTCTTTCAGTGTGATAATGTAGATGCTGGATGGTAGTGTGTCATTAAAGCAGTCTGTATGTACATGAGTGAAGATACAGAAAACATTTTCAGGAATATGTACATGAATCAGTGTTTAATTTTTTTCATTTACGACATTTGGCAGATGTTCTTGGCCTTGCTCACCATATAGAGAAATGAGTTGCACCATACGGGGCAGACAGAAAGAACAAACATTTATCATTCACTGAAAATGCGTGAATGTCTCCCACCCGCTTAGTCGTATCAGAGCAAAACGCCGTTTTAGGAGAGAGCTCCTTATCCGTAACAGATGACAAGGGCTCATAAGGAGGCTGGGGAAAAAGCTTCCAGCACCAGCTCCAGGTCCCAAGGCAGTACCGAAGGAAGACGAAGAGGGTGAAGCCTCCAAGCCCCTCTGCTTGCCAATTGATTGCCCATCTATAGGGGGAACAAAAAGTGGCGATAGCTGCAATGTATACTTTGAGAGTGGAGGGCAGAGAGCCGCTATCTAGCCTGTGCTGAAGGAAGCTGAGTATGTCTGAAATTGAGCAGCTGTTTGGGTCAAGGCCAGCTCCGCGACATCACAGGGCAAAAACTCGCTACTTCGAAGCATACAGCTGCCTTGTGGACGGGGCTCGCGCTTCTTCCAGCCTGGAAGAAGCGCACGGAATGCGTCCAGCTCTTTTAGCGGCCCTGAAGCAAGCCACGCATGCAGGCTCCACAAATTCTGGACTGGGATGCAAAATCATGCCTGCCGCCTGAGACAGTAAGTCTCTCCTGATGGGAATCGGCCAGGGGGAGCCACTAGCAGCTCCCTCAGGTCCGGAAACCACGGCTGATTTGGCCAGTTTGGAGCTACAATGATCACCAAGGCTCTCTCCTCCCTAACCTTGGCTAAAACTAAGGGGACTGAGGGGAACGCATACAGCCTGGCTGCCAGCCAGTGTGATGTCAGAGCATCTCCCCTAGCGGGGAGTGGGGCATCAAGAAATACAGCTGCCAAATGTGCATTATCGCTCGTGGCAAAAAGATCCACCAGATCATCTGGACACAATGCACATTGACTCAATGCACGCGCATCCCAAGTGTCTGGACGAGGCAGGGAGCAGCTGTTTAATGTGAGAGGAGAAATTTGCCTTTTTGTGACAGTGTTCGAATTTATTGCGATCTTTATTGAGCTGAAATACACAGACACACACTTGAGCTTGTGCAGCGCCGCTGAACTCTTTATATATATATATATCTATATATATATATATATATATATATATATATATATATATATATAAAAACTCCCGTTCATGTACTTAAAATAGCCCAGATATGAACATTTAGACTAATGCATTTTTTTGGTCTGATGTGATTAAAAGAAGCAAGGTAGGGAACTTATCCAATCTGGCAACAATGCTCAGACTGGGTTTATGCTTAAACGGTGGGTGTCGATCAATAATTGTGGCCATCTAAAAACAGCTTGATTACAAAAAGTGGAAATATTTATTAATAAAATAATTTAGTCTCAGTATAAGTACTCCTGTTCTTTAAAGGCCTCATTGGTTTATTAAAGAACACTAGTGAACAAACAGCAATCATAAGGACCAAGGAACTCACCAGACAGGTCAGCAATAAAGTTATGGAGAACTTTGAGGCAGGGTTAGGTAATAAAAAAAAATATCCCAAGCTTTGAACATCTTGAAAAGCATCCAACAATGGAATAAAAAGCCATAACTGTAAACCTAGAAGGGCATGGCAGAGCTAGGAAAGCTCTGGTCAGAGAAGCAGCCAAGAGGCCCATAATGACTCCGGAGAAGCTGCAGAAATCGACAGCTCAGGTGGGAGAATCTGTCCACAGGACAGCTATATGTTGTGTACTTCACAAATCTGGCCTTTATAGAAAAGTGCCAATAAGAAAGCCATTGTTAAAAGAAAGACATAAAAAGTGCAGTTTGGAGTTTGCCACAAGCCATGTGGCCATGTAGTCGACACAGCAAGGATGTGAAAGAAGGTGCTCTGGTCAGATGAGATCAAAGTTGAATTTTTAGGCCTAAATGCAAAGCGCTATGTGTGGAATCCTAAAAACAAGAAAACCTTTTGGAGGCAGCAACAGACTTGGGACTGGGAAGGAGACTTACCTTCTAGCAAAACAATGACCCTAAACATATAGCCAGAGCTACAATGGGAAGGATTGGATCAACAAATATTGTGTGAAGAATGTCCACAAGTATCAAGTTAATGGAAAGAAGAAGTAAATTTGTGATTTAAGCGTTTTAGGTTATATGAATGACAAGGTGATTATCTAGAAAAAGATGTCAGATTATCTATGAAAAGATGAATTTTTTAGATATCTTAAAAGCACCAATCCAAAAGTGCAAACGGCTGATGGCAACAGTTAAGGAAAATAGATCAGATTTTAAAATAAAAAAAAAAGAACTGTGGTTTTAGACATGACGGTATGAATAATCTATTCACAGGGCTGTGTAAATGTCAATAGTAAAGTTTATGCAATATAAATACATGTTTTCAACATGAGAACACCAGCTGCCATAAAGCACAAAAAAAACCACAAAAGGACCTCAATATAAGATATAACTAAGCTGAAAAATTTTGGGATGCATTTAAAATCATGTACTCCTAATATATAGTATGGGAAAACAGTATGCAAGGCATAAAGTACTTGGCAGATTAAGTATTTCCTACCTTCATTCAAATTATATAGGAAATATTTTTTAATACTCAGTAAGTATGTACTAAGTACTAAATGTTTCATTGAATAGATTTGTTTAGCATGCTACATAATTTAAAACTATTATTGTTATATAACAAATTAATAATGGAAGAAACTTTGAGTGTCAGCGCTCTATCAGTAACCTTTTCTCACACTGGGATTTTTTTTGGCTTTTTTTTATAGCACATCAAGCATTTTTGGCTGTTTATTGCTTTTAAAATGATTTTTTTTGAGGTTGGTTGTATTTAGTGTATAATGTTTTATAATGTATGACTGTATTTTTCATGCACCATTTCATTTTAATGCAAATTTATTTTATTTTCTTCTTTACAGTTTCATTATTCACACCGTAATTATTGTTTTGTTTTTTATAGGGATAAACTGATACCATTTTTTAAAGACTGAGTACGAATATCAATTCTCGTCTGCAGAATTGGTCGCCAAATGCTAACGTCGCTGCTAGTGGCCAACTCTAAATGCGCACTTTTACTTTACATGTAATTACCCGGAATATAAGAACAAATTTTTGTATGTTTTGATATTTCTTTTCAGAATAAAGTTTGCGGGGTTCTTGCTATGCAGGGACTGTCACAGGCATGCAAGGTTCAACGCCTTTCCAGAGCACTTAATCAACTGAGTTTTAATGAGACACACCTGTAACTTATCACTCCTCCACCTTCACTATCACTATTTCCTACCTTTCTGTCACTAACTGTCTGGTTTTAAAGTAGAATCCTCTATGCTACCGCCAGCTTCCTGATTAGCATTTAGCATTATCTCCTACGTTTCCCTCTTCAGTCTTCTCCTGCGCTCTTCACCTGCTCTATTTCGCCATCAGATGTCTTATTCTCTGCAAACTCCTAATAATCTTCTACCTCATCACTCCTCACCCGCTTCCTGTATCTCTAAATAAACATACCTGTTTCCAGGTTTTACTCAGGTCTGTCTCCAATGGCTGTGTTACAAAACACCAGATCTTAACAGCATGGAGCCAACAAGCACTGGAGCCAACCCCGAACCAATGCTCAAGTTGGTGAGCGTAATGCTTAAAAGGCTTTCTGATCCCACAGTTTCTCAGCCCAGCACCACCACTCAGCCCGCCACAACGTCTCCACCAATAACTGCTTCCTCCACATGTATTAAATCCAGTCCCAAGGTCAACCCCCAACTGTACTCTGGCTCTCAGAGCACTGCATTGGCTCACTGGCACTAGAGATGCAACTGCACCACTTCACAACCGATAAAGCTAAAATTGCATTTATTATTTCTCTACTCGCAGGTCAAGCACTACGGTGGGCACGGGAGTCACTCTGGAGACGTTATTTAGTCTTTGGATTTGTTTCTTACACATTTTCGGGAGGTTTTTGGTAAAACCAGGCGACTCATCAGCGGGCGAGCAGCTATATCACCAGTCAGCTAAGGGTGAGAGCCAGAATTACGATTGGATATGGCTATGAAGGGCTCTATAGAAAGCCAAAGGAATCAAAATGCCACAAGTTTCCTCCGTCAGCCAGGCAGCCTTCCCTCTTCAGAAAAAGCCCATGCAGGTGGATTGTTACAGGCTTTCCAGAGTCGAACCCCAGCGCCACCTGACACAGAGCCTCTGCCTCTACTGCTGCCTGCTGGGATATGGCCTCCAGATGTGTCCCACTTGTCTATAACGCCTTTCGGTGCTATTTCCTACTTTGCTGATCAATAACAACACTCACCACCAGCTTAGAACTGATTACCAACCCTTTTTATGTTTCAGCTAAAGCCCTCTTGACTCTGGTTCAGCTGGAAACTTTATCTTAGCCAGACTCTGTCACCAAATAGAGCTCGCAAAAAAAATTAATTTCATAAAGTATTAATTCATTCCATTACCCAAACCCCCATCTGCAAAGGAAAAGTTCAACACTTCGTGGGCCCAGTGCCTCTGAAAGTTGGCACCTGTCACATGGAAAACAGAATTTCCTGATTCTGGAGAAGTCCACTGCCAAGTTCATCCCCTGGTTTATTAAGCACAACCTGTCTATCTCATGGTCAACTGGAGAGGTACTAAAATGGGGCAAAGTTTGTTTCCACCACTGTGAGGAAGCATCCGTGAGGAAGATGAATAATAGACGTCTTTTGTAATCCCTACTGGCCACTATTAATATTTGGTAATGTCGTACAGCCTGGTAAACGTTCCCTCAGTATTCCAGGGGTATATAAATTAGTCTTCCATGAGTTTCTTTATCACTTTTTCTGGTATATATCAACGACATTCTTTTGTTCTCACGAAATGAGGCCGAACATCCTCAGCATGTTTTGCCACACAGGCTTTCACCCACCTGAAAAAAAATATTCACGTCTGCATCTCCCTGACTCACTCAGACCCACACAAGCCCTTCATCATAGAGGTGGAAGGCTCCTCCGCCAGAGTGGGTGCAGTACTGTCCCAAGAGCACGGTCTTGACTCCATCCATGTGCCTACTTCTCCCGGAAACTCACAGTCTGTAAACAGAATTATGATTTAGGGAACAGGGAATTGTTGTCCATCAAACTCCAGGACTGGAGACAATGGGCACCCGGCACCTAGCTACAATCATTACTGACCATCAGAATCTTGAATACGTCCGAGAGGCAAAAAGACTCAAGCCTCTGTCAGTTAAGATGGGCTTTATTCTTTACCTGTTTTAATTTCAAGGTCACCTATGATCCATAAGGCCAAGAGTTGCAAGGCCAATGCTCGTTCCTGTGTTTATTCTCCTAAAACTTCTCCAGAGAAACCCGAGCCTATCCTACCCCCTGAGATCCTTATCTCCCCTATTCAATGGTCTTTGGACGAAGACATAACTGCTGCCAGTGTCTCTGAACCAGCACCTACTACCCTGTCCTCTCGGTACACTTATGTTACCTTATCACTCTATTCAGCACACTCTTCTATGGGTACTGGGCATCCAGGAATGACCCAGACCCTCTTGCTGCTGCAGGAACGGTTTCTGGTGGCCAAGCATTGCAAGTTTCCTTGTCATCTCTCAGCCAGAAAACTTCTACCTTTGCCCACTCCACGGTACCCATGATCACATCCTAGGGGTCAACTATATTACCGACAATACCACCATCAAAGGGTCACATCTTTGGTTTGGTAGCCGTGGACAGATTCTCCACGGCCTGCCATTTATATGAATGACATTAATTGGATATAGAATGGCCTACATGTAATTATCTTCATTTTACCAAAAAGTAAGAAACTAATGCACCCCTTGCTCAGGGGCTAATGCTGAACTAATGCACAGACAAACACAATCAATCTACATTTACATTTATTTGGCAGGCGCATCTGATTTTTTGTTACAGCACTCACTGGCACTAGAGATAACTGCACCGCGTCACAACCGATAAAGCTAAAATTGCGTTTACTATTTCTCTACTCACAGGTCAAGCGCTACGGTGTCACTCTGGCAGAAAATTGGACCCGTTATTCAGTCTTTGGATTTGTTTTTGTCAAACAATTCCGGGAGATTTTTGGTTATTTTAAACCAGGCGCTGCACTCATCAACAGACGAGCAGCTGTATAACCTCCAGCAAGGTAAATTCTTTATGCACAATTACACCTTACAATTTCATACACCCGCTGCTGCCAGTGGTTTGAAATGAAACGCATACTCATTATAACACTTATTACCAAGGATTAGAGCCAGAATTAGTGTTGCATCTCACTACAATTGATGATTTCGGTCAGGCTCGAGCTTTTCATTCAACAGGCAATCCGAGTCGCTGATCTCATGAAGGGCTGTATGGAAAGCCAAAGGAATCAAAATCTTCGCCAGCCAGACAGCCCTTCCCTCTACAAAATTAGTGCATAAGTCCATGAGGTTAATCAGTTCAGGCTTTCCAGAGCCAAACACCAGTGCCTCCTGACTGATTAAAACTAACTAACACAGTAGGAAATACAATAAATATCCAAAGTCTTTCTCCAGTGCATAGGTTTCTTCCTAATTTAATTAGCCACTGATGCAGAATGTGCTGACATTACCACAGTACACACCAAGGAGACAAAAGTCTGTTTATAGAAGTGCTTCATGAACACAAAGCCATGCCGAATTTGCTGTTTCAAACTGTTTTGTCTTTTTTGTTTTGTTTTTTAATCAAAATGTGCATTGCTTTGCATTTCTGTTATAAACAGCGTAGCCCCAGGACAGACCTTAGTAGAACTTCTGCAACTTTATTTAGAAAATGTAACTTTTAAAATTGATTAAAACAAAGCATTTATGATTACAAATATTTACAAAAAATACAAAAAGTTTTTACATTGCTTCATTAGACAAAGGATTTATTAATGCTTTTTAACTTAAACAGAAAGAAAATAAATTAAACAAAACCTGTAAATTTAGCTGCCTTTTGCTTTCTTTAATCTGAGCTAACAATAATACTTTTTTAACTTTCCTAGCGGGTCACAGATAAGTTTGAATAGACAAGCTGTGGGCTCTTCATTCATGGGCCGTATATGGCCAGCGGTGCGGTCCATGGACACCACTCCTGTACGCTAACTCCATAATATTTCCTTTTGGAAAGCCAGGCTAGAGTAATGACAATAATTGTCCAATAACTGTCACTCATAACAAATCTGGGTCTGATTAAATGATTACTTTTAAGACAGCATAACACAGTTTTTGTGCATAGAATGTGGACTAGAATTGGGGGAATCATGCCTTTATCCAAAATAGGTTAAGAATCACTGGATTAAACAGTCTGTTTTGTATCTAAATAAGAAATGCATTTTTTGTAAAATTCAATTTTATATATTATTGCAGAATATAAACAATTAAAACTAACACTGGTGTGCTGTGTAATATACTCAAGAGCAAGTATGTAGATAATAAAGAACAGCCTTAAGGAAACCATTGTACGGCTTGTGTGCCCTGTGAGAGTAATTAAATGTTTGCCGTTAGTCTGATAAGAAGTGAGTTTGAACAGTTTGTTCTTGCTGATATTAGGAAGAGAACAGAGAATAAAAGCTATTCTCATATCTGACTGAATGAGAATGTGCTTCAGTGGATGCAAGTGTACACTTCTAAAAAACACCATTTCTGTATTTTGCAAGGGTCTAAGGGGGTTTAGTTGACTATATACTTATATACATTAACATATAATTTGATTAGTAAAAGCATGCTACGAATGATGGAACAGACCATAATATTAGGCTATAACAGAAGAATGAGACAGTTACTGTGTAGAAAATGTTGGCAATCATTTTAATGATACTGAGTTGTTACAAGTGTACAGGAATTGATGTAGACCATACATGTCAGTTGGCCAGGTAATAAATGATGGTATAATAAATGATAAAGAATGGCCAAGTGGGAAGTTAAAAAGTTATTGAGAAATCTAGTTAAAAAATAATTAATGTAGATTAATTCGATAAAGGTCTCAATGTAAAGCTCTCAATGTAATTAGATGTGGCAGTGATGCAAAGTCTTAAGTTTGTTGATGAAGCTTGACTATAAAACAGAGTTAACCATATCAGTTAAAAATCAGTACACGGAAGGCAAAAACACATGTGATCAACAGAGTAGATTCGAATAAGTGTAAACAACAAAATAACAGAAATCAAGGAATTAATAAATAATTCAGCACAACAAGTTGTCAGACAGCTTTTAGACCGGGAATGTATGCCAAACAAGCTGGAGAAAAGCACACTCTGAAAGTAAAAATAATTGATGGCAGAGGTCAAACTGGCAAACTGTATTTTGTACAGAATAAAAATTATATTAATACAGAGAAAATAGGACTGAAAAATGTAGACATCGAAAAGAGAAAAACTCTTCTAAAAAAGAATCACTGCATGATCTCCATAATTATCCTGAAAATTGCCATGACTAATAAAATAATAATAATAATAATTTATTATATAAATGTACATGCATGGTTGGATGGATGGGAGGAAGGAAGGAGAAAAGGAAGGTAGGAAGAAAGGAGGGAAGGAAGGATAGATGGCTGGATTGTTGGATGGAAGGAAGGAGACCCAACCCTTCATTGTTTATTCTTGGTCAGAATGCTAATGTTAAACATAGTTCTGTGTTCTAGTTCTCTGCTAGCAAGCTTGGTTTTAGCTGGTATTAGGCCACACATACATATATAGTATACATACATTACATGATGCGCATATTCATAAAAACTCTAAAGAGAATTTTTTGAAGAAATCCTTAACCTTAACCTTATTGGATAATTCAAAAAACATAAAAAATCTCCACTAATGGCAGTTTAATTAGCTAATTTTACTTATTATAATTATTATGAGTTTTCTGTCACATTTTCTGTCAAGTTTCAATGACACTGTTTAACACATTACACGTCAACTGTGATACAATGGTTTAATAAAATGGAACACACACTGTATATTCAGTACACATGATCTTTTTACTGTTCTTCAACATTGATACATAACCCAGCCAATTTCAACAAGCATCAAAAGCTGACTTTATATCACTTTCTTGTGATTATAATAAAACCTTACATCTTAATTTGATGTATTTGTTTTGAATAAGAACACAGAACACAGACAGAATTAGAATTGTCCCACTGTTGTTGTTTTTTTTTTATTTCTACTGTCAGTTCTTTATATTTTGCCCCAACTACCCAAGCATCGTGTATTTATTACATTGGTAGCAGAGTACCTGTCAATTCTAGAAGCTGTGTAATGACAGTAAAATATAAAGAGTAGGAATGGTTGGTGACTAATGGCTGAATAAAAACCTGTTTTACCTATCCATCATTCAGACAGCTAAAATCTCTTGTCTTTTATCTCTAGTTTGACATGTTTACCGACAGCCGATTATTAGTCGTTCCAATCAATTATTTTATGGATGAAATTTTAGACATTTTTTTGCAGCTTGACTTCACTGACAACAACCGTCAAAATGAGAAACAACATGAACAACTTGAGAAAATGGCAAAACAAGTCATTTGGACATTACAGTAATAAGAAACGAATTGAGGCATGTCATGAGCAAAATTAAAAGATACAAACAGATACAGTTTTTGTTTGCTGCTTGCTACCATTTACCAAAGCAAAGCGAGTTACTAAACGCGCCACAGATTAATGACATAGAACTCTGTGACATGATCATGTGTATCTAATATGTTCTGTCAGTTGTTTTTTGATCATTTGGTTATAATTTTTATCAAGGTCCACAGAATTGCCTAAAATTCATTTTGTTGTGGTCAAACTAGAATTTCAAATTCAAATTCAGATTTGTATCGACATGAAATTCATAGTATGACAGGTAGCGAAATGTTCAAAAAAATCAAAATATAAAGAATAAAAAGACATAAGTGAAAGTTAGGGGCATGGGGTAGTGCAAAGCAGCAAATAAAGTGCACAGTAAATAGTGACATTGACCAGTAACATTTTTTGTGCAAATGAGCAATGATAATGTGTGTAGAGCAGCTTTAAGTTCAATTTTAAATTTATGAACAGTGTGTTTGTGTGTGTGTGTCTGTGCACATGTGTGTGAGTGTATGTTTATTAGTCTATTTAATTTTTTTCCCTTTTGGTTTCATCCTACATCAAAAAGGTCTAGGGCTGCATTAATGATAGTGTTAGCATTTTGGGGAAAGAACTCACATCTGATTTGTAACCAGTAGTAGTAAAAGAATCATTGGCTTATTAAATTTGGACGTTCGGTAACAGCCTGCCCTCTGGGTCAAATAACGTGCCCAGTGCTACCGCCAGTCTGGAATATGAAACAGAAACACAATGAAAGTAAATGTTAAGAAAGCAAGACCAAAACCCAAACTGGATTCACTTACAAAGGCCAGCAAAGGTGGTTCTATAAGTGGCTAAGCTAACAACTAGCACCGAGCACAAGCTTTTCTGTTGGCCATGTTTACTTTTTAATACGAGTATGTTGAAGGTACATGGAACGATTTTGGCTTTGACAATCTGAACAGCTTTACCAAGATAGCTCTCAAACACCAAGACAGCTCTCAAACACCAAGGCTCAATATTGTCAGTTGGATATAAAATAAATTATTGCACAATAGTTAAAAATGAAATGTCATGGGAGGTAAACATACTGAGTAATATATAAATACACATAAACTTGGGTTACGGAGAATGCCATACTATATCAGATTGTTGTAATATCAGTTTTTGGATCTGTAATGAAATTTAGAGCTACTTCTCAGTTAAAATCTTGTCTGTCTTGCTAACCTCTTTACAAATCAACTGCCGACTTGGAACCAAAACCAACTTAATATTAAATAACATGGAAGGCTGCACTCATAACAAAAGCACACTGTCCTCTGAGAATTAGGAGATGCATAATATTTTCCAGTGGAAATGCAATTATTTATCTGGTCTGATGGACAAAACTCTAATTATGCCCACTGTGATGCCAAGGCTTCTAAGATGGAGCAACAAAGCACTTGCGAGACTGGATTATGTAAATTGCTGTACAGTGACAGGAGCTTTTTTAACAGGCTTTTGGTTGGAAATGGAACAAGGTGTGATGTAGATGAGACTCTGAAGTGATTACAGATCTCCACTAGGGCTGAAACGATTATCTTTAAAAAAAAAAACAACCGTCGACAGCTCGTTCACACGAGTGACAATCACTTCTTGGTCTATTCGGACCCAAAAAATGGAGAAAATCAGCGCACTATTTGTAGTGCTAACTTTCTGCAATCTACCTTTTAAATAACATCTCCAGTTTTGCGTGAGAACGCTTGCGTTATATCTTTATCACTTCTCGTGTGCGTTTGGTTGTGAAACATAGTTTGGGGACTAGACAGAAATGATGCCGATTCTTCCTATTGTAAAGTCATGCAGAGTGTAACCTCCTGTAGCCAATCTAGTGTGACAGCAGCAACTAAAATGCAGTTTGAAAACAACAGTGGAACAAATATGGAGACTTTTTACTAATCGTATAGTGTAAACTTGTCATAAACGTTTACAAGACAGCAAACAAAATATGCTGTTAACTTCCTTTTTTTACCAGAAAAAAATAAAAAAGATCTGATCATAGCAATGTAGTGGCACCTCTGCAATCGGCACTTAGTAAATTTCAGACACTTCACGATTATTAGGATCCTAAATGAATTAAATATAAAAAACAGAGTTAGTGTCACTTTTAGTTCAGATTATAACCTGATTTTCTGATATAAATCAGAACTTTAGTCAGCGTGTAGCTAGCTGTAGTTAAATCTTCTTATTGGTGAATGTAAAAACTTGACAAACAAATAAATAAATACCTTAAAAAAATTTTAATCATAATATTGTTTGACATTATTTTATTAGTATAAGTATAAATGTATGTTTTAAGTAAATGTAAGCTGAATAATTGATGAAAGCTACTAAATAATTATTAAATTAATTGCAGCCCAATTAAGAAGACATTTTTAAAAGCTAAAGTGTTTTATTCACTCAATTACTCAATTGTTTTGATCATCGTTGAGTGTTAAAATAATCATTTGTTGCAGCTCTAATAGCCACAGGACACAGATTTATAGCAATGTGATTTTACAATGTATTATTCATGTAAGGGTTATTGTATTATTTATTTGTAAAAGCAATAACAAAAAATTCAGTAATTTAGTTTTTTTTTTAGATTTACTAAATTTGATTGTACAATAAAAATATATTGTTAATATAGTTTTAAAGTGCATATTAAATATTTATTAACATAAATGTGAATCATATATTTGCATTTAAAACATTTAGCAGACACCCTTATCCAAAGTCTCATCATTAAGCTTCAGTTGTAGCTTTTAAAAAAAAGCAGCAAAGATAAAGAGCAACATAAATAAAAAAGCTTTTTCCTTCCATAATAATAAAGGATGTAAGTTCTTAGTTATTTACATATTTATTCATGTGCTTGGTATCTGTCTTTTGAGTTATTTTTGTTCTAAAGAAGTAAAGATGTGTTTAATCTTAACCGGTGCAACGATCTGACAACTATGTGGTTTAAAGAAAAGCATTGTGCTATTTCAGAGTCCCTTTTATTTACTACTTCCTGTCATTTGACCAACATCTGCCTTTGTACATTAGGCATTGTACATGTTAAAAAATGTGATTTGATGAATAATTTATGGGAAAACAGAAGCAGAGTACAGGCAATATTTAGTGGACATTTAAAACAATATAGTAGTAACTTATTTGGGGTTTAAAGCCATTTTTGAGTGCTAGGGGGAATGTTTGGTAGTATTCAGTTTTTGCTTGCATGTGAGCAATAACTTGTCTGGTGATACCCAGTAATGATCAGTATTGTAAGATCAGCAATTTCTTCACAGAATGATAGATTATACATGATTTATCCTGCTAGAGGTGCAATTTTCTGCCCTCCGTCTCATTGTATTTTCCAGAATCACTATTGTTTTTTTTTTGTAAAATAAGAAAATGGAAGAAATTTTCTGCAAAAAAAGAAAAAGAATCTACTGTATATTTCCACAACTGATTTACGTTTATGTTAATATTTCATTGAAATCCTCAGTTATGAATAAATGATGCATATTTCAACAGCTGCTCAAGTTCAAACCATCTAAAACTGTAGCAATTTTCAGTAAACCAATTCTAATATATTTATTATTGATCAATTTATCTTTGCAGGAACAGAATAATGTACAATAATGGGATAAAGCGAATTTCTAACACTAGTATAGCTAGTTTCATATCTAAATAAAATACATTAAATTACTTTATTAAGCTTATGGCAGCCCTGATTAAAATGTACACTTCTGCTCGATAATGCAGCATTTTGTAGTCTGTTGCTGCTTATTTGGTTATTCCAAAAGACACACGTGTTTGCCCGATTTTAAATGTTTAGATGTTCTCAGTGCAGTTGTTGTGTGAGAGCTCAATCAAATTTTGAAATAAATGTGCACATCTTAAGGGTGACATTATCTGGGAAATAATACTGTTAACTACGTCGTCAAACACATTACGAATTCCTGTCGTACTTAAAATCACAGCGTACCACATAATAAACAGAATGCGTTAGTATGTTTGAGGAGACATGCTATACCTTTTAGCTTACATTAGACGAATGCCAAAATTAAGAGTTAACCTTATGAGGAAACCTACACAGGAAGCATGTTTAAAATAAATACATTAAAATTTTATTTGTCACATACATGATCAGACACAGTACAACATATAGTGAATTATTTTTCTTCGCATATCCCTTCTTGTTGGGGTCAGAGCACAGGGTCAGATATGATACAGCACCCCTGGAGCAAGAAGGGTTAAGGGTCTTGCTAAAGAACCCAAAAGTGGCGGAACAGGCAGCAGTGGGCCTTGAACCCAGGTCTTCCTGCTCTTCCAATCAACAATGCAGCGCCTGAATTATTTAAGCACCATCGTCCTGTTTATGTCCCATCATTGTTTAATACAGCATTATTCTTTTCATATGTTTCATAATATTTGACTTTGGTCAGTTGGTTAGCCTAATAGCCCTCTCCTCTACTAGTTTTTCGTTCCAGAAAAAGGCCCAAAATCTTTAGCTACTTTTATCCGGATAAAGCAGTTACCAAAGATTGTTGTCTAATAATCGTTTGATCTCATATTTCATAATGTAGATTCCTGCATTATTTCTATTCAAAGATTTAAAACATCTTTACAAAAAATTAAATAGGAAAAATGGTAGCGGTGTTACTTTCAGTTAGAATTGTAATTTAGAAATATTAAATCTTATTATTACTGAATGTTAAAAACCCTAAAAAAGATAAATACTAGTGAAATAATTTATTTGAGATATTTATTAGTATAAATGTCAAGTAATTTATAATTTAAAGTAATGTATAATGTAAAAGTAATGTATAATTTAATGTCAGAACAATTGCAAAAGTTAAATAATTGGTTAACTACTACCGTACAAATCGCTAAAATCATTTCAGCCTGATAAGAAAGCCATTTTTAAAAGTTAAAGAGGTAAATCAATTAATCGTTCTGATAATCGTTGATAAATTGACTATTAAAATAACTGTTTGCTGCAGCCCTATTTGAGAGTCATTCATGTAGTCATGAACACTTAGAGCACTTTTAATGGCACCAATTGCTAATAATGCTCACCAAACTGATGTTAGCTGTTGTCACACTCTTAATTAAATACGCTATTTAAATGCCTCGTCTATTATCCGTGTGCCTATTAGGCATGACTCAACATGGGTTGCACAACTGACGACAGCAGAAAAGAAGATTAACTTCTATGTATGAATCCCTTTAGAAATGCCCTGTAGAACTTCTCGTGCCAATTTACCAGCACATCATTTGTTTCGTCATCTGATGGAGAATTTTCTTATTCTTTTTCACCATAGCTGGCCATGGTGTTGAGTCTGTTTTAGGAACACTGGGTAAAACAAGCAGTACTCGACTTTTTTATTGCGTCAACTACATATTGGACTAAAACAAAGGCTACGTTTAGACAAGTGACTACATTATCCATAGAAGCACCCATTTATCCTTTTCTCCTTATTTAATTATCAGTAATGGCTCTGAACAATAATATCCTAACATAAAACTGCATATTGTACAGCAGTTGGGAAAATTTCATCACTACACACACACCACTGTTTTATTCAAGTTTCCATTAAGTAGTCACTAGTGCATGATATTGAATATATCTTATTATAATCAATCCTCCTCTTTTGTGTTTCAAAAATCTCTGGTTTACTGGTAAGAATTGTATATTCTTTCAAAGATTAAATGGAATCATACTAACGAAAACTCCAGAAATACAACTTGGCACTGCACTCTTGTGGACACTCAGTAAAAAGCTTGTTCAATTTAAATGTAAGAAGGTTTTGTTGTCTTGGTGTTCTACAATGAGCCATCCAGGGTGTATGTTCTTGCTATACACCCAGCTTTTGGAGTTATGCTCTGGATCCAGTGCTGTGACTTTAAAAAGGACAAAGTAACGCTACTGATCAATACATCAACAAATGGTCTGCTGCTGTTACAGTGTACAATGTAAAATCTTAAAATATTGAATCACAGTGGACTGCTAATTGGAAGATTAGGCTTCGATACTTAGCATAACCAAGTTACCACTGTTGGAGCCCCTAAGCAAGGCCCCTAACTCCAAATTGCTTAAAAAAGAGATAAATGTAAAATTTAAATGTATTTGATTGCACATTTACTATAGCTGTACATGTGTACAATTTGAGTGGACTGTTCATGAAAAAAAATCATAAGAAAGAAAATCTACCATCAGGTAGATGTTAATGGAATCTTAGCTGTGGCACCAGCAGACAGGACTTTTTTCTCCCTCAGATGTCAGCCTACTGAACTCCAAACACTGGCATTAACACAAAATTTGTATTTAAGTACTACTGAAATTAAACCCTGTTCTGCAAAATAAGCTGTCTTGTTACTTGCTACTGCCTGTTTCATATTTAAACTGCATTTATTGCACATCCCAAGCATTTCTCTCTCATTATGCTGTTTGCACTGTTAACACACATTATCAGTATTTATACCTCAATGTCAATATCATTATTATATACCCTATTATAGAACACACCTGTGTTCACACTACTGCTTCTGCACCTTGTGAGGGTGTAAACTTGCACTTTACTTTACCTTCTGTATATATACACACCATATATTTATATACTTTATATATATAATATACACACACACCTTAGGGCTGCACAATATATCGTTTTAGAATCGATGTCGTAATGTGCGCGTCTGCAATCCTCATATCGCAGGTTGCAATTGCAGCTTTGGGATTATACATAACTCTGATTGCACCCCAGACATCCTTAGCTGACGTTAGTGCCTGATCTCACTAATACTATTGTAGCTGAATGAACACATATCTCACATTTATTTTACGTGACACTTCCTTGAAAATCCTTCGAAAATCATAATACAGTGATTTTTTTAATAAAGAAAAAAATTCTGATTTTATTTAATACTCATAACATTAATATAATAAATTACACTGATGCTAAAATTGTATAAATGTATTTATATACGGTGCGTTCTCAGAAACACCTAGCATAAAGTGTAAAAATTTGCTTTAGATGACCCTGGTCCTTGTCATGGTCCTAGACACCCACATACTCTATTTTTAGCACAGCTGTGCATTTTGATTAATCGTTTACTTTTCGAGCAGTAGGAAGTAATTGAAGCCTCATTAACTACAAGCAAACTCACTGTTATTCAGTGTTTTACTGTGTACCCATCATAAGTGTTTCAGAGCTGAAATATCCTGATGGCTCATGTAGACCAGGTCCACAGAGTCATTGCAAATAGAGGTTCCATTCCTATTTTTGCATGAGAGCAAACAATATGAATCGCACAGCCGAAGAGTGGGGTTATAAAAACCGAGTCATTTCCATACACATGAGCTGTCAAATGTGACTCATGAAACAGTTGATTAAAGTTTAAATAGTAGTACGAGTCCTATGCTTCATTACAAGAGATTATTATTCATGACAAGAGACGGGGACAATATTGAATGCTATGGGGGGAAAAGGTGCCATTGTTATGGAGGCGAATAATAAACAACCAGACATTAGAACCCTCATAGAAGCTCTGACGTGAAAGGAAATATTCAGAAACTAGTAACGTTATGAGTTAAGGCACTCTAGTTGAGTATGGAGTATTTTTCCATCTTTTAAACTTTTTGGAGGTTAGAAAACATTTGCACTATTATAATGCAAATATAAACTCTAAACCAGTTTGTTCTTTGGGGATTTGTCTTATTGCAGTCTTTATTTTTAGTCTCGGATAGCTAACTGAGCAAGGCACAATACAGGGTTCACTCTGCTAAAAATTTAATGCTGAAGGACAAATCAATTCTAATCTGCTATTAAGGCTGAATGGAAATCATTTAAAGACTATTCAGTTATTTAGAGTCTATTAAAATCGCTGCCTGTTCCAATAGCAGTCATTAAGGTAAGTACTCAAAATGTGTTTATGTATTTAGATATTCTGTGAAAGGCATAGAACCAAGAAATGTTTGTTAATGTTTGTTAATAAATTTCTGATTATTATATATATATATATATATATATACACAAACATAAATGCACGTTCTCTCTAATATCTGTGTTGCGTGTCCATGGTTGCGTGTCCATGGTTGACTACAGGATTCAAAGGGTTTATTAGATGTCTTGGTTGCAGTATTTGTTTTAGACAGGTGGGAATTTGGTGTGTTTTGATAATAAATTAATGGCATTATTTATTGTACTAACGTCGTCTCTGGTCGTCTAGTCTGTGCGCATTTATGCTGTCAGGAGGCGTGGCTTTGGATAGCGAGGGTGGGATGTACACTTTCAGTGCTTTAGACATAGCATGTGCAAATTTTGCTAAGGTAGTTACTGCCCCAGTCCCTAGCTACAATGCCGTATTATTATTTGACTGCACAATAAAAAATATTTATTGTATAGATATTGAAAGACTTTGACCATCTGGTAAATTTTCACTAGTCTCAAATGTCTGATATTCGATATCTGAATATTATTTATCTTTACATTTTTAATTTAGAAAAACAAATTTAATTGTTAATTACTTTCATTAGTTTGATTTTATTAATAATTTCACAGTAGTTAATGTAAGAAGCTGATGCCTCTTCCCAAATTTTATGTACAGGTATATAACACTGAAAACAAGACAAAATGCTTACAAAAAGTTCCTAGTCAGTTTTTATTTAGTACTATTTTTATAGTCCATTATCAGATAGTTCCTGGCTCCGTCCATTAAAATCAGTTTCCGATACATTACATGGGGCAGGGTGGCTCAAATGGTTAAGGTGCTGAGTTGTTAATCTGAAGACCAGAAACACCTGGGTTCAAGCCCCACCTCTGGCAAGTCAACCACTGTTGGGTCCTTGAGCAAGACCCTTAACTTATAAGATGGGATATGTGAAAAATGCATTTCATTAGCTCTGTACATGTACCTTGCACAATGAATTGAATATACTTACTTATTTTTTAATTAATTTTTTAAAGAAAGGTTTGATTTTCAACATCTTCAATGTGTTAGTTACTAATTATGAAAGCTTTGGTGATTTTGTTTACCAAAATAATGATAAAAAATTAAGTAGTAGCTAGTAATTTTCTCTCAGTGATGATATTTACTAAAACTGTGCTGGACAGTCTGAAAACAATTTTTGAATTGCACATAAATTCAAAAGTGACATTTGTAAAAAATGAAGATTTTAGAAGCTTTATAGCATTTTATACTATGAGTAGACTTCTAAACGAAATTTACATTAAACCTGCAAATAAGTACAAATATCCGGTAGATCCAATTGATTTCTATTCGTGATTGTCTATTCTATAAGTGTTTAGTGCACAAGCTTGATCAAACCAATGGCAAATCAAACAGAAGCTGCCACCAACGTGTTAGTCCTTGCTTCAATCATAGCTGTTTTTACTACTGCGGTTTACATGCCAACACACAGTAAAATTCTGTTGTGAATTCTAACTTCGTGTTGGGTGACGAGACGCCCATTTCTGACAGAAGCCTGAAACAAACGATTAGATTGAATTGAGTAACTCTTCATACAACAAAAGCACAAATAACATTAGTGAGAATAGTTTTCCACTACGGCACAACATAAATGAAATAATGGAAGGAATAAAATTCACAAGGGCAAGCTGTTATAGGGAAATGATAAACACTGGGGTGGTGTGATTGTGATGCAATCTAAAAGACTAAAAAGCTATAGCAACACATTCCAAAAATAATTAATTGATTAAAAAGGGCACATTGTACTGTGTATCTGTATATACTGTTGACATTTACTGTTGTGAAATGTCCTTAAGACAAATTATAGCAAGTATATTGATACTATATAACATTTTGAATGACTATTAAACTGATTACCGCGTCATCATTGACTCTAAAAGAGCAGCTGCAGCTTGAGGGTCTTTCTTGAAGTAGGTCTGGAAATAAGAGAAAGACTCCACAAAGCCAACTGCGCCTGCAACTGTCATCTCCATCTTTAGAGGGATTCTTTCAACCCTTCCAACAAGACACAGGATAAACGTTCATTACAAATCAGGTCAAGTGTAGATTTTACTTTTGACTATAGCATTGTTGACAACAAAATGCAATGTACTACAATAAATAAAACGATATAATTTTCTTTTCTGCTGTATAGTGTAATTTACAAAGGCTGCAGAAGACATGACCTGCAACGTTAACTGATCAATTACTTTATTTAATGAGAAAAGTGACACACTGGTTGATTCTACCATTATCTATTAACTAATGGTAAAATTTTTAATAGGTGTTTGTATGGTTTTGTTTATATTATGTTTATGTTTATCTTGTTTCATGTTTGTTTTTTTGTTTCCTGTTTATATTGCATTTATGTTCTTGTTCATGCCTTTGTTTACTTCCTAATTTGTCCTTGTCATGCGATCCTTGTTCCCAATGTGTTCCCCCTTGTCCATACGTTATGTTTCTATTGGTTTGTCATGTTTTTTATAACCCTTTGTCTCTGTTCAGGATTTTAGTTTGTCCCTGTACCACTGTCGTGAGTGTATGTATGTATGTATGTTAAGTTAAGCCGAACCAGTGTAGTCAAGTTCATGTTTGTTGTTCTGTTTATGCTAAGCTAAGATAACTTAAGTCAGGTTTGTCAAGTCAAGTTTAGTTTATATTTGTTGTTTTGCCAAGTGTTTACTCTTGTAATATACTGCAGCTTTGGGTTTAAAAATACTACTCACCTCTGTGGATATTCAATACAATGGTAATAAGAAAAATGTTAAGGTTGCTTAATCTGCATCTTAGAAAACACCATGTCATGTTTTACTTCTGAAAATTAAAACATCTAATAGTCAAAAACGATTCTTTTCACCTGACTAAATACCTCACATCTTGTTTTGTGTATTAGAAACTAAATAATCTCCACAATGTTCAGCAAAGAACTCAAAGCTACATGCTTACGTTAAACAGTGTCACACCAGGACTATAAATATTTATTACATTTCCAATAAAAATGTTACAATTCAGCCTTATTGATTTCTGTTGCAGGTACCTCTCTTTGTCTGGAAAAGGAATCGCTTCAAATAAAGCCTGCAGCCTACTATTGGCTATTAGCACCCGAGGACTAGCATACGGTTTGATTACTTTCTTCACCTGCAGAAACGCAAAGAGGACATTGCATCAGATTATTATAGTCATAAATGTACTAAAAAAAAACAAAAAGATTTTTTTATTGTAAAACTGTGAACATATTTCAGTTTTTAACTGACAGATACACAGTTTCATAATTTGTTTATTATGTGAGAGGGGGTGAGATTATTTTAGGCATTTTTTGCTTTTATTGATGGGATAAAGATAAAATGGGGGGAGAGAGAGGGGTGGAAACAGAAAGGACCCGGTCGAACCTGTGTAGTCGGAGTGCCGGTTATAATTTGTTTTTGAATAAGATTGTATTGTTTAAGACAAAAAGGATTAGTTAGGTGGCTAATCATACTTTGAGAAATATACTTTATTCTATTTAATTCAATTCAATTTGTCACAGCAAAGTGTGTGATTATCAGTAACACCTTCCCATCATACGAATGTGTTTTTGTTAAACACTCCATTTCAGATTTAGTTCCCATGTTGCTGTTAAAATAACCTACGAGGAAATGTTCTTCTGGAAAAGCGTTGTTGTGAGATTATGGTTGTAAGGTATTATACTCATTCAGACACTATTAGACATGAGGTCATGTATGGACCTCGTTTTTTGCACAAGGCCATTGTCATGCTGGATCTGGTTTGGGCCGCCTACTTTCAGGAAAATATAAATTTTAAAGCAATAGCATACAAAAAAAAAAAAAATCAGTTGTATGGGGTCACCTGACCATAACACTTAAAATGTTGCAATTTTTAATTTTTCTAACAAACAGAATAACAGAAAAAAACATACAGGAAAACACAGTTCTAAAAAGTTATGAATTGATTTGCATTTTAGTAAGTGGAAAAAAGAACTTGGCTCCTTCACAAAGCAAGACTTGGTACTTGGTGGTAAAATCCTTGTTGCCAATCACAGAGGTCAGACGTTTCTTGTAGTTGGCCACCAGGTTAGCACACATCTCTTTATAATCTTTTCTCTGACATCCTTGGGCAGCTCTTCAGTTTGGAGTCTGATTGTTTGACTGCTTCTGTGGACAGGTGTCTATTACACAGGTAACAAGCTGAGATTAGGAGCACACTCTTTAAGAGAGTCCCCTTTAAGAGTGCTTCTAATCTCTGCTTGCTACCTATAAAACACACCTGGGAGTCAGAAATCTGTCTGATTGATAGGGAATCAAATACTTATTTCACACTTTAAAATGCAAATTAAAACATTTCTTGGTCAGTCAATTCTGTATATGTCCGGTACAGTGATGTACCGGTCCACAAGGTGTTCCCAATTTTTTTTTACAGAAAGTTCTCACCTCTGCACAGATGTTAATCAGTTTATCACCACAGGAGCCATAATGCAGGTTGAACTCATCTGTGTAGCCCAGCAGAGCAATACAGCCATGAGGCTTCAACACACGTGCTGCCTCGACCAGGAAACGGTCAGTGTCAAACCAGTGAGCTGCAGATGCTGCGGTCAGTAAATCCACAGAGCCATCTGGAAATGGCACCTCCTCCGCTGGACCAGACCTGTGATGAGCAACAAGTTTAGTTCAGGAACACACAGCACAGGTCATTTTGACATGAAAATTTTAAGTGATTCCTGGAACACACTCTATTTCTCACATTAAATATAAAAAGACAGCATCTTAACATGTAGGTAATATTTTAGGTGAACCTGTAGGTGATATTGGAGAACCCTGCCACTGCCCTGGCTTCCTCCACCTGGCACTCACTAACATCAATGCCCACCACTTTCTGGAAGTAAGGAGCTAGAAGACGAGTATTCTGTCCTGTCCCACAGCCCAGGTCCACGGCAACCTCATAAGGCGGTCCTTTCTACCAAACAAAACCACATTTATCATTACTCATTTTGAAGACAATGATATCCAGTGCCGTTTGTGAGCCAAATAAAAGTTAAACATCTTGCTTAATAGCAAGGCCCAGAGGCACACTAATGCACAAACTGCAGATTATATAATAAATATAATATAAAAATAAAGATTTTTTATTGGAATGAAACGGACTTAATTATCAATTATCTGTATTGGGTTTTTAGAAAATTTTAGAAAAAAAAGCTACTGTATATGTTAACGGGGTTAAAAATAACGTAAAAATGAATTGCATAAACTTAAATAATGGGTTCTTTTTACTCCGGCGGCTGGTCATGGTATTGCAAAATTTTGTCCCTCTTCTCTTGCCGTACTGCAGTATATTTTTGTTACTTCTGCAGTCAACACATGACCAGCCAAGCTAATGTCTTTCATGCTTTTCTTTTTTTTTAACAAGTCTTTACTTTAACCACCGTTACATTGAACACGATGTTAAAATACAGTTTAACTGTGCAGCTGTATATTTTTACTTTTTATGCCACATCATTCAATTGTTGCAATACACACTACGAAGAATACATATTGTTTTTTATTATTATTTTGCAATATAAATTTACGTTTTTGTCCCACGCTAATAAGGTGAACATGCAGGAACTCTGCCAAAACTTACTGTGCTTAAAATTAGGCTGGGTCATGTGATCAGAGTTAGTAGTATGGAAATTACTGACAGTGTGGATGAATATGTCTTACCTTTTTGTTTAGGTACTCCAGAATGAGCTGCATAACACTATCCGGTGGAATGATGCGATACTTTTGGTAAATTGATGCATGGTGTTTCTCCTCAAACAGCCTGTGTGCCATGACGGTGTCCTTGCACTCGAGTGACTTGAACTCATGTACTGTTCACACTCTGGCTAATCATTACATAAAAAAAAAATTATCTACTAAACAAATGACTTGGCTAAACATTGTGTGAAGGATATCTCATCCGGTGTAACCAGTAAAGGATTTCCCCCCTGTGGAATAAATAACTTTCTTTACCAAATGATCACATCCATACTTCAAGTGTATTCGTTCATATTAAAATAAATCCTTTTTAGTCCTGTGTTTATCAGCATATACACTTGCTGTCCACTTCATTAAGAACACCTCGCCCCCTGAACATTCATATCATATGAATATCATATCATATATTCATAACTGAACTAATTTGTATATTCCTAATAAAATGGATCGGTGATGTTTATTAAAGTGTACCATTCACTGTGCCTGGAGGTTTGTTGAGAGAACAGCACGTTGGGAAAAGTTTTGTTACGTATAAACATTGAAATACTTACATTAATATTCATTCATACCACATTAGTGGTAATGTAATATATAAAGTTGTGTGTGTGTAGTAGAAATAGTCACTAATGGGAAAGTGGTAGCACAGTGGTGAAGGTGTAACCTGAAGCTTGTGGGTTCGATTCTCAGCACCGCCAAATTGCCATCGTTTGGCACCTGAGTAAGCGCCTTAACCCCCAATTGCTTAGTGGGATAATGTAAGTCTGCCAAATGCCAGAAAGGAAGTCGCTTAAAAAAAACTCCAACAGGAAACCTTTAAATCTTGCATTATAATTCTAGCAAAAAGAAACTAAATTCCAGTTTTACTTTTAGCCACCGGTTATACCTCAGGCGTAAAGTGCCGGGGCTTTTTTTTTTTTTTAATGTAATTTTATTTTCATTGCTAGAATTTGGCAGACTTCTTTATCCAGAAGGGTTTCCAGTGAATAAATAACTTACGAGTCCATCAGTTGCAGCTTGGTGATGCTAGGAATTGAACCCACAAGCGTCCGATAAGCAATCCAACACAGTAACCACCCTGCTACTACTTCCCCCTCCCTATAAACCCATTCAAAAATGGCTGCGTCAATTACTTACCTTTGCAGTTTTTAGTTTTTTTTTTATACGCAGAAAATATAAATTTTTTTTTAACTGCGGTAAAACGAATAACACGCAGGAAATCTTCCCGTCCTGTCGCGCTCTTTCTCGCGAGAATTTATCGTCGCTTTTAAAGAGACACGAGTGTTTTTCCCTACCTCGTTTTGGATAAATGTTAAAAATTCAAATAATAATATGATTTAGAATAGAATTAATAATTACTGTAATTATAATAATCATAACATTTGATTAACAAATTCTTGGTGTAAAGTAAATAATTCTGTAAAGTTCTTTTAAAAAAAATTCCACTCCGGAAATTAAAATGAGTTGTTAATCTTTAATATAAATAATAATAGTCACAGCTAATAATTAAGTGAATATTGGTTTTATTTGGGTTTGTAATTAGTAATCAAGATAAGCACAGCACAGTGGCTTAGTGGTTAGTACTGTTGCTTCACAGCAAGAAGGTCCTTGTGTGGTTTAGTCTGGGAACTCCGGTTTCCTCCCAGTCCAAAAACATATATGTTAGGTTGATTAAAGGTTCTGGATTGCCTATGGAAAGTTCCTGGAAACCTGTGAGTGTGTGGCCCTGTGATGGACTGGTGACCTGTCCAGGGTGTAATATTTCTACCTTTTGTCTTTTCAGAGATGGCTGGGATAGACTCCATCAGATCCCCGTGACCCTAAAATTAGAGAAAAAGCGGGTATAAGAAGATGAACGAATAATTAATCAAGGTAATAATTCAAACGATTTATATCAATCAGATTCAGATAGAAATACCACAATACTAATGTTGTCCACTAGAGGGAGCCACAGTGAGCCCGCTAATAGTCATACCTATTCATACAAGCTTAAAATATAAAAGCAATGTTGATTTGCTAGTGTCTGCATCGACATCCAAATACACACACCCGTTATGTAATTTGTATAAGAATGTGCAAGTTAAACCATTAAGCACAAAGGCGTTGGATAAAAATATTGGTTTCCTTTTTTAGAATAATAATTTTTAAATGATATTAATCGTCAGTTTTAGACTAGTTATAAAACACTCTAAAAAAGTCTAAAAAGCAAAGAACACTAGTAAAATCGTCCCCCGGCAAACAAAACAAGTGAATGTGTTTCTGGATTGGTTCCAACAGAAACAAAGAAAAAGATGAACAAAAGAAAACATTAAAAACACTAAAAAATGGTCATAATTTTTTTGGATTTTGTATTGAATTGTTTGTGCTTTTTCTTAGCAGTTTATTAGATTATGCTGCAATGACAGTGTCAGTTCTGATAATGCTCTTTGGTGTGTTCTGGTTAATCTTGGTATGTTTATAATTTGAGACTTGAAAAGACACCACATGCTTGGTTGGATTGTAAGCATTTGTATAAAAGTGTATAAAACATTAAAATTTAAGTGCAACAATCAAATCCATCCTAATGTAGAGAGAGTAAACACTAACATTGACTGTAACATTACAACTTTCTGTGATGTGTGTGATCAAGCATACAATAAAAGACTTTAATAATGTTTTACGAATGTTCAGTGTCACAGAATCTGCTAAGTTCAGTCACTGGTTCAGAACGGTGTTCATTTTCTGTAAAAAAAAAAATCCAAGCTGCATTTTCTTGTGCTGTGATGGTGAAGACTGTGGTGTCTGAGGTGTTGGGTTTGAATCCGGGTGCCTTTAGTTTAAACATGTTTTAGTTGCATGTTTAGCCATTTATTAGGCCTTATTAGAGCACCGGTCTTAACCATCCTTTGGTGGTGAAGTGTTTAGAGCTGCAGATGTTGGTGCAGGAGGTCCCTGGTTTGACCCCTGCATGTTTTCATGTTGACTTTAGCACTGTGTCAGTATGATGAAGCTTAAAATGATCCATAACTCAAGCCGCTTGTATGAGTTCCTGTAGCTCATGTAGATGCCTCTGGGTTAGGAGGTTACTAGGTTGAACCCTGACCAAACCTCCTAAGTTAGGGGCAGGGGCTGGCTGAAAGAGTTATGGAGCTGTAAAAGAGGTGTTTGACTTAGTTTTTGCAGAATATAAGAATCACAGTAGAAATTATCACCACACATTTTCTGGTCTTTTTACAGTACCAGTTTCCACATCGCACTGTCAGGCGCCACACCCGTTTTCACTTCGCACTGTCAGGCGCCACACCTGTTTCCACATCATGCTGTCAGACGCCACACCTGTTTCACTCACACACGCACACCTCTCAGAAAACCAGGGGCCTCATGTATCAACGCTGTGTACGCACAAAAACTTTGCTTACGCCAGCTTTTATGCTCACGGCCGGATTTACTAACAGTGAAATTAACATGAAAATGTGCGTTCCTCTACGCCAACTTCGTGTCTGGCGTACGTACATTTTTTGTGGTTTTTGTCCATTGGCGCCTCTTAAAGGACGAAAGCGAAGTTGCAAACATATGACTACAAAGTATTCTTCAAGTCTATTGCTATTAATTTGTAATTAATAAAATAGGCTAATCGACATCATATGTTTCTATCAAGTAAGAACATATAAAAGCATGTACAAATGTACAAAACAAGCCCTAGTCTATGGCAATACCAGCTGTATAAGATGGGATCATCTGCATGTCTACCAGGTATATAAGGCAATTGGGCAGCTGTAATGCCAGGATATGACCAGAGGGATGGTGCTAACAAGGCTCTAACAAGGTGTGCTGCATCTGGCCTGTGGTGTGCCCTGTGCATGCCCGGTGCCTGCGACATGCCACTGTCATGCGGGGGTGTCATTTCAATGTCGCACCCAGATGGCACACACGACATGGCAGGCATACCACTTGGTAAGTATGTGGCACCTCCAAATGACTTCAATCAAGCCATTCAGGCCCGTCAATGTGTGGTTGTGGCAATAGCATTTCTTTCACAATTCTTCTGTGTGCAGCAGGTCTCTGTTTAACTTCCACCTTTATGTCAGAATATTTCTTTATAATCCCGGTTACAGTGCGATTTTCAGATCCCATCGTGTTGACTCCCAAACTCTCCCACTCAATTCCACAGGACAATGTTGCAAAGAAGATCTTCTCATTTCTACCTTTGATAGTAGCACCTTCAATTTACTTTCTGTAAAGTTTAGTTTCTTGCTTGCTTTTGCCATTTTCTTGCTGTTTGCCAAAGTGGACCTATTACATATTTAAATAAATTTATTTGAGGCAGGAGACAGGGGATTGGGGGTGCATTTTATACTAATTGGGATGTCAGTGCTTATTTTTTTCAGATTTTTGTGCATATTCACAGCTTTGTCATGTTTAATGTTTGGTTTATCTTAAATGAACCTTGTCCCCGCACCGTATGTAATAAAAACAAACCAGAAAAAAACAAAGTTCTGTCACAATTTATTTTTATGACCTGAAATACGCTGGTGTGATTTATGATTATTGATCAGTTTAGAGGATAACTGATAAAATTTATCTACACTGTTCTTCTGCAGCACCACTATTCACACACTACGCCATTATTCTCTGCTTTTCTGACACAATTACAGATCAATTTATATGATCAAACTTGACTATCTAGAGGAAGTAAAAGTCGTAACAAGGTTTCCGTAGGTGAATCTGCGGAAGGATCATTAACGGGTCTCCGTCGCGGATGGAGAGGGAAGGAAAAAGAATTTAAAGGACGGGCGTTTGGAGCCCCAGACACCCAGGTTGCTTTAAACTGAACACGGGGTCCCAGTTCAAAACCGGACGAGAAACGGGCCGAGGCGGAGGGAAAAGGGGGGAAAAAAGGTTTTAAAACGGAAAGCGATCGAATGAGAGTGAATAAACGTGTCCCGTTAGTTCTGTAACCTTGGTTCCCTGAGAGCAGGAAAAAGACATTGCGGAGCATCCGCTATGGGAAATTTCCCACCTTTACTTTCCTCCTGAAGATTATTGGCTCACCCTAGTGCAAAATACATGTCACAATAGCTGCACAAACTGGGCTCGCACTGACTATGACAGAGGTTAACATATTTCCAGGAATCTGCGCTGAAGACAGAGAATGTATCGCAATATAATTTTTTATTATATGTATCGTGAAATTACCTTCACTAACCAGGACATAACCTGATAGAAACTGCACTAAATACGGCAGAGAACACACAAGTTGCTTGGCACTCATCACGAATAAGAGAAAATCCTCTAAAAAGCAGAAATCTGATAGCCTACATTTACATGAGGCATAATAAAATAACCGCTATTGCGCTGAAAAAGGGCAGGGCAAAGAAATATTATACCAGGCGCTGGAACTCAATTGCATAGCGGTGACTCGGGCATCAGGCTCATATACACACTGAATGCTGTGTAGCTTCCAAAAACGGCAGACACAGAACAGAGAAATGAAAACCGAACGGTGCAGACAGAGAATATAACGAATATAACCTTATGTCTTAAGGCAGTGTAATAGAAACACAGCGATTACTCAATCACTAAAGTATCTGGGCCACCATCAAAGGCATCTCTAGCTTGTAGAATCTCGCAAAAGTATTCTGCGAAAACCAAACTGCCGCGATTCAAATATCCTGAAAGAACGCGCCTTTAGCCCACGAGGAAGCAATAGCTCTAATGGAGTGCAATTTAATGCTAAGAGGACAGTCTACGCCCTGAGTTACATAAGCAGATCTGATGGCATTCACGATCCAGTGGGAAAGTCTCTGCTTAGAGACCGCTTGCCCTCTCGTGCCACCACCAATCAAGATGGGCGACGGGCTTCCCCATGGGGGGGTGTACAGCTGCATAGACTTGCACCGATCAGGGTGCAGACCACACCTTTACTACCTGCTCATGCATGTAAGGGAAAAATGGCACTAATATCTAAACGCAGACTGACGGCACCGGGAGGACAGGTATTAGAAGTCCAGCTTGCTTGAAAATTCTGAATATTGCCTCCCCGCGCTGCCTTACTTTAAACGACAGCACGTGCTTATTGCTCAACTGCATTCGGGCAGTCAATCAATTGCACTGGAGTGAGCAAATAATCTTCAGGAGGAAAGTGAAAGTGGGGAATTTTTCATAGCGGCGGCTCTGCAATGTCGAGCGTAGCTCATAAGGGAACCGAGGGCCGTGACGCTTAATGTACCCACATCAAACATAAATAAATGGTTCAAAGAGTCAATGGTTCGGGAATGTTCTTCAAGTTATTTATTTTTTTCCATTTTTACAACTAATTATTTGATTTCACAATTATACTTTTCACACGTTCCCTAACGTTCATTACCAAATAAAAACAGGCTCTTCGGCGCCACCAACATGACTAATGATCGTTAGTCCTTGATTATTTGCCTGTGTTGCTTACATCATACCAATGTTTTTGCATCAGAAACAGGACGAAAAAAGACCCAATCAATTGTATCCAATACACATGACCTTTTATCACTTTTATAACTTCTGCATCTCCATCTTCTTCCAAACTTCCAAAGACTAGGTAAAGTCAGCGTTTTGTGAACATAAAGTACTCGTGCTGGTAGATTGAGAAAACATGAGAAATCATAAATATTCTTATGCTTGGATAATTTGTGAAGTGTCCGCTGATTGTTTCATGCTGTAAAGCGTGCAACATCGTGCGCAAAGTTAACATTATTAGGATTATTAAAATTAACATTATTAAAAACCATGCTGTGTAATTGAAACACAAACGGGGCAAGTGTAGAATAACAGTGATTTTAAAGTGACTTTAGTGTTAAAGTCCCTTGAAAAAGTATTCATACCCCTTGAACATTTTGTCACCTTACAGCCACAAACGTAAATGTATTTTATTGAGATTTTATGTAATAGACCAACACATAACTGTAAAGTGGAACAAAAATGATATACAGTTTTTAAAATTTTAAGCGAATAAAAATCTGAAAAGTGTGCCATGCATTTGAAATCAGCCCCACTGTACTCTGATACCGCTAAAAAAAATCTAGTGCAATCAATTGTCTTCAGATGTCACCTAATTAGTTAATAGAGTCCACCTGTATGTAATTCAGTCTTAGTAAAAATACACCTGTTCTGTGAAAGCACTGTACACCCATTTCATATTTCCCTTACATAAAGCCCCCGTGCACACACACATAAACATAAGTACGACAGTTATATATTGTCCAGGCCGCACACTGTCAGAGAGTGAAATGAATCATTGTTTATATTAGAGCTCTGGTTTAAAGAATTAACCAACTGCCTGGTCATGTCAAACCCGAAGTTCATAAAGAGCAGGAAGGCCCACTAACTCCCCCCCACCTGCTTTGATACTGCACACAGTCCAAAGCCCCTTCACAAAACTGCAATATTTTAGAAGAAAGCATCTGGTAAAGGGCTTGCCTCTTCTCAACCCCCCATGCTCTTTTAACATCTCTGCTTCCATTCCCTCTATTCCTCTCCCACTATCCTTGTGCCGGTGCGGTTGCTTTCATTATACAGAAATTGGCATATGTTTAAACAAATAATGAAAATATATATACAAGCATTGGGCTTCACAGTCTCTCAACACAGACTCTGCTTTTTAACCAACATCCTTTTTTTACCTTTTATTTTTCTCTCTACTCTTTAAAGTTGTTCTGTATTTTCCTGCCACATACATAGTTTTTGACCTTGACCTACCTAGTTCTGGTTTTATAATGACTTTTTTTTATAATGAAGATTAAGTTGGTATTTAAAATCAGGTGTAACATTGTGACAGTTAATCAGTTAATAAGTACCCTGTATATATATATACACACACAAGCCTCCTGAAAGAAATGTGGCCATACGTTCACCATATGGAATCAGCCTCTGTTGTATACACACCCATGGGTTCCCTTTCTCAAGACACTGAGAAAGGGAACTGTGAAAGAGGAGAAGAGAGGAGAAAAGAGAAGGGAAGGAATGAGAGAAGAAGTGAAAAGAATTAAACTAAGGACAAATAAGTACAACACAGTAACAGAGAAGTACCAAAAGCAATGCAGGGTCTTAATTAGGGGGTTAAAAAAGGATTCCTGACTAAATTGCTTGTGAAATGGAGGATAATGAATATCACCATGTAAGATGAAGTGTATAATCTAGCCACAGGGGTCACAAGCCAGTGCCTTTCAGTGCAAGTCCCAAGCCTGGATAAATAGAGAGGGTTGTGTCAGGAAGGGCATTCGACGTAAAACTTTGCCAAGTCTAGGGCCGGGTTAACAATGACAACTGGCACCGTTGACCTACAGGGTGCTGTTGGGTTTAAAGGATAAAGAGGGGGGAGAACACTTTAATAGACAGAAGGAGGGAAGGAAAGGCAAGAGTGTAGGACTGAGTAAGGACTAGTAATGCTGAATGTTGGGAGAATGACAGGGAAAGGTAAAGAGCTGGTTGATATGATGGAGAGAAGGAAGGTAAATATATTGCGTGTACATGAGACCAGGTGGAAGGGTAGCAAGGCTCGTAGTATTGAATCAGGATTAAAGTTGTTTTATCATGGTGTGGATAGGAAGAGAAATGGGTTAGGGGTGATCCTGAAAGAGGAGTTTGTAAAGAATGTTCTGGAGGTTCATTCCAATGAATGAACTTTCCATCAGTGTCAGAACAGCAGAGTCACTGGCCGTCTTTAAAAGGCGTTTAAAAAACTCAACTCTTTCTTAAATACCTTGCTCTTAACATATATATTAAAAAAAAGTGCTACTTGTTCAACAGTTTTTTGTTGTTACACCGATTTGTGAACTATTGTATCAGTATTGAGCTCTTTAATGATGTAACTCAAAGCACTTTTGTACGTCACTCTGGACAAGAGCGTCTGCTAAATGCTGTAATTGTAATGTATTCCCAGAGGAAAGAGGGTACTGTGAGCGGGGTATGTTGGTGAGCGGAATAGATGTGATGAGGAAGTGTTGGGCAGGTTTGGAGTCAGAGAATAAAACAGTAAAGGACAGATGACAGAAAACTTTTCTAAGAGGATGGAGATTGCTGTGGTAAAAACTTTTTTTTGGAAGAGTGAGGAGCATAGAGTGACTTATTAGAGGAGGAAGAAGCACACAAGTAGACTACATCTTACATAGACGAAGAAAAGATTAGTGACTGTAAAGTTTTGGTAGGAGAGAGTGTAGCCAGACAGCATAGAATAATGGTGTGTAGGATGAAGATGTTGGTCTATGGAAAGAAGAGATTAAAGATAAAAAAGGAAATGTGGTGGAAGCTGAAAAAGGAAGAATACTGTGAAGAATTTAGACAGTAGTTAAAACAGGCTCTTGGTGGTCAGTTAGTGTTTTTAGATGAAGAGCAAACTACAGCAGAAGTAATCAGGGAGACAGGAAGAAAGGCGCTAGGTGTGTCATATGGAAGGAGGAAAGAAGATAAGGAGACTTGGTGGTGGAATGTGGAAGTTCAGGATAGTAAACAGAGGAAGAGATTAGCCAAGAAGACGCGGGACATGGAAAGGACTGTGGTCAGTTAGTGTTTTTAGATGAAGAGCAAACTACAGCAGAAGTAATCAGGGAGACAAGAAGAAAGGTGCTAGGTGTGTCATATGGAAGGAGGAAAGAAGATAAGGAGACTTGGTGGTGGAATGTGGAAGTTCAGGATAGTAAACAGAGGAAGAGATTAGCCAAGAAGACGTGGGACATGGAAAGGACTGAGGAAAGTAGAAAGAAATACCAGGATTTTCAGCACAGAGTGAAGAGGAAAGTGGCTAAGGCCAAGCAGAAGGCATATGATGAGTACACTAGGTTAGACAATTGAGAAGAAGAGAAGGACTACAGGTTAGCGAGGATGGGAAGGATTGGATCTTATTAAGTTATTAAGAATTAGGAAGGAAAGGTGAAAGGAAAGATAGAGGGAGTACTTTGAAGTGAAAATGAGAGGGAGAAAAGGGTGGAAGAGGTAAACATAATGTGCAGCAGGAAGTTCAAAAGATTAGTACAAACAAAGTTAGGCTGGCTTTGAAGAGAATGAAAGGAGGAAAGATGTTTGGTCCTAATGAGATACCAGTGCAGGTGTGGAAATGTCTAGGAGAGGCAGCAGTGAAATTTCTTATTAGAATGTTTAACATGATTTTAGTGAGTGAGAAGATGCCTGAGAAATGAATAAGTGTACTTGTGCCAATCTTTAAGAACAAGAGTGATGTGCAGAGTTGCAACAACTACAGAGGCATAAAGTTAATGAGTCATACAATGAGGGTATGAGAAAGAGTAGTGGAAGCTAGGTTAAGGAGGGTAGTAGATATTTGTGAGCAGCAGTATGGCTTTATGCCCAAAAAGAGCAATACAGATGCAATCTTTGCTCTGAGAATGCTGATGGAGAAGTACAGAGATGGTCGTAGGGAGCTGCATTGTGTTTTTGTAGACCTGGAGAAAGCATATGACAGGGAACCAAGAGAAGAGCTCTGGTATTGTATGAGGATGTCAGGAATAACAGAGAATTATTCGAGGGAAGCAGGACAGTAGTGAGGTGTGCAATAGGTCAGACATAGGAGTTCAAAGTGGAGGTGGGACTGCATCAGGGATCAGCTCTGAGTCCCTTCTTGTTTGCTGTGGTGATGGATCTGTTGACAGACAAGATCAGGCAGGAATCCCCTTGGACAATGATGTTTGCAGATGACAGTGTGATTTGTAGTGAGAGCAGGGAGCAGGTGGAGGGAAACCTAGAGAGGTGGAGGTTTGCTATGAAGCGAAGAGAAATGAAAGTCAGTCATAGCAAGACAGTGTACATGAGTTTAAATTAGAGGAAGAGAAGTGGAACAGTGAGATTAATTCGATTCAATTTTATTTTATTTGTATAGCACTTTTTACAATGGTCATTGTCACAAAACAGCTTTACACAATCGAAGAAATTATAAGATGAAAATGAAACAGAAATCAGTGGCAAGGAAAAACTCCCCAAGATGGAATAGGAAAAAACCTTGAGAGGAACCAGACTCAACAGAGAGCCGGAATTATGTGGTTACATTGTATGTGTGAGTTAAATCATTAGTCCTTCATCAACACCATGATCAATAAGAGTGGGGAAGACAGCATCTAAACATACCAGATCACAATAATACTCAACACCCATGAGTCCCCCAGATCTACTCCTTTATCTAAGGTGAATCAGTACAAAATGCTTGACTAAATAATGTTTGATTCTCGAACATTCATAGGGAGGCTATTCCATAGCTTTGGGGCTCTGTAAGAAAAGGCTCTGCTCCCTGCTGTAGTTTTTATAATGCACGGTACTAATAGGCAGCCTGCATCCTTTGATCCCCTTTGCATCCTTTAGAGCTTTATAGGTTAGAAGTAACATTTTAAAATCAATGCAGTATCTTACTGGGAGCCAATTCAGTGTGGAAAAGACAGACGTGATGTGCTCATATCTTTTAGTTTTAGTGAGGACTGTCGCTGCTGCGTTCTGAACAAACTGAAGTTTATTAATGCACCTAGTTGAACATCCAGACAGTAATTTTTCTGCATCATTTAGTGACATGGGCTTCAAATGAGAGATTGGAGTCTAAAATCACACCCAGATCTTTTACTGTTGTGCTTCGTGAAACAAAAAGACTGTCTAGGGTTAAGGTGTCATCAGCATAACAGTAAAAACTGATATCATGCTTACGAATTATGTTTCCCAGCAGAAGCATATAAAGAGAGAAAGAAGTGGGCCTAAAACCGAGCCCTGTGAAACACCATACTTCACAGGGAAGCACGCATATGTACATCATTAGTATGAAACATTTTAAATGATATAAGATGGTGATCAGAAATAATTTCTCACTGAGGAATTGTTACTATATTACATATACTTATTCCGAAAGATAAAATTAAATCTAATGCGTGACCTGCTTTATGATTGGGTCCTATTAAACACTGATTTACTCCCACTGAGTCGAGTAAGGACATAAATGCTGTTCTCAGTGGGTGGTCTGTATTTTCAAAATGAATTTTAAAGTCTCCAGCAATTAACGCTTTATCAATGGAGACAACCAGGTTAGACAAGAAATCTGCAAATTCATTAGGAAAAGTACGGTCCTGGGGGGTCTAGAGAAATCTGCTTATTATCTGTCTCTGCAGATGTGAGGTTACTGTAGAGAGCTTCAAATGAATTTAAATGTTTTTTTACGATAATGAGATTATTATTATAAATAACTAGCTGGAGGACTAGCTTCATTTGCTACATACTCATTCGGTTTAGTGAGGAGGTGTAGCCTTAGCCATAGCTGTGGCTGAGCAAGTATGCATTCACCCTGCTGTAAGAGCTCCAACACCGGAGTCGGGGGCTGGCTAAATCTGACTGTGGCACCCAGACTTTCTGCTACTGGAATGCTACTCTCTTGCTTGCTATTCCACTCTAAAGTCTGGATGCGCTCTTCTAATGCTAATTCTATCTTTTCCGTCAAAGTGCTAACTAACACACACCTGTCGCAATTAAAACTATCACTAATGATGGAAGAAGAATGTCTAAACATCCTGCACTCAACACACTGAACAAACTGAATATTAGCCATTATAATGTACCGTAAGTTGGAGGTTTGTTTGTCCTCACCTGCTGTGCTGCTTGCTGTCAGGATTGATTACAAAATATTGTCACTTACTTATAAAACACTAAATGGTTTGGCTCCAAAGTACCTAACTAGTCTTCTAACACGCTACAATTCATTGCTTCTTAAGATCTAATTTTTTGGACTTCTGGTAGTCCCCAAAATAGCAAATTCCACAATAGGAGGTAGAGCTTTTTTTATATTTAGCTCCTAAACTTTGAAATAGCCTACCTGACAATGTTCGGGTTTCAGACACAGTCTCACAGTTTAAACATAAATATATTTATGTCAACCCTGCGTGGATAATTAACTGAAGGCTACAATTTACATTACATTTGATGATCACAATATTTTGTGACAATAACATGCGGTGTCACCCAGAAGAGGATGGGTTCCCTATCGAGTGTGGTTCCTCTCAAGGTTGTTTTTTCATTGCCAAAATTGCCTCCGGCTTGCTCATTAAAAACAAACTTACACTTTTCACTGTTATTGTATTCTGTGTAAAGCTGCTTTAAGACAATGTTTAGTGTTAAGTGTGCTATGCAAATAAAATGTGAATGGAATTGACTATGGACTTAATAAAGCACAGTGGACCAACAACAGCATATGACATGGTACCCCAAATCATCACTGACAGTGGACAATTTACATTTACAATTTACCCTCTTTCCTTTTAACTTGATTTACAAATGAAATGCACAATTTTCTCATACATTCCTCAAGGAGGCGCAGCGGGTTAATGCTTTAATTTTTCTTCTCCTTAGCCCAGGTAAGGCATTTCTAACGTTGTCACTTTTAAATCTCCTCCACATTCTATTTGCTTGACTGTTTTCTGAAAGCTATGGCCCTGATGCTTAGCACACTTTGCAGTTCTAGTCAAATTTCCATATGTCTGCTTTGATACAGCACTCTGTGATCAGATGGCACTTGTTGTTCAGCAATGGTCTTCTATGGCTTACAAGCGTCAAGTCAGCAGCCTTCCCTATAATTTTTTTAGTGTGTTGAATTTGACAGGGAGTTTTGTGGAAATTAAATATTCTGATGTGAGATTAAATATTCTAATTGAAATATATTTTACAATTTTTTTGAGCTGTAGGCCACAATTATCAATATACAAAGTTAAAAACACATGTAACATTTTAGTTCACATGTAATTAGTCCAACATATATACACTTTTCATTGGTTCCTGTAAGACTTGGTTCAAAATGTTGTGCAGGGCAAGGACAGGGAGTTAGTTTTACAAATAATACTATATCTTGTGCAGTAATTAAAAAAATAAATAAATTTGTACACTGTAACTCTCAGATATTTTTTGACTAAAACAAGACAATAAGAAAAATATTATTGAGCCTAAACTGACTATCACTTCTCACTAGCTTAATCTCTGTTCAATCATGTTTATTTAAATTAACTTTTGGACAATGTCTGCACCAAAAGCCCACATAGCAATTTTTTCTCTGGCCCACACAGCCAGCTTTTGCTTGGCCCACATACCGCAATGAATTACTGTCCTAGTGTGGACCAGGTCTGGATTCCAGACCATAACTGGCCTAAGTCTCAGCCAAGTTAAAAACCCATAACTGGGCCATAATTTGCCCCAGTGTCAGCCAAGTTACAAACCTGTAACTGGGCCATAATTGACCCAAGTCTCAGCCTAGATAAAAATCCATAACTGGCCCAAGCCTCAGCCAAGTTAAAAACCCATAACCGGCCCTGAGTTGGGCCACCCCTCCCGGATAAATAGTCACAACAACAACAACAGTATTTTGAACAAATATTTATCCATGTTTAGTATCAACGTATTGACACCTAACATTTTAACAACTAAACAACTTCTCTATAAAATGCCACTTCCCTGTCAGTTCTGCAATACTAATAATAATAATAAAAAAGAACAAATAGAAGTTCAATGCAATATTTTGATCATTAAGTTTTACATTAAATGCAATGCTTAAGTGTCCATGTTTGGTTAACCTTTGCATCGACAGGTAATGTGGCTATTGGATAAAAAACAATTTTACAACAATTCATTGTACAAGGTACATGTACAGAGCCGATGAAATGCTTTTTTTGCATATCCCATCTTAGTAAGTTGGGGTCAGAGCGCAGGGTCAGCTATAAAAAAGTGCCCCTGGAGCAGGAAGGGTTAAGGGTCTTGCTCAAGGACCCAATGGCTGACTTGCTGGTGGCAGGGCTTGAACCCAGGTGTTTCTGGTCTTCAGATCAGCAACTCAGCACCTTAACCATTTGAGCCACCACTGCCCTAAAATGTTTACTACAAAAACTAAACCCAGGACCTTCGGACAAAATCTGTATTGTATTTTCCCCTCTAGTCTTTAAAGGACTTTAAATGAATTGTATGTTGTGTTTAATTTGAAAATTTTTATAAATCCAATGATCGAAAAAAGGATAAATGGCAGTATTGGGCATTAATGCTAACTTACCAATTGTTTTGTCTTTGTTATAGGCGTATTTTTACGAGCAAAGCACAGGTAATAGGAAGCAGCAAACTTGTGTCACGGCAAGCGCTTAATATGTTTGTGTTGCATTTAAGTTGATTCTTCATCTATACCCTGTCAAAAGCATTGGCTGTAAGTTAATTTATAACAATAATCTGTCTATCTTATATTGCATTACTTTCAATTTAAAGATGACCAAAGATATTTGTTATTGCCGATCATTATTAGTGCACTCCATTCAGAATGTTTCTAATTTGTGTAATGGAAAATTTTATGTCATGTATATAATGCTTGTGGATCTATTACTATTAAAGAGAGAGAGAGAGAAAGAAAGAAAGAAATCAAGCCTTTGTTCTGCTTTCTATAAGCTTAAAACCACATATACTTTACCACATATATCATTAGCTAAATCATCAGATACATGGCATAAACTAGGGTTCTGGACTAAGAAACTCTGCCAGGCAACTGTCTGGACTCTGACTGAGGATAAGACTGTGTGGTTTAGACCTAAAATTAATTCCTATTACACTTCATTGAACTGGTTGATGAAAGCAGAAAGAACTTAATAATTGACATAATACCTGACAATGGGGTTGATCCCAATTCATGGTATCCACCTGACAGTAGAAAAGGGAACCAAAATTTTCATTTACTTAAAATAGAAAGTAGATCCAAGATTAAGCACAGTTCCACAACACCTCTTGACCTGTTTAAAAATTGTTCCCCGGTGCACATCACGCCTAGGTCTGACTTTAAGCCCAAAAAGGCTTAATACCCTGAAGCAATTGCTGGTATTACACTGAATTTAACTCCTTTTTAAAGGCCTGAGTCATTCCATTACATTCCATGCCCAGTAAGCCCAGTGAGATAGAAGAGTGGCAGTTTGTGCAAGATGTGGATGACACAGTAATTCAAAGAGCTCCTATTGTTCTAAATATTTATACAATCTTGACAGTAATACCACCTGAGTGCAAGTATTATTCAGTGGGTGACCTAGCAACTGCTTTTTTAAGTGTACTTGTGCACTAAGATAGCCAGTACTAGTTTGCTTTTTCATTTAAGGGGAAAACGTACACATTTACATTCTTGTGCCCAGGTTTTTGTGAATCACCAACAATTTACAATGCAACATTAAAAATGAGCCTGGAAACTCCTGAGTTGAGTCCAGAATCTGTTCTTCAGCATTATGTTGATGATTGCTTATTGGCTGCACCCACAGAAAAAGTGTGTAAAAGACACAGTCGCATTGCTCGGTCACCTTGCTAAAGGTCGCAAAGCAAGCCTGTCCATATAACAGTTTGTACAAACGAAAGTGAAATTTATTTGTCATCTAATTTATGCAGAAGCTAAAAAACTTGAATTTGGTACAATTGTGGCTATTCAGAAGATTCCCAAACTGATTACAAAGAAAAAGGTGATGTCCTTTCTAGAAATGTGTTCTTACTGTCAAATGTTTATTGCTGATTATGCTGTGTTAGAGGCACCGTCGAGCGCAATTGCTCATGGGAAAGGTCTGCAAGCACACAGCAAAGTAACATGGACAAAGGAGGCAAAATAATCCCTCATTCAGTTAAAATTAGCACTTCAAACCACCCCATCATTGGAAACTCCAGATCCTGGCAGACCATTCACACAAATAGTAGATGAGAAAAAATGGCTGCATGACCATTGCACTTTCAGCAGCACAGCGATAAGCTGTGCCCCATGGCTTATTTCTGTGTTAAATTAAATCCAGTAGCTGCAGGACTTTCTATGGGTCTCAGAGCTATAGCAGCAGCTGAGAAAGCAATCAGTGCATCCTGTGATATAGTGGGCTATGGCGATGTAACACTGTTGGTAGCACATGCAGTTTAGAAACTGTTTCAAGAACAAAAATCAGCTGACATGACGGCAGCATAATGGTAACAAGATTTCACATGAACCTTTTTTGACTAATGTGTAAAAATATGTAATGTGTTAAACCCTGCTACTTTTTTCCTCACAGCTTAGAACAGAGAGGAGCATGACTGTGTTTAAGTAGTTAATGACGTTTGCAGTTCAAGAGCAGATTTGCAAGAAACTCTTAAATTCGGATCTTGAATTGTTTGTCGATGTATCAGCATCCAGGAATCCAGCACAGAAAAATGTTGCGTAGGGTATGCATTAGTCAGACAACATGAGGTGTTAAAAACAAAACCACTTACTGCACATTTCCCAGCCCAGGCAGCTGAGGCAGTGGCTGAAGCATGCAAATTAGCTGCAGGACAGGCTGTCGCAATCTATACAGACAGCAGGTATGCATTTGGGGTAGTACAGATATTGAGACTCTATTAAAACACATTTTTGACCTCATTAGATAAACCCATCACACACAATGCACTGATTGCTGAACTCCCGAAAGCCATCCTCCATCCTAGAACCTTTGCAATGTGTAAATGTGAAGCACATACTATCTTAATTGCAGAGACATTGGCGATGGAGACTTTAACACCTTAAAACATGCAATGTCTAACCCAATCCTTTTTCTCATTTTGCAGATCTTGGTGAATTACAGACAATGTCCACTTCCAAGGAGAGGCTGCTCTGGAAGAAAACGGGGTGTACTTTCAGAGATGGGGTATGTTTAGGCCCAGACGGTAAACTCTGCTTGGCCAAAAAATTTTTTCCATTTTTTGCTAAATTGACCAATTGTCAGGACCACATGTCAAAAGGGGGGATGTGTAAGAAAAGACACAAGCATTAGTTTACTAAGGGATTCCTTATATTCTCCCAAAAATGCGAGCATGAGTGAGAGACAAAAATAATCTAAGCCCTTTTAAAATTCTGTTTGGCACTCAAAGCACTTTGCTCAAAGCACTTCTGCTAAAGCACTTCTGCTAAATGCTATAAATGTGGACCTCCAAGCTGACCACCAGTGAATATGAAAATGTAATGTTGAACTACTGTATTAATTTGTCTTCTGTGCTGTCTGATATTTACAAGCATGTAAAAGACTCCCTGCCTCAGCCAGCAGTGGAAGAGTTACACGATCTGAAACCAGGCGACTGGGTCGTTGTGAAGGACTTCCCAAGGAAGAGCTGAAAGGTGGCAAAGGCCGTTCCAGGTTCTGCTGACAAGGCCCACAGCAGTAAAGGTTGCAGAAAGGGCTACCTGGATCCACGTTAGCCACTGTAAAAGAGTGTCTGTACCAAGACAAGGCTCAGAAGACGGAATAGACCTCACTGCAGAGAGCCAAGGCAAAGCAAAGGCAGAAAGCGTGTTAAGTGGAGTAGATCAGCTACAAGGGGGAGGAAAAGGCTCTAGGGCACCTCTTCTCAAACCTGGTATAAAAAACAAAAAGTGTTTTCCTATCTTTACTATCTGCTTTGTATTCTGCATTTGATGATAAAAGGCCTTTCTTTCTGATATTTAGTATATATGAATAAATTTTTTTGCTTGTTAGGTGTTTTAAAATACATGAATAAAACAAAAGGTGGCATGTAATGGAAATTTATTTGTCACGTAGATAAAGATTGTTAGGCCTATTACCTGTTAGAGAGAGAGAGAAAGAGAGAGAGAGAAATCAAGTCTATGGTCTGCATTCTAGAAGCATATAGTAAGTCTGCATTCTCTGTGTTTCTGTTAAATAACCCGATAACACACTCACACATATTTGCTTCCTGTTTATGTACCACAATGAAACGCGATAAAAAGCTATTCCCCATTCTAAAAACATTGCAATGTGTAAATGTGAAGCACATACTAACCGAAAAAATGCAATTTCTACAGGAAAAGCAGGTACAGCAGAGATAGAAACTCTGTGTAACCCAAACCTTTTCTCCTGTTGCAGATCTTAGCAAATTACACTTTATGTCTACTTCTGTTGAGAGGCTGCTGAAATCAAGGTGTACTTTCAGTTTATGCTAAAGTGGCCCATTGTCAGGACCATGTGTCAAAAGCAGAGATGGTTTTGTTTACTAAGGGATTCCTTATATTCTCCCAAAATATTTTTGTAAGCAAGCTGTTACCTGATACGGTGACAGAACATCAAGTTCTGTGTTCCAAGGATAACAGGAGAACCAATGCTGACCCTACCCGCACCGTAACTGACAGACACACACATAGACTGCCTATAAATATGCTGTAGCCAAAAAGGAAGGGTCCTTCTCTTGACACAGAGCTTGACTCCTTGTTGATAGATGACCACTGAATTTCCAATAAACATCTCTATTTTACTTGTTATCTGCCTTTGTTCTATTATTCTGTTCTCAACCTTACATTGTTGTTTCTTAATAGACAAATTTTCAAAATTTTCTTACTGATAGTAAGTTGTTATAATTTTCTATATTTCTTTCATTTTATTTACAGTTTTACTTGGTTCAATGGTCACTGAGTTTGATTGTGTAAACCTCACATTGAACTATTCAAAAAGCAGAGAGCTCGTATTCTGTCATTTAAACAGAGTTTGGCTTGCTGTTAATTTATATTGCATGCTAGGAAGGCAAAACATATAAAGAGAACAGTACACCAATCATTACATCTCGTATCTGTAGGTACATGAAGCTAATCTTCCCCCACTCCTAAACACCACTATTAGAAGAGCCAGTGTGTTTATTTAAAATCATTTATAAATTAGTTTAAAACTGTGGTTTTAAAATTTTAGATTATCAATTATTAAACATAAAAACTACAAAACACAAAAAAAATAAATAAAAAATATTTTGTGTAAACTTTTTGTGTGCTCACCTGAAACCGTTCACACATCATAATTTCAGGCTAATGTACAGTAAACTATTTCTTTTGTGCATAACTGTTATTTTACAACTGGGAAAAGGAAGAGCACAGATGCCCATGAATTACCACAAATCAACTAATCAAATAATAAAACACTAAAAAATAATGATGTTTTTTGGCAAAGACGATGAAATTAAAGTGAGAAACTGAGACCTGACTTATTTTATAATGAGGTTGATTTATTGTATTTGCAACATTTAACTCTTAAACAGAGGCACATGTCTGCAATTTTTATTTTGGATAATCGTAATTACGATTAGGGAACACATATAAAATTCAGTTATCTTATTAATTATTAAGTCCGCATGTGACCATGGCCAAAAGAAAGATGGATAGAGTAAACTTTAATAACAAATGAGTCTCTGGCTTAGTGGAATGGCGTGTAAGCAGATACCTGATAGATAGTATTTTATTAGTGTTCATATCACAACCCCAAAATTTCCCCTTACTTTGTTCCTGTTCGGACGCTCTTGCTTACTGCTTTGCAATTTGCTCCTTGTAGTTATACTTTTTCTCAATTTTTCTAAGATTTTAACTTCGCCAACTTAGCATAGTGCTTAAATACCACATTTTTCACACCAAAACCAAAAAATTTTAGGATTAAAATATTACAAAAAAAGGGGTTTTTTTGCCTCCCACTGCCAGCAGCTTACATTCTAGAGGAAAACAGCTGTTTACTTTCAACAAAACAAGAAAGAAAATGTCTCTTGTGGAATTAACTTGCTGCATAAACTGCCACAAACTCCTACAAAGGAATGCAGTTCTTGAGACAAAGCTACTTGCTGGATTTCCTAAACACATAGCAGAGCATCGTGGAACCCCTCTGTATCTACACGGTGAGTCCCAAGAACTTATCAAACCTAAACAATTTACACATTTAGAGAAACAATCTGAAACTGATCAACACACAAATAAATAGCAAAAACAGGGTGTGTGACCCAAAAGCACTCAGGACATCAGACTGGCACAAGTATGCTCTACCACAAATGCAGCTTTGGCGAGACTTGCGGACACTCCTATACATCTTAAGAACATATCAAAAGCATTAATGAATGTAGGTGAAAAATCTATAATTGTGATTGAGCATGGATCCTGTCAGCCAGCAGCTTACACTGCTACAAACAGGCGGTCTAAACCAAGTAGACAGCCTAGAGCACATCCAAGCCCAGGATTGAGTGGGTGATTTGTAATCCGAAACATCAGTAGCAAGACTACAACTACATCCTTGAAGGTACTCTGGTTATTGGAGATTCCATAGTGAGGCACGTGAAATTAGCTAGGCCTTTAGGGGCGCCAGCGGCAGTAGTTAGATGTTTGCCAGGAGCCAGAGCACCGGACATAGCAGATAATCTTAGGGCTGTAGGCCAGCATATAGGTTTGCAAAGATAGTGGTTCATGCTGGTGCTAACGATATACGCCTTCGACAGTCGGAAACTAGTAAGGCTAAACTTTATAGAGGTGTTTTAAATTAGCGAAGGCGATGTCCGATGTCGTAGTTTGCTCTGGCCCCATACCAATGCGACGTGGTGACATAGCTTACAGCAGGTTATGGTCACTGAACCGCTGGATGTCCAGGTGGTGCTCCGAAAACAGTGTGGGCTACATCGATAATTGGAAATCTTTTGAGGGCAAAGCTGGGCCTGTTAGGACGGGACGGTGTCCATCCCACCCGGGAAGGAGCCGCTCTCCTCCTGTCTTGTAACATAGCTCATAGTCTTAGAATAGGACTAGTTAATCGTTGACTACCCAGAGCCCAGGCCAAGCAGCAGACCAACAGGCTAATCCGACCGTCTGCTAGCTGCACAGAGTCGTCACTCAGGGTCCATAATATTGAGACTGTGTCTGTTCCCCGAGCTATACAATATAAATATAGAAAAACCCCAAAAGTTTGCTTTAGTAATTTAATTAATATAGATATTCGTAACTCAGAGAATACTGAACACACAGCCTGCACCTCTGATCTGAAGCTAGGATTGTTAAACATTAGATCGCTTACTTCTAAAATGCTTATGGTTAATGAAATGATCTCAGATCTGGATTTTTTGACATTTTATGTTTAACAGAAACCTGGATTAAAAACCGGACGAGTATGTAGCATTAAATGAAGCTAGTCCTCCAGCTTTCAGCTACATACACCAGCCTCGCCCTAATGGTAGAGGTGGAGGCGTCGCAGTTATTTATAATAATAATCTAACTATCGTACAGAAACATGGACGTAATTTTAATTCATTTGAAGCTCTCTACAGTAACCTTACATCTGCAGAGACAAATAATAAACAGAGCCAATCAATTTCTCTAGTTCTTATTTACAGACCCCCAGGTCCGTACTCCGAATTTCTTAGTGAATTTGCAGATTTCCTGTCTAACCTGGTTGTCTCCGCTGATAAAGCGTTAATTGCTGGAGACTTTAATATTCATTTTGAAAACTCAGACGACCCGCTGAGAACAGCATTTATGTCTTTACTCGACTCAGTGGGAGTAAATCAGTGTGTAATGGGACCCACTCATAAAGCTGGTCACACGTTAGATTTAATACTATCTCTCGGAATAAGTATAAGTAATATAGTAACAACTCCTCAGTGCGAAATTATTTCTGATCACCATCTTATATCGTTTAAAATGCGTCATACTAATAGTGCATATGTAGCGCCGCGCTACCGCTTTAAACGTACATTTACTTCAACTTCTGCTCAGAGCTTTATTAATTGTCTTCCAGACTTGTCTTCTGTCATTGGATCGCCGTCTGATCCAACAGAACTCGAGCAGGCGACTGAATATATATAGATGCCGCATTCCGCTCTACATTAGATAACGTGGCTCCAGTTAAAAGAAAAATAATTAAAGATAAGAAACTCGCTCCATGGTATAATGAACACACGCGCTCTTTAAAACAGAGCGCCCGTAAACTAGAACGTAAATGGCGCCGAACTAGATTGCTGGTTTTCCAGGCAGCATGGAAAGAGGGAATTCTAGCTTATAAAAAAGCTCTTAGTGTAAATAGATCAACGTATCTTTCTAACCTTATTGAAGATAATAAAAATAATCCTAGATTTCTATTCGATACCGTCGCAAAATTAACTAGGAATAAGACGTCCTCAGAAACCTGCACCATAACTGCGTGCAGCAGTGAGGATTTCATGAACTTCTTTGATAATAAAATTGCAAACATTAGGCAGAAAATTAACGTTTTAAAACCAGACCTTTCGAATGATTCTGATGATCAACTAACCGCATCAGATCAAAATTTTACTCCTTTGGAAGAGAAAAACCTAATCACGCTCATCTCTTCCACAAAACCGTCAACTTGTGTGTTAGATCCGATACCAACACACTTTCTTAAACAAATTGTACCGGCAGTATCAGAACCCCTGTTGAAAATAGTTAACTCTTCTCTCAGCAGTGGGTATGTTCCTAAATCTTTTAAATTAGCAGTGATTAAACCTTTAATTAAGAAACCTGACCTTGACCAAAATGAACTGTCAAACTATAGACCGATATCTAACCTTCCGTTTGTCTCTAAAATTCTAGAGAAGGTAGTTGCGCAACAACTGTGCTCATACTTACAAAGAAATAACATACATGAACTTTATCAATCAGGATTCAGGCCTCACCACAGCACAGAGACAGCACTGGTCAAAGTAGCTAATGACCTCTTACTGGCATCCGACCAAGGTTGTGTCTCATTGCTTATATTACTTGACCTTAGTGCGGCCTTCGACACTATAGATCACGATATTCTTCTCCGCAGATTAGAAAAATTAGTAGGAATTAAAGGAACAGCTCTTGCGTGGCTCAGGTCCTATTTAACCGATCGTTACCAGTTTGTAGATTTAAATGGTGATTATTCTGCGTGCTCCCTTGTAAAGTATGGTGTTCCACAGGGCTCGGTTTTAGGCCCACTTCTTTTCTCTCTTTACATGCTGCCTCTGGGAAACATAATCCGTAAGCATGATATTAGTTTCCACTGTTACGCTGATGACACACAGTTATACGTCTCATCAAGGCCTGATGCGAAAGGCCAGTTTAATAATATTGAGCAATGTGTGAAGGAAGTAAGAGATTGGATGCTTTGCAATTTCCTCTTGCTTAACGCTGACAAGACGGAGGTTCTGGTTCTAGGACCACAGGTAGCTAAAAGTAAGCTTCCTGATCACACCTTAACCCTAGACAGTCTTTCTGTTTCACCAAGTGCAACAGTAAAAGATCTGGGTGTGATTTTAGACTCCAATCTCTCATTTGAAGCCCATGTCGATAATATTAGCAGGATAGCGTTTTATCATCTCAGAAATATCACTAAAATAAGAAATATCTTGTCGCTTACTGATGCTGAAAAAATTAGTTCATGCGTTTATCACATCCAGGCTGGATTACTGTAACGCTTTACTGTCTGGATGTTCAACTAGGTGCATTAATAAACTTCAGCTAGTCCAGAACGCAGCAGCGAGAGTCCTCACTAAAACTAAAAGATACAAGCACATCACGCCGGTCCTATCCGCACTGCATTGGCTCCCAGTGAGACACCGCATTGATTTTAAAATACTACTTTTAACCTATAAAGCTCTAAATGGTCTCGCACCACAGTACTTAAGCGAACTTCTAGTGTCTTACGTTCCACCACGCCTACTTCGATCAAAGGATGCAGGCTGCCTGTCAGTACCCGCGTATTATAAAAACTACAGCAGGGGGCAGAGCCTTTTCCTACAGGGCCCCTATGCTATGGAATAACCTCCCTATGTATGTTCGGGAATCAGACACAGTCTCAGTGTTTAAGTCCAGGTTAAAAACATATTTATTTAATCAAGCCTTTTGTATTGATTCCCCTTAGATAAAGGAGCAGATCCGGGGGACTCATGGGTGTTGAGTATTAAGGTGATCTGGTATGTTTAGATGCTGTCTTCCCCTCTCTTATTGATCACGGTGTTGATGATGAGAGCGGCCGGTTGCTTAACATATCAGGGAGCCCTCATGTCTGTGTTTCCCTCTGGTTCTCCTTTTAGTTATGCTGACCTAGTTAGTCTTGCCGGAGTCCATCCTTGCACTCTACATTATTCACTTAATCAATCCAAACCGTGTGATTACATTGTCACTTAACTGTTTTCCTTCTTTTTGACTTCCTTTCACTCTCTCTCTCTCTCTCTCTCTCTCTCTCTCTCTCTCTCTCTCTCTCTCTCTCTGTTGAGCTACATACGCCACAACGGAGCTGCCGGGTGATCCAGTCCCCACCTCCGACCGGCCCGTCCTGTGGGTCCCTTCCCTGTGACCTGCCCAGCGGATGATGCATCACCGGGCGATCTAGGACGACCCACTTCGCCATAAAGACGTTTCGGCTGCTCTAAGGACTAATGATTATAGTTGTTTACACACACACGATGTAACCTCATGATCCCTGCTACCTGTTTTTTCACCCAAATGAGGATGGGTTCCCTGCTGAGTCTGGTTCCTCTCAAGGTTTCTTCCTATCTCATCTTAGGGAGTTTTTCCTTGCCACCGTCGCCCCCGGCTTGCTCATCAGGGACAAACTGATTTATGTTTAATTCTGTTTTATAATTTCTTCAATTGTAAAGCGCTGCTTTGTGACAATCACCATTGTGAAAAGCGCTATACAAATAAAACTGAATTGAATTGAATTGAATCCTTTTTTCCAAAGCAACCGTTTCATTTGTGAACAGAGAACTTCAAAACATCTGAATAACAAAACATCTGAATTACAAGACTGCTAACCGAATTGTCATTCAGGTAGGGAAGAATGACGTGGAAAGAACAGTCAGAACTCCTTAAGAGAAATTTCAGTAAACTTATTGAAACACTTAAAAAACCCAAAGTTCAGCCATTCATCAGTAGACCACTCCCGGCAAAGAGAACAAACGTTTTTATGGTTGCTTGGACTAAATACATGGCTACAAAAACCTGCAATATAAAAAGAATGAACTTTATTGACAATTTCAATGTCTTCTGGGGCCATAGACAACTGTTTAAACACCCAAACAATAGGACAATATCTAATTCTCTCTCTATAGCCTTCAGTAGTATGTGCCAGTTTAATCAACCTGAATAGCACAAACACACGCACACACAGACAGAATGACTTTACTTCAGCTCCAAAATGGTCATGTGGCTGACATATTCCACAACGACTCTGATAACACCATGCAGCCACAACAATCACAGCTCATGGACGCCATTCTGACTGAGCCCCATCCAGAGTGTTCATCACAGACAGACTGTGACGTATTAGAACAACTAGATCTTAGTCTCAGTAGTCATGTCAAGACAATAACTAAATCAGCATACTATCACCTTAAAAACATTGCCAGAATTCAGGGTTTTGTTTCCGATCAGGATCCGAGGACTCTTGTTCATGCTTTTATTACTAGTAGACTGGACTATTGTAATGCACTTCTGACTGGCCTTCCCAAAAAAGATCATTAGACACCTGCAGCTCGTACAGAACGCCACTTCCAGAATACTGACTAGAACCAGAAAATCTAATTACATCACATCAGCCCTCAGGTCCTTACACTGGCTTTCAGTTACATTTAGGATTGATTTTAAAGTACTGTTACTCCTTTATAAATCACTAAATGGGCTAGGATCTAAATACATTTCAGATTTCAAAACATTCCTCACTAAATATATAAACCAGTCAGATAACTCAGATCATTAGGATCATGTCAGATAAACATACCAAGGGTTCATCTCTAAACAAGGAGAATCTGCGTTTTGCTATTATGCAGCCTGCAGTTGGAACCAGCTACCAAAAGAGATCAAATGTGCTAAATCAGTAGCAATCTTTAAATCTAGGCTCAAAACCCATTTATTTAGTTCTGCATTTACTGTGCCGGATAAATGCCAAGTCTTGGTCAAGTTTGTTTTCCGACTGGGGGGTGCTTATGCTAATTACAAATAATTTTAGATATGATTTCATAGGGGAGGTAAAGATAATACAAAAACATCTGATAAAGTTACATCAATAAAGGAGCACCTTTCTTAATAGTGAGATTTTAAAAAAATCTTTTTGCATTGCTTGTCTTCATGCTTGGCATAAATCACAATAAGATTTAAATGTTATTATGTGATTGGATGTTAAAATCTTTTGCTTTTACACGTTCATATTTTTGCAGCTGTAAGAAGCTTTTACTTAACTAGCTGTTATTTTTTATAATACGTTACTATTAAAAAATGTACATGTAAATATGATTAACAGGAAGTAGTCTCAGAACAAGAAGTTAGAATAATACAGATCAGTTTATTCCAGAAGTTAAATACAAAATTTTAAATATGCAATTGGGAGCATAAGGAGTCTGAAAGTCTCAATAAAGATTAAAGATTTCTTACTGGAGTCACTGGAAGATCAAGGCAATGTGAAAGTTTGAAATTGAAAGGGTGGTGTTAAATGTTGCATGAGGTTTTTCCCCCACAAGTAGGTTGTGAGTTGGAAAAGAAAAATAGATTCTCCTTAAGAAACTTGAGCTGTGTTGAAATGTTATAGGAACGCCTCCGTGTGTCCCCGGTCTTAAACAACTATATTAGTCCAATGGAAGATCAACAACATTTCAGGCAGTGTGTTTCTCTCTGCTTGCACAAGGCATTGTATTGTGTATTATGGGCAGCATACACTTTCGTTTGGAAAGCAGAGCATGCATGGCTAGTTCTCTGAAGAGTTTAACTCAGTCCTCTCCCACTAGGTCAGTAACTCAGTAGTTGGACTTGCCACCACAGCCCCTCACACATGAGAAGCTAGTGGAGGTTGTATTTTGTGTCATACTTAATTTAAATATTGACTTTTTGAGCGTAAAGCAGGGAGCTTGCCCAATTATGAGGTGTAGTTGGTAGCTTTATCAACCAGATCTTCAAATATTCACACAACACTTTCGAGCTATCTGTCTCTTGATTTGGCATCATCTCTGGAGGCCCTAAGAGTAGGCTTCCCATCAAGCTACTTAAGGTCACCTTAGCACTAGTGGGTAAAGCCTATACATCTTCAGGTCATTCTGGGGGCCAGGGACTTCCAGAAGGAAGACAGGTCTAAAGTAATTTTTTAAGAAGTCCTCAGCTAAAAGGGGTTGGCACCAGACTGCCCTCTGACTGTGCTATGTAAGTAAAACTTATTTATTTTGAGTAATAATGTCAGCTGTGTGTGAGCTGTGGGTAAGTGGGGGCTTATGGTTAATGAGTGGGTTCAATTCCCAACTCCACCAAGCTACCACTATACATGGATAAATGTAAGTTGCTCTGGATAAGGGTGTCTGCCAAATACTTTTAAAAGATGATAATGAACTAATACTGTATTATTAGGCTAATATTTACCTTGACCTTTCAGCAAATGATCACCAATTTACAGTATGATTAGCCAGATGATCAGTCTTGCTTTTGGGTTACATGTAGGTATTAGGAGTGTGGAAAACATTTTTTTCTGTTTTAGAATTCAGACTGTTTTAAGACAGTGTGACTAGAGAAAGTGTCAGAACCAGAGAAAAAGCCAGAGACAGCAGTGCAGGAAAATGATATTAGCAGAGGCAGCACAGGGAAGAGGAGCACAGTTTTTAGTTCAGATATCAGTGAACACAAAAAGCCACTGTATCGAAAAACGAATACTTTCAAACAAGTCACTGGCATTTTAAGAGAAATGGTACCAAATCTTTTTTGGCTACATTACAGTCCACTATTTAAAGGGGTCTTGTGTTTTTATTACAGCAAAGGTGTTTCAAACCAGTCCCTGTTAGGTTCTAGGCACAATGCCGCTTTCATTAGTACAGACTTTAGAAATTAGGGGGAAAAGCCATTGAAAAATGTACAGCCCATGATGGCTTGCTAAAATGGTAACTGATGTGCTGTTGAAGCTTAATCTGACCATGACTGCTTTATGTGGACAGAGTTACGATAGTGCCTCAAAAATGGCAGGAAAATACAGTGATGCACAGGCAATAGTGAGTGAGCAGCAGCCATTACCACTCTGTGTGCATTGTGGTGCAGTTTAATCACACATGCTGGCTTTAATAAAATGTTTGAAAATATAGTTACTTCTAAAAATGCACCCATCCCCACACAGAAACCCCTATGTCCAACCAGGTGGACTGTGCGTGATTCTGCTATGATAGCTGTGCTAGGGCAGTATGAATGGGTACTTAGAAGCCTAGAAGAGATTGCAAAAATTCTAGGTATCTAGGACTGCTTCAACTGCTAGTGGCTTATTTAAGCACTTCAGCAAAGGTAAGTCTGTGTTGGGCCTCACACTCCAACACGCTTCTGCTGTTGTTGGAGAGCTTGAGTATCTAAACATTTCACTACAGAAGAAAAAGATCCAGACTGTCTCTGGCATGCAGGCTGCAGTAGATTGTGTCCAATCCTTGCCTCAGGGAAAGAGAAAGGACAAGACATATTTTGAATCAGTTGAATTAAATTAGTTGGCCCTACTGAGACAGCAAATTCAAGGCGCTTTGCTGGCAAAGCAGTCATTACAGGACAAAGTCCTTTAAAGTACTGTATTCTGTAGAGGTACAGTTTGATGACTGTCTAAAGATTAGTGTCCTTCTAACCAGGGCGTTAAGTGATTCAATAGATGTGTACCCTGGGTTGCATATCTCTCTTAGTACAGTTGTCACTTTTTCATTAGAAATATTCCTGTAGCAGCAGTGTAGAGGTAGCAGAATTTTGTTTGTGGTGCCAGTGTCCTCATGTGAAGCTGAGAGGAGCTCCTTGAACTTTTTCACATTTTGTTACCTTACAACCACAAATAAATGTTGTTGTATTTGATTTTATAAAATAGACCAACACAAAGTAGCACACAATTGTAAAGTGGAACAAAAGTGATATACTCTTTAAAAAATTTTAGGCAAATAAAAATCTAAAAAATGTGGTGTGCATTTGTATTCTGCCCCCTGTATTCTGATACCCCTAAAAAAATTCAGTGCAATCAATTGCCGTTAGAAATCACCCAATTAGTTAACAGAGGTTTCCAAAAGGGGGGTCTCAGTGAGCTCTGTGGGAAAGTAGGTTGATACAAAAGCTATGCAAGATGTTAGGTATTTGGAAATCCAGAACTACCCCCTACCAACACCAGGGTGACCTGCAGCCTGACCCTTTTAACCCCTTTTGTCCATGTTGGGAACCCTGGAGAATGAGAAGAAATAAAAGTGTAGTCAATATGTGAGCCATCCTGTGCACGCATATAACTGTACACACAATGAGGCTACTGGATACTTTATTTAATTAATCCTCCGTATATTTAATTATTTGGTAGGGAAGCACCCCTGCCCATAGACATTTGTTTTGGGTTGTCCTCGTCTGACGGTGCTAGCACCAGTGTATACAAAAGTTGATGAGGCATATAAACTGGCATCTGAAGCAGCTTTTAAAAATCACATTAAAAACAAAGCCTGTTATAACAGTAGAGTGAAACATCAGGTGGTAGAGGAGAGAGACAAGGTATTGTTTAAGAATTTGGGACTTACTGAAATGCATTGAGATAAGTGGAATTCAGTGCCTCATAAAGTGGTAGTAAAGGACAGTAAAAAACATAGGGACCATTTACTGCCAATAGGTGAGTCTGTCAGATTTCTTCATGTCCGTAATAAAAAAAGCCTTCCGAAAAACCAATTACCCGATCTGACAGAGGTGTAAGGAGATTCGTTGTTCATTCCTGTAGTCCTGTTATCTAACTTCTCATCCATCTAAGAAAATGAGATGTGCAATAGCTGAAGTGACGGTCCAAACAAAATATAGTATCCTTCTAGAAAAAAGTCCTAAGTGATCTGTGGTGATACAGCAATGCCTGAAGATGATATGTCTTCTGTCACTCCTGATTAGAGTTATGTAGGGGACAAATTATTGGTTGAGTTGACTGAAGGGCATGGGGAGCATTCGAGGTTTATTATGGATGAACCAGCTAAGTAAAGGTCAAAGAGGGGAGGCAAAGGTCAGAGGGGGGAGAAAAGATTCTGATAAAGCAAATTACAGACTAAGAAGTAGGGTCGAGAAGTAGGGTTGTCTGAGTTATGATGCACCAGAAAAACACTTGGCTCGATCGATGACATTAGTCCATTGTGGGCTAGTCATTAGGATCAGTTCTAAAGCTGATGTTAAGGCAAATCGTACATCATCGTGTTACTATTTTCCAAAATAGTAACATGATGATGTGTGGATTCGAGCAAGGGTTTTTTCTCATGGAGAGCGGGACCATCAGAAGTGGGAGGATGTAACCCCGTTAATAGAAAACTTGGGTTTTGTGTGCGTGTGTGTGTTTAAATACATGTACTTTGTAATGTCTATGTTTTCTTTAAAAGACTTGCTTACACAGGGAGTTCGGTTTTTAATGTGCTTGGTTGAAACATGTGCTGAACAGCATATTGTGTTTATCATATTGGTTAAATTAAAGTGTCTAAGTTCTTTTCTCCAATTAGAAGTAAGCGTGAGCGGGACTTTAAAAATCAGCAAAAAAAGTTTGAAGGTGAATCAAGAGAGAGACAGCGTAATATTCAGAATATTGTCTGGATAAACAGGGATATTAGGCCATGAGCAATGATCTTAAAATAAATGCATTAAACAGTATTTTAGGCAATAAGACCTAAAAATTAGGTACAGTCAGCTCAACATCGACAGAAAAAACGTAAGAGATCAAGTTATTTCTTATTCTGGATATTGAGCTTTGTGGCCAAGTTGTTTCAAATTGTGGGTCTTTGTTATTGTTTTGTGTAATTCTGTGTTGTTTTGTGTAGCACCATGAGGTCCTGGAGAAACGTTGTTTCATTTCACTGTGTACTGTGTCTGCTATATATGGTTGAAATGACAATAAAGCTTCTTGAACTTAAACTTAAACTTGTTATATCTTGATGACATGGTGATATTTTTCACCTCCATAGCTTAGCATTTGGAGCGTCTGGGGATAGTTCTGGGTCGGTTAGAATGGGTAGCACTTAAATTAAAGCAAGTTTGAATTTTTTGAAGTATTTGGGTCAAGTTATATCAGCTCAAGGTGTATTGACTGATCCTGTCAAGACTAAGGCAGTTGCACAATGGTGGTGTCCAAATAATGTGAGGGAGTTCTTTTCTGGGTTTTCACCAGCTATTATCACTGCTTTGTGGAGGGGATTGCCAAATTGGCGGGCCCCCTGCATAAGTTAGTGGCAAAGTGTGGTGATTTGAGACCCGAAAAGCGCTCCAACCTAGGGTTTGCAGATGCCTGGACAGAGCAATGTCAGGTAAGCTTTGATGGATTAAAACACAGGCTTACCACTACTCCAGTTTTGGCCTATGCTAATTTTTTTCCCGACTCTTTATTCTGGAGGTGGATGCCAGCCATAGTGGGGGCAGTTTTTTCACAGGAACAGGGAGGCAAGGTACGACCAGTTGTTTATGCCAGCAAAAGTCTTAGGCCCACTGAGCACAACATGACTAATTATAGCTCCATGAAATTAAAATTGCTGGCGCTCAAGTGGGCCATGACTGAAAAGTGCTAGGCCAAAATGCATTGCCTTTACAGACAATAATTCCCTTAATCACTTGACTTCAGTGGAACTGGGAGCTAAACTGAGCAGCGTTGGGTTGCACAGTTGGCCTCTTTTGATTTTAAGTTCCTGTATTGTTATGGTAGGAGTAACTGGAATGCTGATGCTGTCTCTCTGCAAAATTAAATCTGTCAGACACAAGAATGGTTTTTGCCAGGGACCCTCATTTCAACAGAGGTGAGGCAGGCCGCAGATTTAGAACCTGGCCAACCAAGCAGCCATTACAGCATTTTCCAGCTTTTCCCTCAAGGACCTCTATGTATTGCAGAGGAAATACCCTGATATTCAAGGGCTGCTGACATTTTGGGAGCGGTGCCTATTTCCCAGCTTTGAGAAGCGTAAATGCCTCTCTAAATCTGTGTTGAATTTGCTTCACCAATGGGACCGTTTGCAAAAAAAGCACAGGATCCTTTACCGTCGTATGTCACCTCCTGATAGGGGTGAGGAAGTGCTGCAGTTAACCTTGCCTATAACTTTAAAGCATGATGTACTTACTCAGTTGCATCAGCAGCAAGGACACCAGGGCGTCAAACGCACTATCGAACTAATATGTCAGCGATGTTATTGGCCAGGGATGTCAACAGAAGTGGTGCAGTGTTGTCGTGAATGCGAGCGATGTCAGCTGGCAAAAGAAGCCCAACCCTTTGCATGGGGTTTCATGGACCATGTATTAGTGTCCGAATGAGATCTTGACTATTGATTTCACAATGCTCGAGGCCTCCAGTTCCGGACATTCCAGAATGTTTTGGTTTTAACAGCCATCTTCAGTAAGTATATTGTCCATTCCGATGAAGGACTAGCGGGCCAAGATGTCAAACCTGTCACTGTCAATTGTCAAACCTGTCACTGAGCTGTTACTGTTACTTCTTTAGAGTAATGGGTTTTGACATATGGGTAACAGGGTGACTTAGAAGTGTCACCTGAGCTACACTGATTTTAAAATTTATCTGTATGAAATGCAACCATTTAACCTAATGACTATATCATTTAGTGTGTGGCATTTGAGCATCAGTTAAATTTTTAGTTAGTATTAGTAGTGGTATATCTTCTTTTCCTTTCGGCTGTTCCCTTTTAGGGGTTGCCACAATGAATCATCTGTCACCACCTGACCCTATTCTTTCTTATCCTGTCCAACCTCGTCACTCCAAAAGAAAACCTCGACATCTTCAGCTCTGCTACTTCCAGCTCTGCTACCTGTCTCTTCCTCATCTTCACTCTAAACCATACATCATAGCTGGTCTCACCACTGTCTTGTACACCTTCCCCTTGATTCTAGCTAATATTCTCCTGTCACACATCAGTCCTAACACGTTTCTCCACCCATTTGAACCTGCCTGTACTTGCTTCTTTAACTCACTCTCCATTGCTCTGGACTGTTTAATTCAAGTACTTAAACTCCGGCACCTTCTTTACCTCTTCACTCTGTAATCTCACTGTTCCACTTCCCTCCTTTTCATTCAAACACATGTACTCTGTCTTGCTACGACTGACTTTCATTCCTCTTCTCCCCAGAGCAAGCCTCAACCTCTCCAGGTTTTCCTCCACCTGCTCCCTGCTCTCACTATAGATCACAATGTCATCTGTAAACATCATCGTACAAGGAGATTCCTGTCTGACCTCGTCTGTCACCTGATCCATCACCACAGCAAACAAGAAGGGGTCAAAGCTGATCCCTGATCCAGACCCACCTCCACTTTGAACTCCTCTGTCTGACCTACTGCACACCTCACCCCTGTTCTGCTCCTCTCATACATATCCTGTACCACCCTGACATACTGCTCTGGTATTTCTGACTTCCTCATACAATACATTTCTCTTTCCTCGGTAACCTGTAATATGCTTTTTCCAGGTCTACAAAAACATAATGCAGCTCCCCACAACCATCTCTGTACTTCTCCATCAGAATTCTCAGAGCAAAGATTGCATCTGTAGTGCTCTTTCTGGGCATAAAGCCATACTGCTGCTCACAAATACCTACTATTCTCTTTCCTCTTTTCATCCTCTTCAAAGCCATCCTAACTTCACATATACTAATCCTTTGAACTTCCTGCTCCACATTATTTACCTTTTCTCCCTCTCATTTTCCTCATTCATCAACACTTCAAAGTACTCCTTCCATCTTCTCTGTACACTCTCCTCACTTGTGAGCACCTTCTCTCCTTCTCTAGTGTACAAATCATATACCTTCTGCTTGGCCTTAGCCACTTCCCTCTTCACTCTGTGATGCAAATCCTTGTCTTTTCCATGTCCCACTTTTTCTTGGTTAACTTTTTACTTTGTATACTATCCTGAACTTCATCATTTCGACCAACAAGACTCCTTATCTTCTTTCATATGACACACCTAGCACCTTCTTCCTGCCTCCCTGATCATTCTGCTGTAGTTTGCCATTCATCTAAAAACACTAACTAACCGTTTTAACTCCTGTCTAAATTCTTTACAGTATTCTTTCTATTTTAGCTTCCACCACTTGGCTTTCTTCTCTACCTTTGATCTCTTCTTCTTATGGACCAATATCTGAACCATTCTATGATGTCTGGCTACACTCTCTCCTACCACAACTTTACAGCCACTAATCTCTTTCAGATCGCTTCATCTACATAACATGTAATCTGCTCCTTCCTCCGCTTTTATAAGTATTTACCACAGCCTTCTCCATCCTCTTAGCAAAGTCTACTATCATCTGTTCCTCACTGTTTCTTTCCCTGATTTCAAACCTGCCCAACATGTCCTCATCACCTCTGTACCCTCATCAACATGTTCATTAGAGTCTGCACCTATCACTACTGTCTTCTTTTGGAATACTCACAATTATCTCATCTACCTCACGCCAGAACCTCTCTTTCTCTTTTAACTTCTAACCTACTTGTGGAGCAGAACCACTTACAACATTTAACATCACTCTTCAATTTCTAACTTCAGACTCATCACCCTGTCTGACACTCTTTTCACCTCCAGAACATTCTTCACAAACTCCTCTTTCAGGTATATGCTCTACTAAATATTATTACATTTATCTATTAAATATTATTATTTAAAGAGATTTTACATTGTTGTGTTAAGTTTTTTTATTTATTTTATATTTCTTTTATAATACTATTGTTTTTTATTTAGATTTTTTTACATTTAATTTTATTTGTCTTTTTACAACGGTCATTGTCACGGAGATATGCTGTAAAGAATCATTGTCCCGATAATTTCATCTGGCTTAAATTTCTTTTACTCAAGTTTTGATTTGATTTATCTCTGGAATAGAAAGCATTGTGTAATATCTGCTTGTTTTTTTGGATAGTATTCTTTTATTTTGGAGAGGCTATTGCTTGGAAATGTCATGTTGTTGTAGGAATATGTGAAATATACAGTATAATAAACAGAAAAATGTTCTTTACCTCATGCCGTTACACATCATCCATCAGCATACAAACAATCTTTTTATTTTTGCTCTTCTGGTGGTGTTCGGATATAGTAGTCTGACGTAGCCAGATTTTCACACTGACAGGTCCAGGAACCTTGCTCACTTTGAATAGATAAGGCCCGTCCAAAATGATGTATGACTGACAGGTAAAGCAACAAATGATTTTGTGGTGTGCTTTTAGGGCCATGGAAATGTCTCCACAATAACAAACCAGTAAATCTTTCATTCCGGGACATTTAAAAATCGACATAATCAATCATTGTCATCGATGTAAACACAAAAGCTTATTTTTTCGATCAGACAGCTTCAAGTTATTTCCAGGCATTAAACAACGCAACACACGTCACACCGGGTGTGATGAAAGAATCCGCTAAAGTAGCAGAATGTGGTTTGTGTGGTATGATGATGTTAAATACAGAGCACGTTCTACACCACATCCAGAATTGTTACATTTCAGTAGCACAGAAACTGCAGAGGATCCGAGTGAAGCTGGACTGAGACAACGGAGCACTGTCATTCTCCAACCCTCTCACTAACACACACTTACACTTTCACAGACATATTTACTGACAAATTACTGCCATTTCTAAATGTTGGTTCTTAAGAATATCCTCTAAAGATTCTTCCACTTCACTGCTCTGTAAAAATGAATCAAATCAGTAAGAGACAAATTTTCAGTTGTCTGCCAAATATTCATTTTGTTATATTTTTGCTACTTATGATAAAAATCATCTTTACTGTTTTTCTGAAGCACAACTGATTACACACCAGTAACACACTCCGCCATAATTCTTTGCTCTTCTGACACAAATACAGATCAAATTATAACGTTAATGGCAGTTGATTAACTGGGGACCGTGTCGCTTAATGACACTATTCAGGTAACAGTAACATGCTAATTTGCTAACTAGCATAAACGCTGCACACATTCCCCTTTATTCAGCAATAAAACATTAACTAAGTTGTTGCCTTAAGACACAGTTTTATCACTAATAACAATATTAAGTTGAATAAAAAAAAAATTGGTGCGTCTGTTTAAAGGCGAAATTTCCAAAGGCACTGCAGGTCGGTCCTATGAAAACATCCCCCTTTAAACATTAAATAAAGAGTCAATGGTTCCAGAATATTTCTCCAGAATGTTAGTTATTTTTTCATTTTCATAATAAATGGAACAGGCTTCTACAGCTAGTTTAATAAATATCGGCACACGAATGTGTATACTTTGTAGTATCATATAGTGTGGAATAAAATTGTTCGAATACAGACAGTGTATAGGAGGGTAACGTAATTTCCTGTATGCTTTACATTGTGAAGTGGGCAAAACATCTATAAAATAATTTAGGAAAGTACAGTAGACAATAATAGATCAAATGAAAAGTAATACATGCACAACAACCACAAGATTAAACCAATTAACTAGTTTTTGTTTGATTTGGTGGACTGATACTTCATCATATTTATTATATGGCTACGTCATGTTAAATGTCAAATTCACACTGAGTGTTTTCAGTGATAAAGTAGGTGACTACTAAATTTTTTCTAATTAAACTTTCAATTTTGTGTATACTGTAAAGTGGGTAACATTACATAGTACAATAAAGTACAGTGACGATTATAAAATTGGTCCTTTTTTTGCAAATGTAAAAAAAAAAACATGAACACGTTTTAACAGTATTTAACGGAATTCTACACCAGCATGACTAATTATTGTCAATCCTTGATTATTATTCGTCTGTGCTGTTGCAAACCTTGCGGTAATAAGTGACATACTTAATGTGGTGTACTAAAAAGAAGCTAAATAAACCAGCAGACTTACTATAAACAAGGTAAGGCTAATTGATTTGGTTTGGAAAAATAGCAAGGTGCCAAATAACTATAAATTAAAATAAACAGTATCTTTTTTTTTATCATTTTATATTGCATTTTTTTAGTTTAGTTTTTTAGTTACTTATGTTCATTAACATATATTTTAAAAACCCGATTTGTTATTTCCTGTATTTTTGGGGCCCCCTGGTAGCTGCTTTAGGCTTGGTTCAGGTCACATTTTCCACTACTTTTAAGATAGGCTTCTAAAAACGAATAATTCTAAGCTAAAATATATCATAATAAGATGCAAAATAAAAATTGTTTTAAAAAAAGTTTTCAGAGGATGATTTGTCCTGTCCTGTGTGCTGTAAAATTTCCAAGAATCCACTTTTACTACGCTGTAGTCACAGTGTGTGTAAAGAGTGCTTGCAGCAGTTCTGCAAAACCAAAGGATCCAGAGAATGTCCTGTTTGTAGGAGTATGTCATCTATGAGTGATCTTCTCATAAATCTGGCCTTAAAGTACCTGTGTGAGACTGCACAATGAGAAACCCAACAGGATCTGGATGATCAACAGTTGGTGTGTGTGGTGTGTCAGACTTCATGATATTACACGGTATACACATTTGATTTTCTCTTCAATGCAGATTCAAGCCCAGATTAAGAAGCAAAACATCACATTTAAGTGGTTAAAATGTCAATCAGATCCAATGATATTAACTTTATTGTTTTACAGAACTACAAATTCACACTAAAAAGGTGAGTGAGGTTCTTCCCTTCTGCCTCTATTTCTCTCTCTGCATTTCTGAATTCAAATTTACAGTAACACTGAACTCCTGAATGTTTTTGCAGAGACCAGTGCACACTGCAGTATCCAGAGGAGCTTTCATGCACACTGATCCATATGGCTAAACATTTGACTAACCTGAAGTTCAGACGCTGGGAGAAGATTTTCCAATACACTAAGACTTTTATTCTTGGCAAGTAAAGTGTGTGTGAGCGTGTGTGTAGGGGCATCATTAGTATAACATGCATATAGGCTGCTCTGCGGTTGCTTTCCCCCATGGAGAGGTGTAAGTTATGAGTGTAGAGAATAGTGTGGAATCGGCATGCTCTTCAGTGTATTGGGAGCTAACAAAGGCTGTATCTAAAGCTGCTACAAAATTTACTATAGACTGAGCAGCAGAAAGACATGAGGCTTGCCTATGCAGCAGGCTAAATAAGTGATACCTAAGCTCCAGGGTACAACCTAGGCACAGGGGCCGCCCATTTTTCCAGAATCTCTAGACTGAGGTGTCGAGGTGTCAGCGGGTACAGGATGTTGTACTCTCACATAGCTGAGGCTAAAAAGCATGGCAATCAGATGATGCCAGAGGTAGAGCGGGAAATCCTCCCCTGCTATCAGCAGCTTCATCACTGGGGCTCCGAAGCCCACCGTCAAGCCATTTAAACCCACCAGGCTTGGTAGAAAAAGCCTATACAGCAGTAGGTAAGGCAGGAGCATGGCTTTAAGAAACTATGGGCATGCTTCAAGAAAACCAGGCAGACCCGCTGAGGGACCTGGATGAAAAGAAGAGGCGGATCTTGGGTGCATATCGAACCTGTCAGGCCACAGATCTGGCCCTCAGAGCCATTAAAAAGATGTCCAGAGCAGTAGGCTGTACTATGCAGCACTAGTGAATAGTAGAGACAGGACCTGCCTTCTGGGAAAACGTTTTAACAACCCTGCCATCATGGGTGCTCCAGGGCGTGGAATTTTCCAGGGGGTTCCAACCACAGAGCTTGCTGCAAGATGGAACGATCCATGGTTTACCCCTCTGGTTTACCCCTCTTATTTGTCACCAGAGACCCCAAAAGATGCATTGGCTCCTATGCAACTCCACGGCATCCGCATACTGAACAACATAGATGACTGGCTAATATTAGCAAAGTCGCAACAGCAAGCGGTCCGGAATATGCTGTTCCCGTGCATATTCAGGAACTGTGGTTAAGAGTGAACACCACAAAAAAGTGCAATATATATATATGTGTGTGTGTGTGTGTGTGTGTGTGTGTGTGTGTTTCTGGATGTTTTTGTTGTTATTCTGTTTTCCAATGTTACAATAAACCGACCATTAAAATGATTATTTCTTTGTCAGTGAGCAAACATATTAAATCAGCAGGGTATGAGATATTTTTCCCCTCACATGTATAGTGTTATTGACCAAATTTTTCCCTGTGTGTGTGTGTTTTGAGCACCTGTAACCTGTATCTGCTGATTTGATTAGTGTGAGATAGAGTGATGGAAAACAAAAGCTTCCAGATAATCCAGAGAGATTTGATAAATATAAGTGCACCCTGGGCTCTGAGAGCTTTAAATCAGGGAAAACTGCTGGGATGTTGAAGTTGGAAACTGTACACGGTGGATTGTGGGTTTGATGACAGAATCTGCTCAGAGGAAGGGGAAGGACGCATTTCTTAAAACTGGTGCCTGGTTTGTGCAATATCATAGTGGTGAATACAGCGCACATTCTAAACATTCAGACTACATTTTATCTCATTTTTACAACTGAGCAGTCTGGGGTTAAGGGCTTTGCTCAGGGGCCCAGTGGTGGCGGCTTGGTGGAGCTGGGAATCTAATCCACAATCTTCAGGTTGGTAGTCCAACACCTTAACCATGAACCACCACTTCCCCCACTTTTAGTTCAGGGCTTTAACAAAAATCTCTTAAAATAAATCAGATCAGTAAATATCACAATAACATATGGGTCATTCCACAAAATTGCTACCTTTTGCGTCCCTAATAAATACTCAGACATAATACTTCAAATAAATTTGTGATTTCAAATTATAATAAGACTATGCATACTTAATATTATATATTATTATTATTACTTCAAAATAAAGTCATGCAACATTAATACTTTTACCAAGTAAAAATCTTAATTTTTGAATTTAACTTGATAGAATAAATATGTACAAGTAATATCCTTCCAAAGTGTGTATCATATAAATTTGGGATCCAACCTGTTAGCAGGCAATTAGCAAATTATTAAACCTGATACTGTCAGCTCTGTTAGTTCTTCAGAGTAACAGGTTTTGACATGTGGGTAACAGGGATGACTTAGATTAAGTGTCACCTCAGCTACACCGATTTGAAAGTTCATCTGTATAAAATGCAATCATTTTACCTAATGCCTATATCATTTAGTGTGTGGCGTATGAGCATCAGTTACATTTTTAGTTAGTATTAGTATTGGTACATGATTTTAGTAAGTAGGATATTATCTATTTAATCAGATTTTACATTATTGTGTTGATTGTATATTTTTTTATGTAATAACCTGATTTTATAACAGAATTTATAATTATTATTTTTTTCACTTGTATTTGTTATATTTAAGAAACATATATGTGCATTCTGTGCACTATATAATGTCAAGTTTAATACATTTAGTGTATATTCACAAATGTTTTATCTTGAAATCCAGTACTCGTGTTCATGTCATCAGTTGTGTTATAGTTATTTCTGTTCAAAGAAAGTCCAAGGGGCGGAGCCATGGAAAGTGATGGAAAATAGGTGGCAAAGTAAGAAAGGGGAAGGACGGGACGAAAAAGAAATAGCTTGTGGAGAAAAACAACAGGTGTAAATAACGAGTTTTTGGCACTTAAATCGGCTGTGGTGGACAAACTGCACAATTACCTGTACATGGCAAAGATTGAATTGAGAACTGACAACAACCTGTTGATGTCCTCACATCTGCCAGTGTAGATGTGACAGGTTACCGCTGGCTTGCTGCATTGTCTGCTTATGACTTTCAGTCTAGCGTACAGGTCAGGCATTCAAAACCTTGATGCTGATGCTTTTTCTTGCTGTCAACACTCTTTTGCTGTAGCCGAACATCAGTGGGACAACATAGCTGCAGCTGGTGTGAGAGATTTATGTCAGATGTCTGACAGATATCACCAGATGAGATGAAAGGCTCTCAAGAACCGAGATGCTTGTCCTGAATTCCTCAGAACTAACAAAGGTTTAGCAGGAGGATTCGGGTATTGCCAACATATGGTCAGCTCTGAATCATGGAGATGTTACCAAGGTTAATACGACAAAATGCCGAACAAGTGCTCTGCTTATGAGAGAGAGGGGACCGGTTAAAGCCGCAGGAAGGTGGTATGTACCGAATCACTAGTCCATCTGGTAAAAGACATCATTCACACCTGGTACTGCCTGAAAAATGGGCTGTGAGAAAACAAATGGCTTACTACGAAACAGATTCTACTAACCACAGATAAAGACAGATGTTAAAGAGTACTGTAAATCATGTGCATGATGTATTAAACACAAAACTCTGCCAAAGAAGGTCGCTCCATTGTCTTATATGCAAAGTGATGGACCCATGAGCCTTGTACGCACAGACTTTTTGTCCATAGAAACTGATTTAAGCAATACAATTTCTGGTGATAACTCATCATTACACACGCTATGCTCAAGCTTTTCCAATAAAAGACCAAAAAGACTCCACTGTATCCAAAGTGTTAGTAGAAAAGTACTTTGTTTATTATGGCTTACCCATTAGAATGCATCGTGATCAAGGAACAGATTTTTGAGTATGCTTGGGGTTGAGAAATCGAGAACACCCTATCAATCTTAAGGAGATCCCCAGCCTGAGAGGTTCAATAGAACATTGCTGGACATGTTTGGGACTTTAGAGGTAAACAAAAATAGGACAAATTTGCCTGTGAATGGAAGTGGACCGGTCAAATCCTTCATCGAAATCACATCCTTCCCTTACTGCAGAAAGTGCATCGTGAGCAAAAGTCAGAAGCTGACCTGGAACTCAGTAAGAGAAAGTAAAGAAAAGCAATTAAGTCTGACAGACAAAACCAGACAAATGTCAGATTTTAGGTTTAAAAACAGTAGGGAAAGATCAGAGATTTGTAGTAAGAAGCAGTACACTGATTCAGAAAATGAGGAAGATGAGTTTTGATATGATGTACAGCCTAAAACTTCCGTAAGTAGGTAGGACGAGGAATTGTCCGAATTAGTTCGTTTCGATCTTAATGCTGTTTTTGATTCACACAGGATTAATATCACAGACAACCTCTGGAATTATTAAAATCACCAGATCCCATACGAATAGGACTTTTAACATCAATTGTATTTATTAGTCATGATTTAATACCGGATCTGTCAAGGTTAACAACGACCGCCATCGGCAGGGTTGACCTACAGCGGGCAGGCTGAAATTGGGCTACTGTTGTTCAAAGGAGGAGAGAAAAAGGACTGTTCGTCATTGATTCACAGTCTTTTATGATTGTGGGACTCATTGACTTTATTCTTTTTTGCTCTATTGGATTTTTCTCACTGTGCTTTTTGATATAGAGTTAACGTTTGTATGTGTATATGCTTTTGTTGAACACTGTGTTGCCCATAATAAGTAACAGTAATAGCTACTTACAAGACCAATTTACTCCTTGTCCAGTGAGTAGAGGCAAAGGGGTTTTAGGTTTTTCAATTCCCTTATTAATGAACAGTCCCAGTGCAGATGATAGTGATAGTAGGCCTGGCAATGTAAGAAGGGTCTGTCCTCTAGGAGAGTATGATGCAGAGGATGTCAATCACAGAGTAGCCTGCAAATCAACACCTAACAATGATAGCGTACCTGATATGTTAGGGCAGATGAGTTCAATTTTCCAACAAATTGAGCAACAATTAGCAGAGAACATTATGTATTATCTCAGTTCCTATAGCGCAGACACAATCACACCAAGTAATAAACACAATAATAATTAAAATAAATGCTATGCCATCAGGTGTGGTTAACATGTCACAAAACCAAGTGATTCAGCAGAGAAAAGTCAAGGAGACACCTTTATTCGGAGGAGATGGTTCAGATACAATTGAAATAGAGGAATGGAAAGGTCTGATAAGAACATTTGTTAAGAATAGCAACATAAGTGCTAATGAATACGTGGAGGAGATCCTTGTACATCTTTGCACAAAGGTGTAGTCAAATTCTGGATCAGGAACTGTGACTCCGCCACTACTGTCTGTCCAAATTCTTTCCACAGCCTGCTGCTTCTGCATGGTTAACTAAATACATTTCAGTTGTAGGGATTACCAAAGGACGATAAGAATCCATACCACTACTGACTGAGACTCAACAAAGCAGCAGATGTCACCTCTGAATGCCTGTGAGAGCAAGGTAAAACACTTGGCAAGCCCAGTAATAAATATGAGTCCACAAGATTTTGATGCTATGCCATGTGCTGTCTGTAACAATGCTGCCCACTCCGCCTTAGGACATTGTCGTAAGAATCGGCTATGTTTTTTAGTGTCTTCAGGTCACTCCAGACGGTTCTGCCCTAGGAAGAGTCAGCCCAATCAGGAAAACTGACCGGTCTGGTCATTAGGGAGGTTAGATAAATCTTCCCAGACTTGTGGCACAAGATTATGAGTCCATTTATGAGCAGAACACTGGGTTTGAGAAAATTGCTGTCTTTCAAGAAATACAACGAGTCCCTAGTGCTAATTCATTATTTTACACTACTGTATCTGTAGAACATGGCCTGTTTTCACTGCATAACTTGACGGTGGTTCAATGATCTGCACCCTCAGTAAGGCAGCTGATGCCAAGTTGTTGCCATGTGCTTCTACATTGTCTACAAATATTCTTCAAGTATTGTTCCAGGCCAGACTGATGAGACACTCTTGGCCAGCAATGGCATTAAAGCCTGCTGACTCATCTAAAACATACAGATGACTATTGGAAATTGTTGTCACTACTGAGCTGTAATGGACAAAACAAGTGTTTAGAGTTCATTTCCTTGCTATCCAACACACAGAGATGGAGAGGCGATCACATACAAATTAGATACTAAGCTTAAGCACAGTGTGAAGCTTCAACCCCAGAGTGAACATCTTGTAAGGGTCAAGATTTCTGTCAGCACTGCAACATCTGTGGGAAGCACAGTGCTTGTGGAACCTACTCAATCCAAATGCAGCCCAATGTAGATCATGGTTGGCCAAGTCATTACACCTTTATTGGGCAATGGCTGGATACCATCAAGTACAGATCTTGAATAACATGGGATTGAAAAACTTGAATCTGACAGCATGCAAAGTGTCTTCTATGTTATAATTGAATATAAAATATAAAAAATAAAATGGCTTCATCTTGTCAAAAAATATATGACTTCATATTCTTAAGGAATAAGATGACCTGTGGTGAGACCAAAGATTTATTAGATCCACCTAGTAAATGACAAGTAAGAAAATTATCAGGAAATTAAACAGTGAGTATACATCAACTTTCATACTGGTGTGGAAATAGAATGGTGATTTGAGGATTTGTACTGATTTTCAATGGCTTAATGCCAAAAATAAAAGCTCATCCTTTGCCACACCAATCAGACGCTTTAGTTGCTCTTGGAGGGAATGCTTTCTTCTCAACTATGACCTTAGCTCGGGCTTCTACAATATTCTGTTACAGAAACATGATAGAAAATATATTATTTTTTCATCACCATTTGGGCTGCATGAATATAAGAGGGCTGAAGGGCAATGGTCCTTCTACATTCATGCGTATGAAATTTCACAAGTTTGCTATGCTACCTTGACGATCTTATGATCTTTGGCCCCAACGAGCAGGTTGCACTTGACAGGCGGTGATGGTGTTCTCAAGACTCAAGGCCCAAAAATCTCAAGCTTTCTCCTAAAAAACACCATTTCTTGAGAAAATCAGTTAAGTTCCTTGGCCATGTAATTTGTGAAGATGGTGTCAAAACAGACTAATGTTAAAGCAGTTGACTTGATGGACTCTGACAGAATCACACCAATATTTTTACAGCGATGTTCTGCCAAAGCCAAGCCTTTGTTCGATCTCATCTCAAATACAGGCACAGGAGGCTCTAGAGGCATAAGAACGAAGCTTAACTCAAAAGATGCATGCACCAAACTCTCACTTACAGACTAGATCGACAATGCCAAAAGCATTTGACCTTAAAATAGGACCTTCTTGCGAGCATAATGCTAGCACATCCTGACTTCAACTATGAATTCATATTAGCTATAGATGCTTAATTTGACGGTTAGGGAACTGTTTTTCCTTAATCCCAGAGGGCAGCGATATGGCTAGACCAGTGGCATTTACTAACAAGACGTTCTCTAATACATTACCTGGCTTACCAGGCTAGAATTCCCTGCGCTTAAGTGGGTGTGCGCTTGTAATTATGTGACAAGTTCCATTTATTAGTTAAGGGGCTTTTATTTTACAGCTCGGACAGACAATAATCCCCTTACCAACATACTCACTAAGACAAGACTAGATGTTTACGAGCAACGCTGGGTTGCTAAATTAGCCTCCTTCAGCTTTGACCTAAATACATACCCGGCTCTAAGAACATCGTTAATGTATTAAGCAGGGAACCTTTTGTCCAGTCCAGTGTTAGCAATTGACTTGTAACAGAACTTTACCACTCTTTGCTCAGTCAGCTTGATGGATTTGTGGACCAAGTCATCCAAGATTCCTTCTGACTTACCATTAACTGTCAAGTACTAATTCCTGTTAATGATCCTTTTGACAAGACTAGAGTTAGTGGCAAAGGTCAGATGATGGGTGCTTTGAGTTCACAGGATGTCGCTGCAGTCCTGGATGCACATTGTTCTGGTAGTGTGGACAGATGATGGGCCTGGAATCCACCAGACTACTGCACTTAGTGTGAGAACTCTGTCAGCTGCAAAAGAACAGGATAACACTGTGAGCAGAGTATGCCTTTATGTTCAGTACACCGTTGTCTTGACAAGCATGAACATGTGAGCCTCGTCCTGTCATAAGGCTTCTTAAGCATTGAAATAAACTTACCATCAGAGATGGCATGCTTTTCAGATTTTAAAGAGAGCATTAATTCAAAGTCCCAGATGCTTGAAACAACAAGTGCCTCATGGTCTACATGACACTGCTGGTCATCAAGGTCAGGACACTTTCGTTGGCCAGCCAGAGGTGTTTTTAGACAGGCATGGAATGTAACATAGCAATGTAACATAGCAACTTGAGAAATTGTATGTGATGTATTGTAGGAAAGACTCATGCTTTGTGCTCCTCTTGAGAACATACCTCCGAGCCAAAGGAACTTATCTGCATTGATTTCTGGACAGCGTAGCAGGGTCAAAAACAGGAGCATGGATGTTGCTGGAGTTGCTGGATATGGCAGGTATTAAAAAAATCACATACCACTCCTACCACTTAGGGGAAATGATAAGTCAAAGTGTCCAAAGCCAAGTGGCCACAGTCCAAGCAAGTTTGCAGATGCATTGACAGCTATGCTATATTGCTTTAATACTGCACTGTTCACAAGACCGCAGGTTTTGCGCCTTCCTATTTCTATAATGTTTTGGCGAGTCCCACATAAGGTTTTGGCGAGTCCTTCCCATCAAATGTGATGTTCAAACATTTTCTTATAAATAAGACTACTATGGTGAAAGTATTCAGAATTTGTATCCAGGTTTAAATGTGACCTTGGCAAATCTGCCAAAATTGCGCAGAAGCACAATTCTACTAAGCAAGCTTGCTTGACATGCAAGAATCTATAATCGTAAGGTGAAGGGATCACCTTTAAATTACTGTTGGTGGCAGAGTTCTCTGGCAAATACTGTCAGGCTGATTGGATTAGCAACCTATACATTCAAATGACACTGTTATGCTGATGAGAGATGAGGGTGATTGGAGAAATTTTGAATTACCATTTGGCAACGTATGCATGCTGAGAATTTATATCCTGCAACTGTATGGCTTGTTAGATTGATATTCTCAACTGTGTGTATATCGCCACCTACAGCATATGCACACACCGAGTGGTGAAAATAGTGTTGCTGAGATATAGTCAGACAGAGTGGCTGATGGATTGGTTGACAGACGAAGGAATCCCCTGAAACACACACCGAGTGGTGGATGGTTTGGTTGACCCTGAGACGAGGTGAGAAAGGAATCCCCTGAAAACAATCTGTAGTGAGAGCAGGCAGGAGGCAGGTGGAGGAAAACCTGGAGACATGAAGGTTTGCTTTGGAGAGAAGAGGAATGAAAGTCAGTCGTAGCAAGACAGAGTACATGTGTTTGAATGAAAGGGAGGGAGATAGAACAGTAAGATTAAAGGATAAAAAGGTAAAGAAGGTACAGGAGTTTAAGTACTTAGGGTCAACAGTCCAGAGCAATGGATAGTGTGTAAAAGAGGTAAAGAAGCGAATACAGGCAGGTTGGAATGAGTGGAAAAACGTGTCAGGAGTGATGTGTGACAGGAGAATATCAGCTAAAATCAAGGCGAAGGTGTACAAGACAGTGGTGAGACCAGCTATGCTGTATGGTTTAGTGACAATGCCGCTGAGGAAGAGACAGGAGTCAGAGCTGGAAGTAGCAGAGCTGAAGATGTCGAGGTTTTCTTTAAAAGTGAAGAGGTTGGACAGGATTAGGAATGAGTTTATCAGGGGGACAGCTCATGTTAAATGTTTTGGGGAGAAAGTCAGGGAAGCCAGATTGAGATGGTTTGGACATGTACAGGGGAGGAAAGGTAAATATATTGGTAGAAGGATGTTTGAAATGAAGCTATGTAAATGTAGGATTTAAAGTCTAAAATAACTATTTATTATTTATGTATAAATGTTTCACATTTTGTTAAGGAAATTAAAATTTAAAAAAATAAATCTTATATATTTTTACTCTATGTGTTCTTAGAATATCTTAATGCTTACTGAAATCAAAAGCTATTTCAATCAAAAACATCCTAACAGGGCAAGTTGCATATTAACATAGGACCCATTCTTTGATATCACCTTCATAATTCTTGCATCCATTGAACTTGTGAGTTTTTGGATAGTTTTTGCTTGAATTTCTTTGCAGGATGTCAGAATAGCCTTACTGAGCTGCTGTTTTGATGCTAACTGCCCCCCACACTCATAAATCATTTGCTTGAGGATGCTTCAAAGATTCTTAATAGGGTTGAGGTGAGAATAGTGGCCACACCATAAGTTTCTTTTCTTTTATGCCTATAGCAGCCAATGCCACAGAGGTATTCTTTGCAATATGACATGGTGCATTGTCATGCATGAAGACACCTTGAAGGGGCCTACCAGCTCTCTCCCTATAATTCCGGCCCAAAACATGACTCCGCCATCTCCTTGCTGACATTGCAGCCTTGTTGGGACATGGTGGTCATCCACCATGGTGGTCATCCACCAACCATCCACTACTACCAGGGTTGCACGGCACTCGTCAGTAAACAAGACTGTTTGAAAATTAGTATGTATGTCTGGGCCACTGCAACTGTTTCTGCCCATGAGCATTGGTTGGGGTGGCTGAATAGAAGGTTTATTCACAACTGCAAACCTTAAGGTACGCAGGATTCCAAATGCACCAGCAGCTCCAAATATCTGTTTGCTGCTTCATAATATGTAATGTTTTCATACCTTGTTTTCATACCTTTTTGGCAGCAGAGAGATCCTTTTTCTTTCCCATATAGCTTAAAACCTGTGGCCTGCTTATTAGTGTGAAATGTCTTTCTAAAGTAGTTTTCCTTTAGTTGGGCTCACCTGGCAAACTAATTCTTACAGGTGTTTGAGATTAATCTCAGTTATCCAAAGAGCACTGAGACACAATACTATACATAAAAAATTAAATGTTTGACACTAAAATCCAATTTGCATAATAATTTGGAACACAGTGTACAGAAAACAAGTCTGAGTAAAGTATGTTAATTTTTGCACTCGGTATTTGGTTGGGGCTCCTTTTGCACACATTTATGTGTCAATGTGGCATGACATGTCTTTCTCCAGACTCTGGGACATTGATTTACAAATAAAAGACTTATCTGAAAAGAGCACTCAGATGTGGCTTACCATTAGGAATGTAAAACTTTTAGCCCATTAGACATGTCTGTGTGTGGTGGCTCTTGATGCACTTAGACCATCCTTAGTCCACTCCTTGTAAAGCTCCCCTGTGCTTAAATGTTCTTCGTAATCTTCTCAAGGCTATGTTCATATTGCGAAGGCATTTTTCTCCCAACACACTTTGAGTATGATTTATTTTAGCACTCTTTGAACAGCCATACCTTTCAGCAATGATCTTCTGTGGTAAAGTCTCTTAACCGGAAAACTTGGATCCCCAGCTGTTAATGGTGAACTGTGCTGGTTAGTATGTGACTGTAATGCAACTGCACTGAAGCAAGACACAAGTACTATAAATACACACTAAACACATTAACAAGACACACCCGAAGACAATCACAAACACAGGACTAAACAATTAAAAAAAAAAAAAAGACACAAGGACCAGGAATTCAAATGACAGGAAGCAGGCAAAACAAGGATGACATAACTGACAATATAGTAAGTAAACAAAGAACTCAAAACAAACTCGTAAACATAACCATAAACATGAATATAATTTAAACATGAAACAAACATAAAATATGAACCATAAACAAGAACATGAAAACATGAAACAAGATGAAAACCTTACAGTAACATATTTCACGACTTCATAACTTAAAAACGAATTCAACACAAGTTAAAAAATATTTAGTTTGTATGTACATTATATTTATAATATACTATATATTAATTAGCTTTACAACTTATTTCAATTGACATATTTCAAAAAATAAACTGAAAGATGGCATATCATTTCGCAACACTTTAGTGACAGCGGGAATTACCCTTGAGCCATGAAGTGAATCTGTAAGAAATTACAAATAATTTCCCTGCTCTACTACCCTTTATATCATATTGTGCATACTTATAATCATTACATGTTAAAAAATCATAGTTTTGTATTCAATTTAATAAATAAGCATTTCAAAATATATTAAATTCAAACAGTATTTTTCAAATATATATTTTTTTTTTTTCTGAATGATCAATTATGCTTATGTATATTAATATTTATTGCTCCAACTAACCAATCTGAGTTGTTCAGTAATAGCCAGAGAGTTTGATATTTATTTAGAGGGGATTTACTCGACTGATTCACCTCTTAATACCACCACTATCACAGCGCAATTATAAAAACCATCAATACTATACAAAAACACAATATAACTTGGCGTGGCATTACAGACAGAGAGAGACATTTCTTGAGAGTGAAAACCATTTTTATTGAGAAACCCAGTTAAAACTGTACCACGTACATTATCTGGAGCATTTTAGAATTATTATTTATCTTAATATTAATCTAACATCACAAAAACATAAAACAAATTAAATAAAATATATAAAACATTTTAAGACTATAAGCCAGCATTACCGGTTATAAAAGCTGGTCTGTTAGTGGCGAAAAAAATCTGGTGAAAAAAATCTTTCCCGGGCTTGTTAGTTCTGGGGTTAGCCGACCTCTCCTCATGATGTCTAACTTTACCGGATTTTTGAGTATGTTTGAGACCAAGTCAATTTCTCCTCCTCTGTCAGCCATTGTGGCCGTAAAAATTCTAATTCAACTGGGCAGATGTATTTCGCTAATGAAGCTTGGCTGTAGACTTTGGGCACTTACTATCCTAAGGAACAAAAACGCTTTATCTGCTTTTAATTGCATTACCAGATATCAAAAAAAAATGCACCAGCACTTACCATTAATGTGTCAAACTTAAGACCACAGGGGGCTCCTCAAAAATAGGAGAAACAAACAACAAACGTTTCCATGGTCTTGTCCAGATGGCCGTCTAGAAGACAAGATCATCACTGGAAGACTGCTCTATTTTCTCCAAATGCTGATCCACCAAATTTGCTGGCGGCAACAGTGAGCTCAGAATAACAAAGAAATGGAGGTATGTTAGTGTATCTGCTATTCGATTTATAATTTACAAATATACTTTGTGTTATTGGTGGTATTCCCGGTTCTGGTTGACCTGAATATTGCAGCTTAACAATCCTTTAAAGGGTTTGAATAATGAAAATGTGTCTATTATGTGTAGGCCAGGTTAAAGAGATAGATCTTTAATCTAGATCTCTAGGTATATTATCAGTGCAGTGTTGACAGAACCAGGCCAATATGATCATACTTTCTGGTTCTAGTAAGAACTCTAGCTGCTGTTACAATAATCTAATCTAGAGGTCATGAACATATAAATTAAAATTTTTGCATTTGAGCATAGGTTGTAATTTATATATATTTTTGATGATAAAATGCATTTTTAAAAATGCTAGAAATGTGACTCTCAAAGGAAAGCACACCTAAGTTCCTAACTAAAGATGAGGGGTTGATTGAGAAGCCATTAGGTCATTATTTAGATTATTACACGCAGAGGCTTTATGTCCGATAACTAACACCTTTGTTTTTTTTTTTTCAGGATTTCAGGATTTAGCAATAAGAAAATATTGTTTTATATCAACTATGCATTCTGTCATTCTGTAATTTTTTTTTTTTGCCAGACATGTTTCATATTAATATCTCCCAGGGGTAGCATGTAAATTGTAAAAAGTTACAGTCCTAGAACTGAGCCCTGGGGTACTCCATACTTTACTTGCGAGCTATATGATACCTCTTCATTCACTGCTGCAAATTGTTGGCGGTCAGATAAGTAAGATTTTAACCATGCTAACGTACTTTCTTTGATGCCAAAAAAGCTTTTTAATCTATTCAAAAGAATGTTGTGGTTGACAGTGTCAATGCAGCACTGAGGTACAATAGCACTAAAAGGGGGAGACAACCATCAGCTGATAGCAGCAGGTGATTTTTAACTCTAATTACAGCAGTCTCCCTAGGGGGTATGGTGGCGAATATCCACGTGTTTCTTGTTTTTGTTGTGCCTTTGTTTGTGTAGTTTTTCCTTTTTTTGTATTTAATTATTTATTTTTGCTATGCTGAATGTCGTTTTAGTTTAAACTGACGTTTTTTAAAGTGGCGTTTATCGTCAGTGCTGGTAAAAATAAGTTTTAACGGATAGGCAAGTCGATCTGTGTGTCTTAATATGGAATGCGATCATGTTACTGCCATATTTTTGTTTGTGTAATAAAGAGGTCATTTTGTATTTTTCTTTTCTATTGTGTTTTTTTAATAAATTTTATGAAAATTACTTTTGGTCTGATACCTGACTCAGCCACAACGAACCTGTGTATTTTATGTATTAGTGTTATTGGTGTCCCTATTTTCCCGGGGTGGCGTAGTCGGGTGTGTAGTGCCATAAAGACGGTGTTTTAATTCAATAAATCGGCATTAACAGCTTATAAAGTCACAATTATTAGTTTTAATTAATTAGTTCTTCAAGCCTCTAACACATAGGAAAGTGAATAATCCGTTTTTTTATGCCAAATGCCTTTCCTGACGCATTTAATCTGGTCTGGTGTCTTAACACTTTTGTGCATATAGTGTAAAACTATAACCCAACTTTAAATTTATTCAACTTTTATTCAACCTAGTGGAATGGTTTCATGTGGTTACTAACTGAATTGTGAGGCTCCTGAATGACTAAAACTGTTAAGTGTATTATTTAGAGTTATTTCTAAGTACCTTATAAAGTACCACGAAACCCTAATGCAAACTTCCTCCCCTACTGTGCTAATTTTCTACTGAGCATTTATCTGTTGTGTGCATAGAACCAAAACATAAAAAAATAAGGTTAATTTATGTATCCCAAAAAGCTGTTAATGCGATTAAATTACATGTTTGAACAGTTTGAATTACATGTGTAAAATATGTTTATCTTTATATCTAACTGCAAATCTAATTATTATCCTAAATCATGGTCTGTACAGTGTATGTGAAGTAAAGCTATTTATATAGAAGTCTTTCATGTATTAGACTTTGTTGTACTAATAGGATCACAGTAGTAGGTACAATAGAGTCTAGTAAGTTAGTAATGCCTTAATTTAATCAGAACATTATTAAATCTAGTAGTTATAGCTGGCTGAATGAGGAAAAACTTGAGTTAATAATGTCAGTGGGTGCATATGTATACTTTAACATAGAAACAAAAGGACCTAGCGTGGTTTAATAAAGTGAGCTAATATAAGCGCTGATTACTGATTTACTTGATAAATGATAATTAAAAAAACTACGAATTTGAAAAACAACTTGGATTAGCATCACACAGGATTATCGATTAAAAAGGCCCGCCCAAGAGGCTGTATAACTGACAGGTAAAGCAACCAATGACGTTTCGTTTTCTGCCTCGTCATGTTTAGTCATTAAGTGCGTCAAGCTAAACGCATGATTGTCTTCAGTAAACCTCACATATTTTTAATCTACCAAACAAAGGACGACTTCAAAAAACCTGAAATGTTTCCAGCTAAGTATGCCATAGGCATCAGATTTTTAGCCACCGGTCCTTCATGAGACAGTTTTTGTCTCAGTTTATCCTACATGTGTTCAGTGTAGTTAAGTCAGAACACTGCATGTTTTCATGAACTCAGTGGCTTTGTGAACAGGGGCATTGCCATGCTGAAACAGGGTTTGAGTCTCTTAGTTCCAGTAAAGAAAACACCATCACCACCAACATCTTATAGGTTTGATGTTAAAGTGTCCATAAATTTTTGGCTATAAGTGTGCCCTTGAAATGAACTTTTAGTGTTTAAAATATTTAAAATAATATCGACCACTATCAATAATATATTATGTGTACTTTATTGAAGTATTACAAATAAGATGACATTTTTTGATTATCCACAGAGTCTAAAATTTTTTTATCCAACTGAGCAGTTTAGTGGCTTGGTGGTCCTGAAATTGAACCCAAAATTTTCCAAGCAGCTTTTCCAAACCACTGAGCTACCCCTTCCCCATCATCACACCTGCATTTCATGTTTTTACATTAACTCGTTTTGTGTGATGTATTTTTATAGTGCTTTTAAATGTATGGATTATGTCATACAAACACAATTTATATGCACAGCTGTACATTCATACATATACACATGGTATTTAGTGGTGTACATATGTGCATTGCCATACTTATTTATTCTGATTGTATATACTGTGAATTTACATTTTATAGTTCGTACCTGTTATTGTTTTGTTATTGTTTTGCTTAATATTTGGAGCTGCACTTAGGAATATGTCTCAACTGTACAAGTATGTTGATGGTGATGCAAAAAGAAAAAGAATTGATTTGATTTTGTGGCCACTAGATGGCGATATTATATTAAATTGTATTCAACGTATTCAAATGGATAAGAGGCGCTTGTTTATATCGTTTCCTAATATAAGATTTTATTTAAATATATATATAAAAAAATGTAATAAATAAATATGGACTAGCACAAAACTTTTTAAGTTTGTCGAAATGGAAAAAATATAGAATTTGAGAGTCTTAAATCAGCGTATTAGGATATTATGTTAAAAAAAAATTGTGCTACACACACTTGTTACAATCCTTTCGACCTTTTAATGACATCATTATTAATTAAGCTAATTAATGTTACATTAACATAACTGTTTAGTTTGATGTAAAATAAGCATTTAAAAAAATGAAGAAATATAAAGTGCTAATATGTTATTAGGTAAAAATTGGAAAGAGAGAAATCATGGCCACACACACTGTAAACTGTATGGATGGTTTTATAAAAGCAGATACATCGACTGTAACTTGCCTTTTTGGGAAACTCGGGCTGTTCCCCCTTTAAACAGTAGACGGCACTGTTGCACCATCAGAGATCAAATATATATTTAAAGCATATTATAGGAAAGTTATGCTTAGCTAATACATGACATGATAAAATATTGTAATGAGATTCAATTTAGAAAAACACGTTTTTACACATTATACAACTATTGCATATATGCATGATATTCAATATTAGTCAAATAAATGAAAAAAAATGTATTTAAAAAAATATCACATACTCTCTCTTTCACTTGCGTAAATGCATTTTACATTTACATTTACATCAACATCATTAGGAAGATGCCCCCTTATCCAGAGCGATGTGCAAAAGTGCTGAGACTTTCAATGAACATATCAATTCTGTTTTCATAGTTCACACTTCACTTTTCAGTCCTTAAATCTAAAATATAAAAAGTACCAAAAAAAATGTGGAAATAGAATGTCTTGATCAACAAAGCATAGAAGCCCTACATGTGTTCAAGGTTCCTCTGTGTTAAAAAAAAAAAAAGCGTCTTTATTTAAACATGTGAGAAGCAGCCTCCAAGGTCTTCCGATGCAGAAACCTTCAGCGGTGAATTTGAAGCCACAAAAAATGTCATTAATTCAGGAAAGCGTTATGAAACAATGCCATTCGGAAAAGAGGAATGAAGCAGGTGTAGAAAGAATAGAAGGTATGTGTAGGAGATGCTGCCAAGGTCACCACATGCCTGCTTAACACACTTGTCTTTAGTTATTTGGCAACGAGTAGATATGGTCACACTCACATCATGCAACCAGGATCTACAGCTGTAAGCCTCCAAGATAGGTTGAGTCATTGTAGTCTTCTTTGTATCAAAGCATGGCAGTGTTTGCAAAGTATTTCAGGAAAACAACACATCTGCTGCAACATGTTGTGCTCCTGTCTTTGTACATTAACACAGCCACGTCTCAAACAAATCAACAGAGATTTCAAACCTTAGGAGTCCTAAGCCTTTGTGATTTTTATAGTCTTAAGCGACTCTCATTTGTCATAGCATAGACACATTCATTTTTACCCCATTACTCAATAAGTTTCCCCCCCTTCCTGTTTTGTCTTTACATTTTCCCGAGGTGGTTAAAGTTTTCGTGCTAATTGCGTCATCAGGTTCGGCGCTCCTAGTGGTTTTTGGTTTGATGGTTGTTTTAGGAGAGGTCACACTTCTGAAAAGTGTCTAAAATCTTCTACAGAATTTGAACAACTGTTATTAATCGGCTATCGGTGAACATGTCAAACTAGCGAAAGTTAACAGATTTATTTAGAATTCCATAGTCTCAGACAACCAAATCCTGGCAAAAATCGCATAGTGTAAACCCAGCTTTGTGCAAACTCACGCTATAGTGACTGGTAACATCCACAACATGGTTTTGCTGATGTCATAAAATGATGAAACACAAACTGCTAGGATGTAGGTTTTAGTTAGACACGCAATAACTCAGAAGAACCGAAAGCTAAGATTTAAAGGCCAGTCTTGGGAAAAAAAATCAATCAGGATCAATAAGCAGTTTTTTTTGGTTTCTGTACATCCTTTCATCTACAAAGTCTTTTTATGCATTATTAATCTACATCTAAATAACTTTGCATCTGTCATAGTAAACATGTACGTTTAGCTTCTGTGTTCACATGGAACATTAAAGTTTCTTGTTTGGTTCCATGTGAAAACATTAATCAAGACTGAATCACCTACATGCACTCTTATTACTATACATTATATTTTACATTTTATCTAAAGAAAGATATTTTTTAGATTTTTTATCTTAGTTTCTCTAAAGAATTCCTTGTGATGTCCTGAGGGGGTTTTTCCCTTCACAGCGTTCACCTTTGGCTTGCTCATTAGGGGTCTAGACCCAGATTTCTCCTAAGCTACATTGTGACCGTGACATTTGTCAAAAAAGTATATAAAAAAGTAAAAGCTAAAATAAAGCTTTATGCAGTGTTCCACAGGGACAGGAGTAGGGACGCTCTGTTTTAAGTTTTTGATACTTTGGTGCGTATTACATTACTTAGAGTAACCTACATAATATATAGTACATCCTAGAATTAAGGAGCACTTACATTGTAAGCTTCTGTCTGTAAGACACAGCGTTCGACACAATACTTCGACACAATACAATAGTGCAGTGGTTAAAGATGTTTGACTGCTAATTGGAAGATTAGAGGTCGATTCCCAGCACCACCAAGTTACCACTGCTGGGCCCCTGAGCATGGCCCTTAACCCCCAATTCCTTAATTGTATAAAAGAGATCAATTTAAGTCACTCTGGATAAGGACGTCTGACAAATGCTGTAAATGTAAAACTTTAATTTCACATATATCCAATGGCATGGAGGATTTTATGACAGAAATTACTGTAAATCTCTAACTATTTATAGAATGGATGGCAGACCTTCTGGCCCCCTGACTGAGCCTTGATTCTCCAAAGGTTTTTTTCTCTTTTCTGTCACAGATAGAGGTTTAGTTCTTTGCTGTTGTTGCCTGGTTGGTATGAAAGATCTTGGACGTTCTGCACAGGACTATAATGTCAACCCCAATGAACACCTTTTGGGATGAACTGGAACACTGACTGCATACCAGACCTAATCAGCCAGCATCAGTGCCTGAACTTATTAACACTCTTGTGGCTGAATGAGCAAATCCCCACAGCCACGCTCCTTAATCTTGTGGTAAGCCTTTCCAACAGTGTAAAGGTTATTATGGGAGTAAGAGTAAGATTAAATCTGGAATAGGATTTTCAAAAAGCACATGAGATGTTTAGGTGTCCCGATACATATGCCTATATAGTGTAACTTTCTCTACATCTCTTGTGCTCTCTTTATGTATATAAGTAGTGTAGTGAGAGCAGATGGACATCTTTACGAATGAGCGTCCTAATGGGTTTATTTCTCTGCCGTCTTCTGTGCTCCTTGCAAAGCTGCTACAGATGGTCGTGGATTAGAGAGAGAAAGAAGCAAATGCCAGCATGAACAAGAAAAGCAGACTTAACCTTTTTCTGTGACTGTAAAAGAGAAGAGCAGCACTTTCCTTAAGATCTCTTATGGGCCAGCTGTATGAACTAGCATATTTAATTAAAATGCCAAATTTCTTTCTCCTATAAGCACAGCTGATCAATTACATAGACAATTTTTTTATTCTATTTTCATTTTCTCACAGACAAGAAATTGTGTACAATTGGTCAGATGCCACATAAAAAAATACCATACTATACTTTAAGATTTACTACAGTAAAATATTGTGGTATTCTATAGTATTTACTTCATTTTACTGCAGCGTACTATAGTATCAGCTTTAGTTAAATGATAAACTGTAAAAAAAAACGTACAAATTGTTAGAGTAAACTAAAAGACTGTGGTAAAGTTTATCATATAGTATTTAGTTTGTTATAGTATTTACACTTTGGTAATGTACTATAGAAAGAACCGTAGTGAATTAATGAACAATATTTTATGAGTTGTTAATAGGAAACGGTGTGTTTCAGTGTGAAAGACCAGATTCTCATTTTTATTTGACAGCCATTTCAGATCACAGACTACATTTTACGTGGAATTTCCAATTTGTATCTTTTGCTAAGAACTGTGACCTCTCCCATCGTCCGCATATTTCACAAGCACGTGCACACATTGGTCAGAGCGGCAACAATGCGATTGAGGTGTTTACATGCTTGTATACTTGAATTAAATTCGGCATACACCACCTGTTAATGGGATTATGCTTCAATCACCAAAATGCATAAAAGAGCACATGTATACACACTGATTGATTCGGCAAAAGTTAAACAATGCAGCGAAGATTTTCAACAAAAAAAGTAAATGGTTTGTTAACATTTTTGGTTTTATTCATTTTCGGAATTTTTTTTTATGTGGTGCATTGATCCATTTTTCGCTCTGATCTGTTCTGAAAAAGTTTTCACACATACAGATAATATATTCGTTGGAAATTCACTATAGTTATTCACTATAGTACTCACTTGTTTATTTTATTAACGTAGAATGAGTTTTTATAATAAGTGGAGTAGTATCAACGCAACAAGGTTATGGTAAACTATGGTATATTTACTATAGTAAGGTTAACAAAAAAGACTACAGTATTTACTGCAGAAAAATCTACTACATGTTCTATAGAAAATGTTTGGTTAATGAAGATGATTTTGCACTGCCTTGTCACATTTAGTTGCAATAACTGTTTCCGCTATCGTATTCTATAGAAATGCACAACATATGGAAATTTAAAAAAAAAGGACATTTTTTATACTTCATGCATAAACATGCCTCATTTAGCCTCGGGGCAAAAAAACGACATAACTTTAGTCTTTTTGTATGAAAGATGGTTTTTGTGCCATTTATTTTGAAGCATGAATATTCAAAGAGTTTTTCTGCGATGTTTTTCTCTTTTGTGATATAACAGTATGCCTGTTGCTGTAAGTGTGCTCAAGAGGAAATGGATCTTTGCTGAAAATCATGCTAATGTGCTTGTTAAGGTGTGGGTGGAGAGCAACAATGGATGTCTGACAGATTTATAAATCTCACCCAGTCTGCTGTGAAAAACACAATATTCAAACTTACATACTCCGCTAGAATGCCATTATGATGTCGATAAAAATTTCATATTTTTCCCAGCATACCTGGTTATTTTACAGGCATAATTATAACAAAGCAAAAAAATTATGTCATTACTACTTCCCTTGCAATGTCTCACCCTCATAATAAAACCATAATGCGCGATATAGTTTTATAAACATGTGTGGAGATGCGGAGACATGCTAAGAAGTGTGTATTAACAAAAGCAAGACCCAGTAGGAGGAATGTTAAAGTTAGACAGGAATACCACAATGGGAGCAAGAATTGGAATGGGTGAAATGTTGCAGGTTATATCAATGTTATACCAACTAGAGCTTCCAGTAAGCAGTGGTGCAGTGCTGCATAGCAGAAAACCGGGAGGAACTTGTATACGCCGCCTGAGGCTACTAAGATATCTAGCTTAAAGGGGTATCTTAGATTTTTCCTTCCAGCTTCTAAATGAGGATGGAGGCTCAAAACGAGGGAGCTGAAGTGCTGCAAGCAGTTAGCAAAAATGGAAGAAAAGGGCAAAGCAGCAATGCTGACATTTCATTAGCAGGAGTGTGGAGTTTTGAGAGAAAATTGGCTATGCCAGTAGGATGAAAAGGGATGAGGAACAAAAAATTATTAAAAATTATGTCACCTTATAATTGATTTAAATAAATTTAGAGAGTATGTTAATTAAGCTGATGGTCTGTTCTCTACCTTTTTGCCTGGATAATTACTATATTCAATTTTTGACATAATAAATATTAAGATTATTATGCTAAACTAACTCGTTAATACTCCTTGTGTATTTATACTTAAAAGTGTCCTTCAGATCTGCAAGCACTGCTTGATCCCACCATCCCTTATGATGTAAGGTAGGTCTGCCTCGAAATTGTTCTCTGTTCTGGCACCAAGGTAAGTAAATGAACTTCGCATCAGTGACAAAACAGCAAAGTCACTGACTGTCTTTTCGAGACGAATAAAGTCTGATCGCTTGCGTCCCAAAAAAATGTTTTACCTCTGTCCTTTCTCTTCAATAAAGGAAAAAACTTTAAAAAAAAATACATGTATGTGAACAATGTACACGTACCTATAAAGTTGAATATTTATTTATTGATTTTTATTTATATTTAACCATTGCGCTCAAAGCACTTTTTATAGGTCTCTTTGGATAAGGGCCTCTGCCAAATGATGTAAATGTCATCACATGGTCATCTCCACTGGTTTCCAGTAAGCAGGGCAAATGAGACCTGAGTATGCTTGAGTACAAAAAAAAATCTTACAACTAAGAAAGTTGGGGTCAGAGCACAGAATCAGCCATGATATGGCAGCTTGGAGTGCTGGGTTATGGTTGGTCTGGGGCTTACATCCTGATTTCCCCAATTAACAACCAAAAGCCTCAACCATTTAAGCACCACTGCCCCTAACTGTTATTGTTAGTCCTTGAATTGGTGACTACTCATGAAGATATGTTCTAACAGCAACTATGAAGCACTTTGGATAAAGGAGTCTGTTCGACCTGTAAATATTAATGTCAATGCAGGCATCTACAGATGATCTCTCTCTTAGAAGCTCCCTTGGTTTTCCATTAGTGATGGAGCTGGAAGGCGATTAAGTCGATCATCTATAGACTACAGCAGCACTAAAAGTGTGAGAACTCTGCCGAGAATTTCGCACAAACCCTGGCTTTCGTGGTCTATTCTTTCTGTCTCTGTCTCTCTCTCTCTCTCTCTCTCTCTCTCACACACACACACACACACCTGCCATGCTGCTTCCTGCCTGCATGCTGTTAACCAGGAAACACATCAGTGCTAGTGTCAGTAGCAGACAGGATGCTGTAAGTAGTCACCTCAGGAAGCATCTAATAGACTACCAACATAATTTATTAATTTGTTGATAAAACAATGTAGAGTTGATATTATCCTTCAAATAAAAACAGGGTTACCAGATGAAAAAATACCATAGTATATATTTATATTTACTAGTGTAGTGTTTTAGAGTATTTACTATAGTAGTCTAGTAAATTAATAAACTGTAGAATACTTTACTAGAAAGTTACTAGAGTAAACTAGGCGATTGTGGTATACTTTTATAATATAGTATCAATCAAAGTATTTAGTTTAATCTAGCCACAGAGGTCACAAGCCAGTGACTACGGTGCCAGTCCCAAGACTGGATAAATAGAGAGGGTTGTGTCAGGAAGGGCATCTGATGTAAAAATTTGCCAAATTTAAATATGCGAATCATCCGTCAGAAACTCATACCGGATTGGTCAAGGACCAGGTTAACAACGACCGCCACCGGCACCGTTGACCTACAGGGTTAACGGTGGGTTACTGTTGGTCAGTGGAGGAGATAAGGAGGACACGTGATGCAGAGAATAGGGTTAGGTGGAGACAGATGATTCGCTGTGGCGACCCCTGAAAGGGAACAGCTGAAAGGAGAAGAAGAAGAATCAAAGTATTTATTTTGTTATAGTATTTGCACTTGGTTAATGTTTATGTTGTACTATGGGGAAAAAACTGTAGTGAACTGAAACAATATTTTAAGAGTTGATCTATGGAAAAGAAAGTTACTAATGGGGAACAGTGTGTTTCAGTGTGAAAGACCAGATTTCTATTGGACAGCAATGTTAGATCACTGATTCTGCAAAAATTGAGCAGCACAGCAAAGATTTTTAACATAAACAAATGAATGGTTTGTTACAGGGTTTGGTTTTTATTAATATAAGGGATTTTGTTTGCGTTGCAATGATACACTTTTTGCTCTGATTGGTGCTGTCAGGGTTCTCACACACAGACTCATACATATAGAGTATAGTATGGTATAGGAAATTTACTATAGTATATAGTTACTAAAACAAGTATAGTAAAATCACCCGTCTCCCCGGGTTTGTTGGCATTTATACTAATTGCTAAAACTGGGTATGTTGTGCCAACCGCTAAGGCTAAGCTTGTTAGGTTAATCGCTGTTTGTAAATCTCTAGTTAGTGATTCTCCTTTTGGTCCTTGTTCCGTTTGAAACTACATTGTATGAACTCCAGTTGAGTCTTCCTAGGTTTATTTCTAAATAAAGCCCTGTTGTTTCCGATAATCTTCTCCTCCTGATCCCTTCCACCACAACATGTTAAAAAATTAATGACGTTTCCAGATAACATTAGCAAAGGGACGGTATAGATGAAGTATTTGTGTGTAGTGCTATAGGAAAGCAAACTGCTCAGCACATTTCATTGATTCCGTGATAAATAGCAAAACGATTTTACAATTGCCTGAATGTGTTATTAAATCCCACTGTTGATGCATATAAATTTAGAACATTCGGAACCCTGCAAAATAGAAAATATAAACGGTGCATTACTGTTCAACAATTATACAATACAGGAAAGTGAAAAATGGTTCGCAATGAACTGAAAGCCAGCGTAACAGAAAATGACTCATTGTAGACAATTAGGTTCACTATTCCACTCTAGACTCTCAGTCAGTTTACCTGAAAGTGGCATTTTTTTAAAAGCACTGCTATGAATTGAGTACCAGAAAACATCTACTGTATGCAGATTTACAGTAAATTAAAGCTGAGTATTGTCGAAGGTTTCAAAATACGATACATATTATGATATAATATATCACCGTAGTGCAATACAAAACATATTGCAATAATTTGTTTTACCAAAAGTCAAACAAACAACTAGAAATACAAAAATCATAGCCAGAGCTGTTTGACATGTACTTAAGGCTTTAATTAAATGTTAGCATAAACATAAAATGTAATTTATATTTACATCATTTGGCAGACACCCTTATCCAGAGATACTGGGAACTTGGTGGTACTGGGAATCAAACCCAGATCTTCCATGTATCAGTCCAACACCTTAACCACTGAGCTACCACTTCCCTAATTTAAATAAACCTCAATTATAGAGGTTAGAGTATCTATATACTTTCTGAAGAAAAAATATATATCATGATATTAAGCTATATTAATATTTTTACACAGCCCTACAAGTACAGTACAGGACAAAACTGTATGCCAAAATCGCAGTACAGTGACCCTTAATCACCAAGTTACCACAAATCCCTTTTTCTGCTGACTTTTCCAAGGAACTATGGGGTTTGGAAATTTGCCTAGAAGAAGTCGGCACACACTGCAAACCCATAGAGAACAAGGTCTCATGGCAGCTTCTTTTACACTCTTTTTTCGGTGTCCTCTGGCTGTAGCCACAGTAGTGATTGGCCCCATCGACTTGATGACGCAGATTACTGGGATCTCTGGAGGAGAAGATAAATATTTAATGGCTGCTGCTGTGTGGCCTTGTTATAGACGGCACTGTTTTGTTGTTAAGTGTCAGAAGGCTGTTATTTGTCATTACACTTATGTCTTTCTTTCCTCTCTTTCTTTTTTTTGTTCTTTTTTTCTCTGGCCGAGAAGAATTCTTTTGAGAATTTTACCTTCTTCCTTACTCTTCCTTACTTTTTCTACTGTTACTGCAGCTTTTCCAGCTCCTGCTTGGACAGTCCTGGGTTTTATCACTGATCCTTTTTTTGTCTTTGTATTCTTTTCTTGTATGCATATCACATTATCTGCCTTACTGATTAATGCGATGTAATCAATCACTTGTTTTCTCTTCTATTTCCTGCATGCTCTCAAACAGAAAGTAGCATCTTTCTCACTTTCTCTGTGATAAATGCCTCCTGTGGCATTGCCTTTTTTTCGTTCCATTATTCTCCTTCTGTTCTCCACTCCTATCTTCATCTTTGGATCTCTTACTATAATGGACTTTTTCCCTCTGACGCCACAGAGATCCGCTCCTCCCAGAGAGCCTACTGCAGACATGCTCTGTGCAAAAGACTGGAAATTGATTTTTGGTGCAGATTCGAACGCGAGCGTCTATTAAGCAGGAACAGGATCCTTCATTAACATGAAACCTGAGAAACTTAATGTCAAGCTAGCCGGTGGGGGTCATGGATAAACTGGCAAATCTGCTGGCCGTGTTCACAGAACATTATGTTTGCGGTGCCTTATGTGCTTAAGGGGTATACGTGTCAAGAAGGAGGGGCAGAACAAGGTTACATTTGTTTTATTGTATGATAGCAGTGGTATGGTATGGAAAAGAAATATTGGAAATGGGAGAAATTAAGGCACACAGAGAGAGAAATAGAGAGAGAGAGAGAGAGAGAGAGAGAGAATAAAAGGCGTTTGCATGCATACTATCCTGCTAATTTGATTTTCGAATTAAAGGCAAAAGCAGCCAAGGGAAATGGAGAATGAGAGAAGTAAAGGGAATGAAAGAGGCAGAAAGAAAAAGGAAGCAAAGGGAGAGGGAGAAATATTTATAATTGGCACTAGTCCCTCATCTGATAACATTAAGCCTGATTCCACAACAACAAACATAATGGCTTTTGCAGACGGTTCCAGCCATCATCTCAATTACAATGCAATATTTTCTCCTCCCTCGTCTGACTCTCACCCTCCCTCATGCTTTCAGCCTAGTTCAACCGATTGGTATTTTTTTTCTTATCATTGTATACAAAGCATGAAGCGGTTGTCAGCAGCGGCCGAGACATGAAATATAAAGCTAGCATGCATGTCTGTGCATTTCCCCACCAATACACACACAAATTGATAACATTATGCATCTAAAAGACGACATGCGCATTTTGATTATGAAACTTTAGCTCCACACTTCCCCGCTTATTCAGCAATGTCATGGACAAATTGCATTAAATCCTGTACATACTGATGCCAGTATCTGCAACGCTAAGTCTCAGAGGCTTAAACTGCTGTTAAATACGACCCTGCCTGTGCATTCTCGGGTGTGATATATGCTTATTGGAATGCAGTTTGCCAATTAGAACTCTTAAGAACGCTCTGTTTGTTTGGGGGTGGAGGTATTGATGGATGATGGAAGGAGTGTAGGGGGAGGGGGTGTGCAACTGCATCTGGTGTCATGGTGGACATTCGCTCAGGCTGATCAGAGGTTAGCAGATAGTGGTTAGAGGGAGAGATAGGTGATAGCGTGGTGGGGAGGGCCTTTTATTTTGCCATCCATCACTCTGCTGCATTTGGCGATCAATAAGGCCCATTAGACACTTTGTACTCTCGGCGGAGCCCTGCTGCTCAGACCCGGAGCACCAAACAATGTGGCATTTTCAGTTTCAGCAAATTGACACAAACCAAAAGCAGCAGCACCCTGCACCCTGCATGAACCTCAAATTAACATTGCTGTGTTAAATCAATCACCCTGATCTCTTGAACGTCTCCAAGTGAGTGTATTGTGATTGGGAGGGTTGTGACATGGTACAAACGCACATGATAACTATGTAAGAGACTGGCTTAAGAGGCCCCATGCATCAGGCGTGTTCAAGTAATGTGAAATTGATGTTGCTGGAATGGATCATCCCTGCACAAGCATGATACTGATGATGAGAATTCAAGATGTATAACTGCCAAGGTTCAGTAAAAAAGAAGGGTCTCACGGCCATCTCTCACAACTGTTAATATCACAGCTGGGGATGCTGGAGGGGTTTGCCAGTGATGGAATGAGAGAGGCTCATTCATACGGAGCTTATGATAAATAAAGGAACCTCAAGGTCTCATCGGTTTTAAACGACGTTTGAAAACAAACTATGGATCATATCAGAAGCACTATTATTCGTCACTGTTAGTTGCGAAGGTTGGCAGAGCTCAGAATAGTAAATGCACAGCAACTGGTTTCCATATCTGTGGGAATCAGATCTGGAGATCGTTTATGTTAACAGCATAAGCTAACAGTAATGTGTTTTTGATGAGGAAACAATGATGTATAACAGTATGTGGGTTAGTTTTCAGGCAAACACACAGAGCCATTTTGATTTCATGCTCTTTGCCAACTGTTCACACATTATGCATCATAATTGTCCTGGCTTATAGCCAATCACCACAGGTGGCATAAAAAACATCATTCTATATAACAATAGGGCAGAGCAAGTCAAAACCAGTGCTACCAAACATCATATTAACACCAAGAAATTGGATTTAAGTGCAAGACTCCTGCCTCTGCATGTGGATCGGAAGTGTGTGAACCTTCAAAACTGACTGGTGGCCTCACCACTGATGTCTGATGTCAACAGAATGTAAAATCTGCCCAGTACACTGCATGCAAACCAATTCGAAAAAGGGTAATTAAATCAGAAAGCCTAATTTATTCTAATTTAGTGGCTGTTCTGTACAGCCGGCTGTACATCCCTGTATTTTATTGGGGTGGAAAAAATGAAAATTAAAAAAAAAGAGATTTCATTACCTGGTGTAGCAGACGGTATTTTGGAGTCTGCGCAGGTGTGACCGTGTGTTTAAATTGTCCTGGTTTAATTTTTGGCCTTACATGTCATGTCGTGCATACGAGTAAAATTAGTTTTGGATAAAGCTGGCTTCTCTTTTCCTTCACGAGAGGCACATCAAAAGGCGGTGTGTACTAGAAATCAGCATGTCACTGCAGCCGCTACAAAATGAACCCCATCAGGGACGGCTGGCTTCCTTCTCCTTACTGTCACTCACCCTCTCTCTCTCAAATCTGCTCTTGTTTTTTCACGCTCTGTGGATAACCATAAGCCTCTGCAGTGTAAAACTGGCATAAACATTCCGCTTGACCTCCGAAGCTTTTCATTTTCTCTTGTACACCAAACACACAGAGCCCTTCCTGTGTTGTCTTCCACAATGTGCTAAACCTAGAGGAAACATGCCTGTCAACTGCGCAGCATGAAGGGATGATCTAAAATGTGGATGATCTGCTTAAATTTGGACATAAAAGCAAACTAGACCATCAACCCAGAGGTGTGTCCAGTCTTTCTTGTGCCACTTTGCAACACAATGAACTGCTAGAAGAGTCCTGATGTCCTTTAAGCTCAGCTTGTTAACATATCAAACAAGAATAAAGCATGGCCGTGGTACGTATAGATTTAATTAACTTTGCATGCTTTGGAATGGCCGTAAGTAAAAATGTGCATCAAATTTTAAGCATGTATGTAAACCAGAACGCAATATACAATTTTTTTTTAATTTTATAGTATAATCTATAGCAATCTTTTGAAACATCTTATACTTATTAGTTGAATTTAAAATGAAAAAAAAAAGAAAAAAAATATCTTACATGAAAACACACGAAACACGGTTGCTGGGAATAGCAGCTTGGTGCATTGTGTATCACTGGACCTGGACCAGGCACTGAATAGACTTTTTTGCTGAACGTGGCCATCAGTCTTTGTAATGGCTTATCTGTTTTCAGTCCTCGGCTACGCGTTGGGCACACAGCTCAGAAGTCTATTTAATGAATTTCTATCAAGGCACTATTTCAACATACAGTGCCTACATCAGAGAGTGATATGGAATGTTAGCCAGAAAGAGAGAGAGATTGAAACAGAGATAGAGGGACTGTTGCGGGAAGGAAAGAAATTTGATCCAACAGCAGTTTTCCATGCTACTTTATTCCATGTCTGTGTGCATACATGGATCCATGCATGGACTGCCTAACACATCATACAATAATCCAGGACAAATATATTAGCATCCGTCTTTGTTCTTTTCCCCAGGGAGGCACAGAGCTGCCTGCTGAATCAGACTGGCTAAATTTACCTTCACACCGTCCGGTAATGGGGTTAAACAGCTCCACTGACCTGCATCTTGTCTCACTTGTTACAGACTGCCTGAAACCCTCAGCATGCTTTTTTTTTTTTTAACAGCAGCAAACAACAGAAATAACGTAAGAGACCATGAATTGAAGGTGAAGTGCAGGTTTCCTCAACATGTGTCACTTTCTACTTTACTCTCACATCTTGATAGCCTGCTAAAAAAAGGCAGACCGAGTAGTGACGGAGGCCAATTTAATACGGGCATCACTGTTAATAAATGAAAGCCATTATGCTGCTAAATGGACTGGGCCCGGGTTATTTACTCTGAGCGGAAGACGGTGTGATATTGGGTGCTGATAAAAGCTGCAGTGAGACAAAGATTAGAAGCAGAGCGTCTTCTTTATCGCTTAATGAGAAAATATGGGTGACTCTCTCACACTTCCTCTTTATCCATGACTTTCTAATTTTTCTTTCTCTTCTATCCTGCTCTTTCTTTCTTACTCGCTCTCTCTCTCTCAAACACTATCCCTCCTCCAACCCACCAGGGTTGCCATGACAATGGTGCGTTGCCTGGGCAACGGTGGGAGCTGATAGGTTGGTGTAAAAAGAGATAGAGCTGTAGAGACTCCTTGGCAGTACAGGTAGGGGAACAAAAAGAAAGTGAGAGATAGAGAGAGAGAGAGAAAAAGAGAGAGAGAAAAGAAGAAGTAGGGCTAACCTGCTGACCTGTATATGTGATTAGACCGGACACATGTCATTACTTCCTGTATCTGTAGGAGAGGATATGAAACAAAGGTGCATGAATTGAAGCAATGTAAAAAGGATGCGTGTACGTGTGTGTGCACATGTGCCAAGTGTATTCTCCGTACATCTAAGCCTTATTCAGCGCCTTCGCCAGTCTTATTATATACACACACACACTCCTTACACTTTCCTGCTCTATCCCTTGCTGTGTGTGACTGTTGTGTAATCTAATCATGGCTCCACTTCTTCCTGCGCCGCAGAGATAGCACAGACACGCTCTGCTTGATGCAGAACGAACAGAAAGAGAGAAACAAGAGCTAAGCTAGAGGGGATGAAACAGGAAAGCGATATGAGAAAAGGACGAGAGGGCAGAGGGATGATAGGATGGGATGACGGATGTATGAAAGTAGAGGGGAAAGAAAACACACAAGAAGGAGAATGATGAGAAAAGTGTGAAAGGGGTTTGACGAAGGTTTAACAGAATAGTGAGACGGAAGCGAAGATAGAACAGGAGATAGATGAGGGAAGAACATGAGCCCAAAGCAATGAAATGGATGACAGGAGAGAGATATAAGCCAGAAGAATGATAATAGAAGAAAACGAGCATAGTGGTGCTTAATGCAACATTTGGAGGAGATGAAAATGGAAATAAGAGGGCAGGGATGTTCAGGGGTGCTCGGTCATTTCTGTCTTCAACAGTGTGTCATGTGCAAAACTTACTCTGGGTCCTGAAAACTTGACCTTGCCTGCTGTGGTGGTCCTCCAGGGGCCTAGCGCTAATGTACCTGGTGTGGATCAGCAGGTCCCCCATCGCATCACTTAAACAGCAGCCTTACCTGACCTCAGCACAGTCTAATCCCACTGCGACTTGACTAAGGTACCTTCATCTTACTGACTGCAGCACAGCGAGAGACAACATCCCCGAACACACCACCAACACTCCTCTATCTTACTGAGATGAACACACGCCGAGTAAAGAATTGATGCTCGATGGGGAATGGCAAAGAGTGCTCTGTTATCGGGATTAATACAAAGGTTACTTCACTCAGGACAGATTAGTGACTCAAGTCAGGTTGCAAACAGAAGGGGCAAATTAACATGATTTATCTTTTAAGCGTTGCGTCCTATTAGAGATTTTTTAACTATCCAAGATTTCTTTAACCCTGGAATCTCCTATCTTCTCTGCAGCGGTACATTGTTACCTAATTTTGTTGTTTATATGACGCATGGTGTCAACAGGCAGAAGGAGATGATGAACGATACCAAACAAATAAGAGCCTGAGGCCCTGAAGAGCGGTTTGCTACATGCTTGATTCTGAACGGAAACCATTTACTTTTGCCTTGGAGGGGGTCATAGAAACTCAAGTTATCAAAGTAAAACAGTCTCCAATTCAAGTATCTACCACCCTTGCAAAACACAACCAGCTCTTCTGCAAAGATGCTAATAAAGTAAGGGAGGTCATTAGATGTAGAAATTGGAAATGGAACAGGTTTTTTTGTCGCCCTCTTTAAATCTAAAGAATTTTACAACAATTTAGACCTGTTGGCTAATTTGAAGTTCCTGCCCGCTCATGCTGCTCCATTGTACACCAGTGGCATCTGTGTCTACGATGGCTGAAGCCTACTATTTTTCTCAATTTCCTTACAGATTTGCAAAACCTGCAGAACTAACTATTCTGCTCTTCCCCAATCTCATTTGCCTATTTAGCTAAAAAGCAACACGAACTGCGACTCCCCCAGTGGGGCCACTGCAAAACACAAGAATGCGCCCCTTTTCCAGAAAGCAATTTGCAGCTGGTGCGATTAAGGGTATCCAATCACACAGGGCACACTCGGCTAAGACGGACGAAATAGGGAAGGTGAAGGCATTCGAAGGAAAGCTAATTTGGCGTAGAGTGTATATGAGAACAGAAGCACTTCAGTACATTCAAACTCATATTACTTATTAAATTTTTGCTCATATTACATTCATTTTGAAGAAAACGTTATGCCTTGGAGAACGCAGATACCTACAGTGACAATAAGATTAGCATGCAGTCCGTAAAAGCTCCTGGCTCTCTGTCTGCAATCGATAGCTATTAATCACATTCTATATGTGCATATGAGCACATATCTACGCTGATGACTTGACTAATGGTAATTGACAGATAGCTTAGCTATTTTATTTACAAGACCCTCATTGGAATATTATTGTTGATATTGGAAGTGTGACAAAGACGGTTGCTTGGTCAGTTCTTCCTTGTAGATGAGATTGGACTCTTTTCCTAAACGGCAGCCTTGCTTGTCGAACTTGCTGACCTCCGTCGCTATCACACTGTACAGATAATCAATCAGAAACTCATAGCAACCTCAGTCCAGCTCAATGACTCAGCATCCTGCTTCACTTTGGCCCTGTCTGCATGGCCTCACCCTTTATTTAGCACAGTCATCTCTCTGGAAGTTATGCACATAGGGGTTAGTTTGGGCAAAGTAAGGGGTTTATGCAGTGCAAGGATGGTGCCTATTTTTTTTCTGTCAATTTATTGCTGACTTTTATTCGTCCTCCTTTTTCCAGGTCTGTCGAACATGGCAGAGGAAAGAGATAAGATGACTCCATGTTCACTGGCGAAATGCGATAATGTGCTCTGAAGCCGCTGCAGATGTGTTGACCGAGGGATTCAGCAGAAACCACAAGCGGCAAGCAGACGACGCAGGCAACCTGGAGGATCAGTGCACCCACTAACTCCAATTACAGAGGAACAGATTCAATTTACTGGGAAAGGCAGAGGACGAGTCGTTATGCCGCTGCTAGCCAGGGGCAAAGTCAGGCTGAACATAAAAAATAACAATACAATAGAGAATTTGTGCTATTGTTGTTTACAGCAAGAGTTTCTTGTTTTTTTTCTTTAAGCCCAACACTGATACAGAGTTAAATGACCGGGGTAGAATTAAATTACAGTCTTCTTCTTTGAGAGCTTTTTATAGCCTCTTCTGTCAATAAATGTTTTAGTAATAAAACCATTTTGTGTATTTGTGTAATCTGCAGTAGGTACTCCTACTGTCAGTAAACCGTCTATAGAATATCTCAAACACTCTATAAACATTTTTATTACCATGTCAAGAGTTAACCACCAAAGATGTTAATGTGAATGAATAAATGTCAGGACATATGTATTGTTTAACACTGTTGATATTTTAACTAATTTTGTACATATAAAAGTGGTGCAGAAGCAGTGGCGGGTTGATGGCAGAAGGTCTGGAAACCTTGGCTAATTTCAATCCACCCAAGTGGATGCATGACTGACAGGTAAAGCAAACAAAGAGGATTACAGGCATTATGTTTACAGGTGTTTTCAGTCTATACTGTGAACCTTACATACTTTTCAGGATCTAGCATTCAGTTAAACTTGATTAATGCTCATTGCTACCGATCCTTTTTTATCAGATGGTTTGATGTTACACTCACATTTTTGACAGTGAACTAAAAGGCATACCGACTTAACACGCTGATTGGTCGACTCTTGTGATCTAAATTTCCATTTTCATCCAAAACAACACTGCGTACTGGTTTAAGCGTGCGTATCTTGCACATGTCGATATTGTTTAACTTTCACAAAGAGCTCCTAAAATGTTTAAACAACAGCAGGATTTTCTTAGTTGTAAAGAGACAGCATTTCTGACGACTGTTTTAACTAATAGGTAACAGTGACCTTTAAAATTAACGAATCATGATCAGAATTGCATTTGCAACGTACCTTGTGAAGTCGGCATGTTTTTGGTCTGATTAGATACATTTGTTCCAAGTTGAATTCATAAATCAGTTGAACCACACCAGAGTTTGGAAGTGAACCAAAACTAATGGTGGTTTGTTGTGTAATACTTTTTATGCTTTTGATGTCAATTCTCTGCATTTTGCTAAATAGTTAAATAGTCTGTTTTTATGAGGGTACGATCTGTTTTCTGTGAGGGATCATCCTAGTTGAAAAAGCATTTTTAAAAGGCATTGTGTCAGTGAATTCTATTTATCCCCAGTGACTGATGCAGGTGAAAGAGTAATGATGTTGTATGACAATGATCCTAAATTCTGGATTTTTTTGTCTTTTTGTGAGTCGTGTTTTAGGGCGTTTAATAAACAAATTAGCGGGTGGATTGGCTATGTCATCTGGACCGCAAGTCTCAAAATGTGACAAACTGGTGACCCATTCCATTGTTCCATCCGCATGTACGGCTCGATTTGGATTTGCTTCGAAAAGATTTTGGGTATTTAAAGTGTAGATGCCCACTGACTGTATATAATTATAGAAAAGACACTGCTCATAACTTACATTACTTACTGTTTAGAATAGAATTATTTATAACACACACTCTCCGGTAAATAGTCTGGCTCATTGTCGTACCATCTAAGGGAGTTATTCCTTGCCACAGTCGTCCCAGGCTTAATCACTAGGAATGTTTTCGATATTCATTTCTATGATTAGTCATGTACTTTTGCCCATTGTTAAAAGCACTATATAAATCAAACTGAATTGAATTGTACTTTTAAAAAGATTTTTTATTCCTGAATTTCTGCCAGTGCTCTTATGCCAATCAACGAATAGTTGTAATCTCATTTTGAAGAGCTAAGCAGTAAGGACCCTGCTCAGGAGTCCAGAGATATAAGCTCGATAGTGCTGGTTTTAATATCCCAACACCATAAAACACAGATAATTACTTTTTATATTTGGTAACATATATAATCTATGCATTATCAAACTGCTTAGTGAATGGTTTTAGATAAGATGGCTAGTCAGATTGTGCACATGTGCAATGTGGACGTGCCTCTGTACTTCGATCTGACTAACCAGCTTGTAAAGTGTGTAGGAGTGTATATTGTCCTGATGCTGTAACCTCTTTAAAATAACTGACCTTAAAAGCTCAGCTGACCTCAGTGTCATCAACTTATCACGGTGGTAACAGAGTTTAAGGCATTCCACTGCAGCAGTATGGGTGGATTACAAGCCTGCGATAGCAGTGTAGGCTTTGGTGTTAGCTTCTCTTCGGCTGACAAGATATGCTGACCCTGCCATTCTGCTAAAGTGCCCTCATCTAGCATCTCAATGAGCTTCTGACAGGATCTGCCTCCCCCACACAGCAGGATGCTGCTGGACTTTTGATCCTTCAGGGATACTTAGAGCTAGCAGCCTAGTTCGGCACACTGCTAACAACAGAGGCTTTTGAATGTCAACAGGATTTCTGCTGCTATGCATTTTTAGATTTTTTTGGTGCTTTTATTTTAACTACTAGTACAGCAGGGAAAAAGTAGGACTAAGAAGGTCCAGGTTTAAGGTAATAATAATACTATGACTGTCTTTAGAAACATTGAAAGATCTTTCACATCCCGATAATAATAATTAAATTAAGCGGTAATGTATTATTACTATTAGTGCTAGTATTATAGTAGCGGTAATAGCGTAGGACAAAGAAATGTTCATCTATTAAAATGTTCGGGAGACGTGGTTTTGGACAGCGTCGCATGCTCCATTTTCCTATTAGTTTTTCAACTGATTGCAACTTATTTATTTAATTTCAGACTCAACATTTGATATTCATGCTTTATTTAGTCTTCTTCTGTTTTTCATTTCAATATTAGATATGCATTTGTGCTTCCTAGTATTCCTTTTTCTCCTCTCCAACAAAGTTTCACGGTTTTATGAACAAGTCAACCACTCTAGTCTTTAAACATGCGATTTTTCACACACTCAGACTCGCACTGTACATTCTTACCCAATGACATGTAAAACAAGTTCCTGCAGGGAGAAAGATGTAGCGTACCTCTCGCTGAATTACATGCTTCTGACTCATGCAATCTCACTCTCGCTCTCTCTTCTTTTTTCGCTACACACACATTCTCTACACCATGCCTGAGCTCCTATCTCCATAATCCTCTTACGGCCCGCCTGTCACACTGACACACATTCCACCAGTCACACGCTCCACTGTTAGGCATGCATGCTCTCACATTTACATCCAGCACCTATCAATGTAATATCACCCCCCCCCCCCCCCCCCCCCCCCCCCCCCCCCCCCCATGACTATCAAACTACTGATTTCCAGCCTACTTCCTCCTTAAATGCTCGTCCAAGGACACTGGTTTGAGCTTGTAATCTCATTAGAAGCATACATGGCAATTAAAAGAGGCGTACGAGTGAGGAGTTGGGGAAGGGCAGGTGTAAAGGTAGGGTAATGCAGGAGGATGTCATTAACATGACATAGAACTAATTGGCACCTCGTCGGGTCAAATTCAAATAGAAATAAAAAATAGGGAAGGGAGTGGGGTTTATTATTTATTAGAAAGGTGTAATGAAAGGACAAAAAAAAGGAAATGTATATAAATTGTCATAAACCCCCCTAAACCAGCCTTCAATAGGCCTGCAGCTGATTTAAGTGGCAATATTTTTACTACTGTTCTTTCCTTGTCAGCGGATAATTATGTAATTCTTAAACTGTTATACAATTTACTAATCACAACCATGACATTCATGCAAATTTTTTTTTAAAAAAAGGAAATTAGGCTGAAAGATTTTTCTTTCAATATGTAATAGCGTGGGATTTTAAGATGTCAGAAAAAGTAAAAATATCTAAACTTCTCAACCACAAATTATTTCAAAGCTTTTTTAAACATATGAAGAATTTCCACCAGTTATAAAATGTTAAACATATATACTGTAAATGTATCATTCTATTTTTTAATAGATCCTCATTCTCAATTTTTTTTTCAACAGTGGGCTAAGATAAACAGAGTTACTCACCTGTTTTACTGAAGATAGTGTGCATTATCTCACTCAAGTTATGAAATTCTTGTAATAACCGGCTGTATCTGGATGCACTAGAGCAGACATTGTCATAAAAAGTTGTTTTTCACTGCTCCACTAGAGTTATCTTTTTAACAGTCTGATCTACTTTTTGAAACATAGTCAACTCTATAATTGAGTGGATGCGAAGCAGTTTAGCACACAGTAAATAGACCAACAGTGCAAATTTAAGCAGTGACTGATGTGTGCATAGGAAGCTGCAGCAAGTAAGTCAGCTGAAATAGGGACAGATGGAAAAAACATGAAATAATAAAGAGAACAGAATGTTTTATAAGAAGTGACAGGAGGAGAGATGTGGAGAGAAGGATATAGGTATTGCCTTAGAAGAGAAACCGAATGAAAAAAATGCTGCGTGAAATAAACTCCGATTTGGGAGCTCGGGGAGGCTGATGTGTGCCGAGAAAAACGCAGCCATCTGTTCTTGTCCAGGACTACAATGACAGATAGACAGGCCAGAGGGAACATGACCAGCTTAACCTTTCCAGCACTCTTATCGACTATGTGGGTATTTCTTTTTTTTTTTGGGGGGGGGGGGGGGGGGGGTCTTTTACACACAATAGAATAAGATTATCTGTTAACCTTTACTGTAAAGACTCCAGTAAATGTGACTTAACAATGACAGGTTTAAGCTTAGTTAGTTATTAACTTTTAGTATTTGTCATTTACTGTTGTGGAGTTAAGATATATATGTCCATACAGTATATTGCAAATATATTACATTTAATTGCAAATACTAGGACTGTGTAAAAATATCGATAGAGCTACCTATCTCAGCAATTTTTCAAAATAGTGCATTCATATTTTAACCTTTACTATCGATACATATTGTTTTTAAACATTTTACCTAATAATTAAACCCCTCAGTGTGCGTCTAACGACTTCCACTGAATTGTCTTGGGAGGAAAGAAAAAATCTATCTACAAGTAAACGCAGTTTTTCACACATAACCACAAAAGGGCTTCAGTGAGCCAATAAACTAATAGTAACAATACATTTTATTCAGGACACCTTCAGGTCAGTCAAAGTCACCTTATATTAAAAGAATTCCAAAGGTGAAGAGTAGCACGGCTAAAGGCTCTATGGCCTAGTGAAGAGGAGCAAAGAGTTTCGAGAGGAAGTGTAGCGCTGAACGTGAAGCGAGGTTATGAGGAGTAAGAAGAAGAATTTCAAACTCAATGTAAAATTTGATCGAAAACCATTGAATCTGTGAGTTGCGTTTACATAGTGCAGGTAAAAACAGACTTAGCAAATGGCTGCTTAAAACTGGAACTTTTGGCAATCTTGTCTGTCACATCTACCAAATGTAGCATTACTTAGATCAATTCTGTCAAAAAATCGGAGTAAAAATAATAAATAAATAAATAAATAACTTTTTTGTTGTTGTTGTTGTCAGTAGTAAATTCATAGAAGCTATAGATAACAGCAAGAGACTAATTCTGAAAAGAGCTTTAATCTCAATTCCGCTCTAAAATCTTAATTTTATATCACACTACTTGACAAATTCCCCAGTGCTGAAATAACCCCATGCAGCGTTTTATATCTAGGCACAGATGAACACAGCAAGGGCTAATTCAATCCTGGTGATTTTGCAGAAATAGGCTATGACAAATATTCTCAATCATCATCCTAGTGATCACATTAATGATTGGGTCTATTTTGTTAAAATTCCGAATTTTTTTAAATTCGATAAAATCATATACTGCAGTTCCATGAGCTGGAACTTTAAAGTTAAAATATTTCAATAAAAATAATCATATATAAATATATATAACCCTAATGTTTGTATTAGTTATTGTCTTTTTGCTTTCTCTTCAACACAACAGGATATATGTGGTGCTTGGTTTTAAATCAGTAGCTTCTATGTCATGATTTGGTGATTTTTTGACAGATGTTAAAAACAGTTAAAGACAGTAAATAAAAGCACAAAATAACAAACCAAACCATAAAACTGTAACACTACAGCACAATGTAACAGCACAGAAAAAAGACAAAAATCCACTGAAACACAGGGGTTTTTATATATATATATATATATATATATATATATATATATCTATATATATATATATATATATATATATATATATATATACAGATTAAAAGGGGTGCACTCATTAGCTAAACAAGAAACACCTGAGCACAATAGACATCATTAGGGAACAACCAACCACACACAACAAGGGTGAAAAAATTAACAAACACATAGGAAAAGGAAGAACAAAAGAAGTTGCTTGTAATAAAATCTCATGGTTGCTCTCTGGTCCCACATGTCCCTGACACACATTATGCCATTTGGCTTAAAAACTGTATCTTGGCTCGAACCAACATTGGGGTTTTATGTTTTTAGCTTCTGATCTTAGCATTCATAAAAGCTATTGTGTAATTCAAGCAATAAATACAAGTTGTACGCTGTCACAATTCATCCAGGTCACCGAAATCCGGCAGTCTTGGATTGCTCTAAAACAATGTGGCGATCAGGCATTTACAGGCCCCAACCTTTAAAATAATCTACCAGTATGGATCCAATTGGTGTCACTTTTCTTTTTTAAATCCAAACATAAAACTCTTAGTGTGGGTTTCCAATGTTTTCTTTTTTCTTTTATATTTTTTTGTTTTATAGATTGTAATTATCATTGTTATTCCTGTAGCTCGATGTATACAGCACTTTGGTCAACCTTGAGTTGTTTTTAAATTGTTTTTAAATACTTACTCACTTTAGTAAGCGCTTTATTTTACCCATATGTAAAAGAAGAAGAATGGATCTTATGTGTATCCCAGTAACGCTACATGTCATATTACAATAAATTCAACAAAAAAATAATAACTCAATCACTAGTCACTATTGTGTTTGTGTGTATTTTCCACATATACCACATACCATTTGGAAGGTTGGGCTAAAAATGTGAAAATACTAAATATAAATTGTGTGCTAGATATATACTACCTATAGCATGATGCATTTTTTTTTCTTTAACTACAGAAAATTACACTAGAAAATTACTTTATTCTCATTTAAATGTTTTTGTATGTAAATATCTCTTTTGTGTGTGTTACTTTTACGTTTACTCGTTTAAACTATGATATTGATTTTCAAAAATTAAAATACTTCAGGAAAACTATACCATGCTCACAGTCAGGTTCTCGCCCTTTCTTACCTGCATCTGCATAATTATTGCATTGCTCTCCTGCTGTATGATTGGCTAAATAAATAAATAATTTCATGAATAAGGGTGTACAGGTCTTTGGAACTCGTATGATGTCAATCTTTTTGTGAAATTTAAATCACGATTTAATAAATACATATACAATCGCTTTATTATGGAATAATACACCTGTAAATTAGGATTCATGCTGGAAGAAAGGGTAGCTATTGATATCTTCTCTTCTGTTGTGCAGTTTTGAGTCAATAGTCGCTATTTGTGGTTTGGTTTAAAAAGAGTATTTTGGGTCAAACCAATATTGGCTTTTAATGGTTTAAATACATATAATAAATGCCTATCCCAGTAACCCTAGATAGTCATATTGCATTATATTGCCAAAGTCGGTGGACACCTGACCATCACAAACATGATTTTAAACATCTTATTCCAGATTTACTCCCCATTTCAATGTCCGATTGAAAGCCCCACTTTTCTAGTAAGTTTTTCCACTACAGTTTTGGAGATGAATGTAAGATATGTGTTTCATTCAGTTACAATAGTATTAGTGAGATCAGGCAGTAACATCAGGTAAAAGTGGTCTGTTGTGCAGTTGGAGTTCCGGTTCATCCCAAAAGGTGTTCCGTGGTGTTACGATCAGGACATTGTGCAGAAGTTTCTTTACTCCAATCAGAACACACCATGTCCTAATGGAACTCAGGGGTTTGGGTCCCTTAGTTTCAGTGAATGAATGATAGAATGCTACACAACATACAAATGCATTGTAAACAACTGTGCTTCTAAAATGTGTAGCAACATTTTGGAGAGTAAACAAAATATAAATTTGATGTGGAGGGTCCACCAACTTTTGTCAATAAATTTTACAATTGTTTATAAATCTAAAATTCCAACCAGTCAACGGTAACCCTCAAAAAAGTGATATGTAGTAGGAAACATCCCTGGGTTTTGATTTATAGTGTAAAAAACTTATTGAATATGGTCTAAAAACATGTTATCTTAAACACATTAGCTTTATGGTTATTACTGAGTTCAAAATGTTTTAAAATGCATACAATATCTTAGTATTAGTATCAACAGAATATGGAAAATTAATAGAAATATCTTCGATTTTATTTTGACAGAAATTGCCGAGAACAGACATCCAGATCGAGTAGTGCATCTTAATACAGTTTAAAAAAAAATCCTGATTTTTCTAGTCCAGACTTTTAATCTTGAAAGACACAAATTTGGTTAATATTGGGGTTTTTTTTAAGGAAAAGTGAAATAAATATATATATGTTTTATATTTACTGTATGAGAGTGATTTCAATTACTACACAACTCTCTCTCAGTCTCTCAGTAGTTCTACCCATTTCTACCACAAACCATTCATAATAGCATTCCAATTTTTTTGTTATAATGTTTAGCATGTAAATAGAAAAACAGCATGCCATTTTTCAAGTAAAAAAAAACCAGAACATTTGCACTGTTTGTCATTTCCAATAATTTCCTGTTACTGTAACAGTCTGTTCATTTAAACTATGTTATTAACTTAATAACATTCATAAATTTAATAATGACAAACACAAATCTAAACTCTGGTAATGGTATTTTATTCTTAGCGGCTTTTCTGATTAGCATAGTTCTAAGAAACTATTTTAAGATACCAGATCCTTTTCCTCAGCTCAATCTGTCCATTCTCCTCTCATCATCTCCATCAATGCACAGAACTGCTGCTTAATCAATATTTTTCACCTTATTCCATGTAAACTCTAGATACTGTTTAAAAAATCTTAAGGGATTAGCATTTTTTAAAAGACTTTAAAAGTTTGTGGGCCAAAGTGTAAGCAGTGTTAGTATACCAATTTAAAAACAATTCCCCAAAGGGCTTAATAAAGAACCTCGGATTCTGATAAATATTAACATAATTAGAAATTTGGCATCTTAATTGTTTACTTTTCCTGACATTATTGCATAAATATATCTGATTCTAAACCATTAACCCAAGTTTTACACTGGAATTGGGGCCTTGGTGGACCTTTCCTTTCATTTCAGCCAGAGTGATTTTGGCGAAGGTGGAAGAAAGATCATCCAGTAGATGAGACAACAGCAGACATGACGTCAGTATTTTATTTATGGCGTCTAAGTGCTACAAATCATGAAAAAAAATCAACTCGTTCACCCTGTTTTGGAGCGATTCAATGATGAATCCACTGTCACACTCTGTCAATGTCACGCTTCTCTTCTAAAGCGAAGAGACAAGCTGTTTCTCTGATACACGCCAGGTCGTTTCTCAACACTTTGGGTGTATGCCGGCATATGAGCTATATGTGGCTCATGCATGATAGCTAGAAGGCCTAAACGGTGACACCAACGCAGACGCACTACATGCTGTCTCGGTTTGGACCTGACAGCTATATCTCACCCTGTTCCGTTCCCATGGATACAGACCTCATTATGTAACACAAATATTTCTGGAAGCTTAGGCATTGACACCGGTGCTGAGATGCCGGTCACATCGTTGGAGTTTGTTTTATGACACATTATTCCCTGAAGGCACAATCTGACCTTTAATGCTAATAGGTGCACTAAGATTACATTTGCCCTGAAAATTCAGAAACTTATGAATAATCTGTGTGGCTGACAGTTTTTTATTTTTTCATGCATTTCATACAGTATTCCATTTTATTCTACTCTATTTTTCATGCATTTCGGAACTCTTGCTTGTGATCAAGGTTGTTTTTATGTTTACGGCAATAAACTGTCTGTTTATCCTGCATGGTCAATATGTCAATGACTGCCTTGCAATCGGCAAGTAAATATAATAACAAATTCCAGCTTTGTTAACCCAATTGTATTTTGAAAACTAAATTGCAAGAAGACAGTTATTCACATTTGTCAAGATTTTTTTTTTCTATCTGACAATTATTCTGATAGATGGTGCGCTAAAAATAAACCAGAACTGAAAGTCTACGGCAGACAAAGAAGACAATAAGCACTGGATTATTGCGAAGTATATTTTATAAAAGCAATGACAGCAAAGGTTAATCTGAGAGAGTGAAGAGTGCAACTGAAAATAAAGCACAAAGGACAAAAGAAATGGCTTTTAGTAAAATAAGATGTTTTAGTTTGTAGCACCCACAAATGGTAGCATTTTAACATACTGCATAGCAACATGCTGTTTAAAATAAATATTGCAGCTAATATTGGAACCCCACAATCCACAGGATCTGCTGGCAGGATCTGTTGTGATTTTAGAGAAAGAATATACTCTCAGTAGGGACTGTGATAACAAAACTGAAAGCAGCTTGTCTTATTTTACAAGCTTTGTGAGCAAATTTAAGCAGGACTACTGGACAATCTGGGCGAGAAAGTCTGAACAATTCTTTTCCATTAAGCAGAGATTAAGCTTGAATGACCCCTCTCTCTTTCTCTCTCTCTCACTCACTCTCTCTCATGGCATGTACCAGGTTCAACATACTAAAGGAGATTTTAGAAAATGGTAACGAGTGAAATCTCTAAGAAAAGGTAACACAGCATTAAGTAAAGCTACAGGCAGGAAAAACCTTAAGATGTATAGCTGTTTAAAGATAGTTGTTTGGATTAAATCAGTTTGGAACTAAAGAAATGACAAAAAATAGGAAAAGTATTGGGACATTTGACTGTTAAATATCTTGGTGATTTCTAAACATTCTATTCCAAGTTTTGTCTCTTGACTCTTATAATAACCAAACTTCTGGAAAGGCTTTCTATTAGATGTTAAAGTGTGGCTGTAAGGAGTTGCTCATTCAGTCACAAATCAAACAGGGAATTCAGGCCCAGATGTTAGGTATCGAGGTCTTAGGTGCCTTAAGCTTTCCATTTTGTTTCCATTGTAACCACCACAATCATTTCTTCATGTTAGCTTATGAGCTTATGATAAATAGAGAGGGTTGTGTCACGAAGGGCCTCCAACGTAAAACTTTGCCAAATCTAAATATGCAAATCATCCGTCAGATTTTCCTACCGGATCGCCACCAGCACCGTTGACCTACAGGGTGCCGACGGAAATTGGGCTACTGTTGGTCAAAGGAGGAGAGGAGGAAGACGAATAGAGAGTAAAAGAGGAGGAAAGGCAAAAGTGTAGGACTAAGAATAGGGACGCTAAATGTTAGGACAATGACAGGGAAAGGTAGAGAGCTGGTGGATATGATGGAGAGAAGGTAGATATATTGTGTTTACAGGAGACCAGGTGGAAGGTTAGCAAAGCTCGTAGTATTGGATCAGAATTCAAGTTGTTTTATCATGCTGTGGATAGAAGAAATGGGGTAGGAATGATCCTGAAAGAGGAGTTTGTGAAAATTCTGGAGGTGAATAGAGTATAAGACAGGGTAATGAGTCTGAAGTTAGAAATTGAAGGGTTGATGGTGAATGTTGTAAGTGGTTATGCCCCACAAGTAGGTTGTAAGTTAGAAGAAAAAGAGAGGTTCTGGCGTGAGTTAGACGAGGTAAGGGTGAGTATTCCCAGAGGAGAGAGAGAGTAGTGAAAGACGCAGACTTTAATGGACATGTTGGTGAGGGGAACAGAGGTGATGAGGAAGTGTTGAGCAGGTTTAGAGTCAGGAAAAGGAACAGTGAAGGACAGGTGATAGTAGACTTTGCTAAAAGGATGGAGATGGCTGTGGTAAATCCTTTTTTCCAGAAAAGAGGGAAGCATATATTGACCTATAAGAGCGGAGGAAGAGGCACACAGGTAGATTACATCTTATGTAGACGAAGCGATCTAAAAGAGATTAGTGACTGTAAAGTTGTGGTGGGAGAGCGTGTAGCCAGACAGCATAAGATAGTGGTGTGTAGAATGAAGCTGTTGTCCGGAAGAAGAAGAGATCAAAGGTAGAAAAGAAAACCAAGTGGTGGAAGCTGAAAAAGAAAGATTACTGTAGAGAATTTAGACAGGAGTTGAAACAGGCTCTGGGCGGTCAGCTAGTGTTTTTAGATGAATGGCAAACTACAGCAGAATTGATCAGGGAGACAGGAAGAAAGGTGCTAGGTGTGTCATATGATAGAAGGAAAGAAGATAAGGAGACTTGGTGGTGGAATGAGGAAGTTCAGGATAGTATACAGAGGAAGAAGTGAGACATGGAACAGACTTAGAAAAGTAGACAGGAATACAAGGATTTGTGGCCCAGAGTAAAGAGGGAAGTGGCTAAGGCCAAGCAGAAGGCATATGATAAGTTGTACACTAGGTTAGATACTAGAGAAGGAGAGAAGGACTTGTACAAGTTAGCAAGGCAGAGGGATCGAGATGGAAAGGTGCTCACAATTGAGGAGAGTGTACAGAGAAATGGAAGGAGTACTTTGAAGTGTTTATGAATGAGGAAAATGGGAGGGAGAAAAGGGTAGAAGAGCGTAAATAATGTGGAGCAGAAATTTCAAAAGTTTAGTGCAAACGAAGTTAGGATGACTTTGAAGAGGATAAAAAGAGGAAAGGCGGTTGGAGCTGATGAGATACCGGTGTGGAAATGTCTAGGAGAGGCAGCAGTGAAATTTCTTACTAGATTGTTTAACAGGATTTTAGTGAGTAAGAAGATGCCTGAGAAATGGAGGAGGAGTGTAATAGTGCCTATCTTTAAGAACAAGAGTGATGTGCAGAGTTGCAACAACTACAGAGGCATAAATTTAATGAGTCATACAATGAAGGTATGGGAAAGAGGAGTGGAAGCTAGGTTAAAGAGGGTAGAAGATATTTTTGAGCAGCAGTATGGCTTTATGCCCAGAAAGACCACTACAGAGTCAATCTTTGCTCTGAGAATTCTGATGGAGAAGTACAGAGATGGTCGTAGGGAGCTGCATTGTGTTTTTGTAGATCTGGAGAAAGAACATGACAGGGTACCAAAAGAAGAGCTGTGGTACTGTATGAGGAAGTCAGAAATAGCAGAGAAGTATGTCAGGGTGGTAAAGGACAGTAGTGAGGTGTGCAGTAGGTCAGACAGAGGAGTTCAAAGTGGAGGTGGGACTGCATCAGGGATCAGTTCTAAGCCCCTTCTTGTTTGCTGTGGTGATGGATGAGTTGACAGACGAGGTCAGGCAGGAATCTCCTTGGACAATGATGTTTGCAGATAACATTGTGATCTGTAGTGAAAGCAGGGAGCAGGTTGAGGAAAACCTGAAGAGGTGGAGGTTTGCTCTGGAAAGAAGAGGAAGGAAAGTCAGTAGTAGCAAGACAGAGTACATGTGTTTGAATAAAAGAGAGGGAAGTGGAACAGTGAGATTACAGGGTGAAGAGGTAAAGAAGGTACAGGAGTTTAAGTACTTGGAGAGTGTGTAAAAGAGGTAAAGAAGCGACTACAGGCAGGTTGGAATGGGTGAAGAAACATTTCAGGAGTGATGTGTGACAGGAGAAAATCAGCAAGAATTAATGGAAAGGTGTACAAGACAGTGGTGAGACCAGCTATGATGTATGGTTTAGAGACAGTGGCAGACAGGTGGCAGAGCTGGAAGTGGCAGAGCTGAAGATGTTGAGGTTTTCTTTGGGAGTGACGAAGTTGGACGAGAGATTAGGAACGAGTTCACCAGGGGGACGCCTCATGTTTTGGGGAAAAAGTCAGGGAAGCCAGGCTAAGGTAGTTTGGACATGTACAGAGGAGGGATAGTGATTATATTGGTAGGAGAATGTTAGAAATAAAGCTACCAGGCAGAAGGCAAAGAGGAAGACCAAAGACGAGGTATATGGAGGTGATAAACAAGGACATGAAGTTAGTGGATGTAAGTGAAGAGGGTGTAGACAATAGAATTAGGTGGAGACAGATGATTCGCTGTGGCGACCTCTAAAAGGGGACAGCCGAAAGTAGAAGAAGAAGTATCAGTAAAGGAAATATATCTCTTTGACTCTAAACATGCTGAATAATGCAACCTTAGTCGAATGTTTTATTGGGTTATGGGCCAAAAATGTATATTAGGGTTTTTTTTAAGCCAGTGTTCAGAGTGATGGTTTTGCATGTTTCCCTTTTTCATTAGAATAGGTCAATATAATAAACATTTTCAAAGTGACCTTTTATTTCCTTAAATGTTCTTTTTTTATAATAAAAAGGTTTTTATTATTTCAAAAGCATTATAATGCTATTAACGGCACCATAATCTGTTTTAACATTCCAGCCATTACATGATAACCACACATCAGATGTTTATTCTTTAAAATAACAGATCAATCTTGGCTAGTGTTTAGTCTTACGCTGCTGAATTCTTAATGTTTATTACGGCTCCTTTCATTTATGTTAGTTTCGAAAACAAACGCATCGAAAAATCCACCTAGAGCTAAAAAAAAGTATTTTCCGTTTAGCATTCTGGCTGGTGTATGCTGAGCACCATATGTCCGCTGTCATGTTATTGGAATTTGGTGATGTTACCACTAATTATTAACACTGTTTTCTTGTCGTATTTCCCCTATAGTTCCATTGGTATTACAAATACAGAGAGAATCTGTATTCACATATTTCCTTAGATTTGCATCATTGATTTGAATGCATTTTAATTATAAATACTCTTATGGCACTTTAACACAGACACACACAAAAGGGGCTTAAACTGTGTGCACTGTGATTATCCCTCAGCACCCAATCCTGAGCTACTTCTTCATTCATTTGTGTTCCCAATTTCTTATCTCTTGTCCTTTCTCAGCTACTCTTCTTTCTGGCCCTGCCTTAGTCTCTCTGTCCTCTGTGCAAATCCTCACCGGTTGCTGCATGACATGACACGATAACGCCTATATATCCCAGACGCTTTGACGGTCACAGTGTCCTCTCATTGAGTCAGCTAAGTGTGTGCGCATGTGTTTGTTTGTGTGAAAGAGTTGGCGATGAGATTGATGGCTAGGAAACATGGTTTGGCAGACATTCTGACCCAAGGAGAGCGAGAGGGGCCTCAAACCATTCACCCGGTTCTCCCCGAGCTGCTTTATCAGCACTTTTTCTCTGAACCGACACATATGCATGCATGTTGCACATCTGCAGGTGCACAAACTTTAGTGTCCAAATGTTTACCGGTGCACGCGGATTTGTGTGTCTGTGCATGTATGACTGTGCATGCATATGTGCGTGTAAGAGTAGGCATATTAAAATGCATCAGGGGAACAAACTGCAATAGCAGGGCTTTTGTTGGAGGGACCCTTGAGGCTGTAGACTTACATGAGTCAGCAGTCAGTCAGATTTACAGCACATTGATTAAATTAACATTCGTTCCGAGACCTGAATATCAACCCATCTGGCCGGTCCAACACTCCCACCCACTACACACGCGTACACACACACACAAACACACACACACTTTCTCTCTTTCTCCATTTCAGCTGCCATCACACTAAAAGCTGCCAAGCCTTTTGAACTGCACTCACCCCATCCATAGGATTGCCATATTCCCCTGGATGGATGGATGGATGGATGGATGGATATTTGTTGAATAAAAATTGTACTGGTGTATTTTTAGTGCATATTTAAATGTATATTCTGTTACATATTATATTCTGACTTTTTAATTTTGAAATGAATTTTTAATTACTGGAATCCTCTGGACATCATTAGTCGGCTGCCAACCCAAAGCCTCCTACTACAAATAGCAGGATAAATGAAGAATTACATAAAAATTTATATTTTCAAATAAACAGATGAAACATCTGGATCTGCAGCGTAAGTCTACACTATAGGGGTGGTTTTAGTCAAATATCATGATCAAATATTAACTTTAACTTTTAATATTAAGCCTGAATCTGTAAGAAGAAATGAAGAATAATCCAGATTCGCATTACCTGCATCTCTTGTATGATATGCACAAGGCCAGTTATATATTTTATGATCAAGGTGAGAAACTATTATAGCACTTTTTCTCTGTTAAAAGTTTCTCTCTTTCTTCCTCTCTTCCTTTCTCTCTTCCCCTCTCTTGCGCTCCCTTTTTAAAAAATTTTTACACACATACACACTGTACCTCCCTATCTTCCTTCCACAGGGAAAAATAAACTTAGCTGTTAATAAAGGTGTATCGGTTTATGCATATTTAATCAATTAACATAATTTCTTATATCACACTGCAGTCATTTGTTTGAACAGAGTTTATATATATGAATTTTACTTCAAAGAAGAAGTGGGTTAAATCAGATTGGCTTAAACATTTGCTGAACTACATGACAGAATTGTTATTATGACTGAAAACATTATCCATCAAGCTAATTTAGGATTTCGTATTATAACAGAGCTTTGAAAGATCTGATACCTAGACCCAGACGAAATTTATTATTAGGAAGATTCACGGATGTGTTTACTTGTGGCAATGTAATCTAAAAGATTATATTTCCCACTAACGTGTTAGGAGTGAAAATCTATGTCTTGGAAAACCAATCAAAAATGCTTGAGCTACGCTGAAAGTCAGCCAATTAAAATGGTGGTAAATGGTAAAAAAGGTAAAGAAGATACTGGGAGAGGGAGCACAGCCCTCAGAACAGCTGGAATGTTTTGAAAAATGTTACAAATCGAATTCACACAGACCCAAGTTAATCCAGTATGGATTTGGGATCAGGGCTACAGATCCCTGTGACCACCATCTGGCTTTCAGTCAAGATTTACAGATAACACAACAGATTATGGGTTAGGTATTCATCTTTAATTAAAAAAAACCCTTAATATTTAAGATATTTATATATTTTGTGTTTATATATTGTGACCTGTCTATCTCGACCCCCCCAACACACACACACATAAACGAAGGGGTATTAAAATGTTTAAAACAGTTGGCAGCACAAGGCTGCACGCAAGGCTGTGCTTACTGTGAATGTGCATACAGGCTTGTGCTGCCATCTGTTGTTGTGTCCCAAAACTTTTTGATACCCATTCATTTGACCAAAATCTATACAGACACTAATACATTCATAAGTAAAACTACTTTAATACTAATTTTCCTAATCAAAAAATCCAAACCTTAAACCTAATCCCGAACACATCCTCTCCTCCTCCAGAACTGCGATTAAATAACATTTGAGCTGTTGTTTTATTCCCAGCAGGAAAATTATTTAGTATATCCCCATGCTAGACTTAAATAGATTACATTGTCATGGCCGATTATTGTGATTCTCCTGATTCAGACCATTTTAATGCTGGATTTGCAAGTTTCTGCAAGCTGAGCGACTCTGTTTCTGCTGCATTCCTGCTTAACGCTGCAAACTGTCCACTGTTTTGCTGTGGCAAAAAAGGGCTGGAGTAACACACTTGTCAGAGAGAATGAGGAACTGCAGCCATGCACCTCCTCCAACGACGCCTATTGATTTTGATGTCTGTCGCAGATGAGCCTCTCGGCATGAATCTTCACGGCCATCTAAGGTACTGCTCAATGACCCTTAATGCTCACATAACAGTCTGGGGAAATGGATTTTAGATAAACATTATGGTTGTCAATAAAGAGACTCATCTATGCATTTTGTTTTGCTTCTTAGCGGGAATGGGTTGTGCCACCAGCTTCGGGCCTGACATGACCGCTGACTCTATGGAAATGTTTGTGTATTAAAGTTTTTATTTTTGCCTTGATGTCTAACCCTGTTTGCACTAGGAAGAGGGCTCAGCTGTAGAGAACCAAGCATGAGCGGTGTAAATTTTGACACATGGGGAGACAGCTGCCAAAGGGACATATGTCAGGCACATTCTGAAGAGTGCTCTAATGACACGCAAAGCCTCAGCTAACCCCAAGTATGTACTGTCACATCTCAAAACCACCAGGCCAAAGCATGTGCTCCTAAAATGACCCCATTCACCTCCTGCCACTGCTGTCACATTAGAACCACAGGGATGACCATGACAATGTCATGGCCTCTGTCTGGTGGCGCTAAAGTCTACCACCCAAACAGGCCTGCAGACTTCTGTCATTTAATAACCAGCAACCAAAATTGTATTGACTTTTCCCACTCGTTCATATCTATCTTTTTTAAACACCCATCCTTTCTGCTAAGCATCAGCTCCCATACCAGCATTAAATCTACTGTACTAATCAGAGCTTTGCACATAGGCTTGCCTTACTGCCAGCATTCTAGACCAGATCTATTGGGCATTCTGTGCACCTGAACAAATCCTTCACATAATCTATTGCACCAGACATTTTCAGGGGGAATTTCTTTATAGTGGAGGAGTCTCGTCCATCATGCAGAAGCTGATAAGCAAAGTGGGTGTTACCAAGCCAACTCTTGCCAGAGCCAAGCAAGACAGAGCCTGAATCTCCATCGATCCCCTTGACTCCAAATATTTATTTCTTATCCATTTAACAAAGAAGTCTTTTCCCCATCTCAGGCAACCAGAGAGTTTTTTATAAGAAAGCCATGCCTAAAATAGATATACATATGCAAATGTTGTTGTTTAGTATGCACATGCCATAACGATGAAGTGACTATCAGTCAAAGCTTGAGTCTGGGCAACAGTAGCAAAACGAAATCTTCATTATATGTGGGACTGTTTTCATGGCAGGTAAAAAGCTAAGATTAGCACATTCCCTCTGTCAGTCAATAGCATGCTCATCCATGCATCTATCAGTACACTTAATTGCGCAAGATTTGTTTATTACCTATTCCATTCCTGACATGATTCTAGTCTATTTCTTATCTCTTAACAGTCCTATCCTACCCTGGGTTTGAAAATCATCCCAGACCAGATGCCCTGTAATTTGGTTATTGCCATAACAACGTCCAAGACTGCGTCAGCTCTGCCCGATGTCAACAGTCCATTGCGCTCCTCTAGTTATTGCCTGAAGCCCTCCTTCCTGACCCAGGGTGTAATGCAATTAAAAGACCTAAATTATGGCGAATAAAGAATCTGATTTAATTAGGGAAGAGTTGATGGAGGCCAATGCTCTTCACAAAGACTGCACTCTGCTTCTTGTCACCTCTTTGTAAATCGAGGTCAGAGGGGATTAGAAACAAAGACTGAGATCCAAGAAAATTCCATTATAATTATTATCTGTTTCAATCAGTTCATAAATGACATAGTTTAAGAAATATCTTTGCAATTCTCTTGTAGCACAAATATTAATAAAAAAAAAGCTACAGAACAAAAAGGAGAGTTTATGATTGGGGGTTAGCCACCACATTAGTTGGTTAGTGACTTAGCAGGGGGTTTTTTTATTTGGTTCAATTGGTAGATATTGTGTTTGACACAGCCCTTGAATCTGGACATCTAAATGTATAAAGATTTCAATTGTATTGTTCACTCCCTTGGCTGCCATTTTTTGCATCTCACAAGGGAAGGGATAAAATAAGATGCTGGTAGATGAAAAAAAAATTCATTTACTTGGAAAGGCCTGGAGGTAGAACTCCACAGCTGCTTTATGGCTGTCTGCAAAAAATGAACCCATTGGTATTGACAGCCGATGCAACAGAGTGTTGACCTCAGCATAGTACACTTACATAAACATACATACACTGCTGTACACATACTGTACTTGAAAAACCTAATAGTGTCTGAATGTTTTGCTTTAATTTGCTTCTACTAAAATGTAGTTACTACATCACATTAGTCATTTTAGCCACCCAGGAAAAAGATATTTACCAACCCCCTCCTCCTGGACCACTTTACCCCTTCAGGGGCGGTACTGCTGTAATGGCATTTTCACAGTGTGGCCTTGCGCTACAGTAGTGTGACCCGAGGGGAAGTAAGGCACCCTGATCCCTTTATGGAACAGAGAGAGGAAAGCTAGTGTGGAGGCCATGCCAATTCAGCTTCCTTACTATTATCAACCCCAGTTGTTGAGGTGGAAAAGCTTTTCTCATCTCTGTCCACCCAAGGGAATGACTCGACTGACATTTGCTTCCTCACTAGCTGTATAAGATGATCTCTTTTTTTTTTCTCTTTCTGTCTCTCTTTCTGTCTCTCTCTCTTTATCTATCTTTCTATCTCTCTCTCACACACACACTGTCTTTCCCTCTTTGTCTTTCTTTCCCTTACTCATGCTTTCTGTCTGTCTGTCTGTCTTTCTTGTTTCATTTTTTCCCCTTACTGGGCCACCACATTACAATCAGCCAGCAGAAGCCACCGCTGAATCACAGCTTACTGGCATTGCCACCTCTCTCACCCCCTCCTGTTCTCTTTCGTTCTGTCTGTCTTGGGGGAATAAAGCTAGGATGTGGAGAAGCTTATGCTGGCAGGCTGACCAAATAAGATAAGAAAGTCAAAGCACATGCTCATCAACAGTCAGAGCCTATCAAATATTCATGGGCTTTGACAAAACCTACTGTAAAATGGCCAATTTGCCTGCTTGTGGCTGGTGCACTAAAATTGTAGGATCGGCTCCAGTCTCCTCAATGCCCATAAGAAAGTGTGGGGGGAGGAGGAAACAGGCAGCATTAGGACCAAGCTAGTATTATCCTCCAATTTTCCTGTGGGTGACTGCGTTCCATGTCACTGGTATGGACAGAGAGCATGTGTGTGTGTGTGTGTGTGTGTGTGTGTGTGCTTAAAGGAAAGGGGAGTAGGAGCCCTTTGTCCAAGCATTGAAAAGACAACGTGATTGTGGCTAGAGAGAGAAAGAGCAAGAGAGAGACAGCGAGAGGGAAGAGGGTGAGACGAACAGTTGAAAAGAGTGTGACAGAGGGTACAGGAGAAGGATTAGGACAGGAAATGGTCAGTGACAGAAGGCTTTAACAGCATACTGATTTTTACAGGCAGGATTTAAAGCCAAAGCCTTGTGACACACAAAAGCAGGTTTCTGATAAAACACAAATAAATCCGGACCGCAACGCTCAATTACAGCATAAAATCTGAATGAATTCATATAACATGATTTACAACGTGGATAAAAATTATTTTCCCACTTAAATTTACATCTTTTTTAAACCAAACTTCTTTATGCAGAATATTATTGAAATTGAGTTCAAGTAAGTCATAAATCGTCCACAGCTTAGAAATTTTTATATAGTACATTTAAATGTTAAGAGGTTGAGGGTTGTCTGAATAAGTGCGCCAGTATAAAGGCAGATGTGTGCCTAAAATGACAAAGAACTAAATTATTAATGAACCTCCACCATTTATAATTTAGTCACTAGTAAACTAAAAATGAATTTGTGTCTCTTTTAGACACTCCACTAGGAGCAGAGAAAAGGATTTTAAGACCCAAGCACATTAAACCTGCATCAAATAGGGCACATGAACAAAAACAGCGATAATGGAAGTGAAAACTGTGTGATAAAGATGAACCAAAAATAAAAAAGCGAGAAAGAGAGTTTAAAAATACAAACCATCATTTATGTCTCTGCCAAATGGCTTTTGACATCCTTATCCAGAGAAACTTACATTTATCTAATTCTTTGTCCAACTGAGCAGTTAATTGTTAAGGGCCTTGCTCAGGAGCCCAGCAGTGGAAAATTGGTGGTACTGGAAATTAAACTGATGATTTTCCTTTCAGTGGTCTAACACTTGCTGTGCTACCAGTTTCTTTTTGAATTCACTTCAGTATAAGCAAGTTTGGAGTTGAAAAGGTTGTTGTCAGTCTTGACAGTGTTGACAGCCTGCTGTCACTGCCCTGGACTCAGGAACAATTGAAAGGGGTGATGTGGTAGCTCAATGGTTAAGGTGTTGGACTGCTAACCAAGATTGTGGGTTAGATTCCCAGTACCGCCAAGTTACCTCTGCTTGGTCACAATTACTCAGCATTATAAATGAACTAAATGTAAGTTGCTCTGGATAAGGACCAAATTCCAATGTAAATGAAAGTGGTAGCTTAGTGGTTAGGTGTTGAAGTACTAATCAAAAGAGCATGGGATCAATTACCACCATCACCATGCTATCTAAGTAAGTCCCTAAACTGCTCAGTCGGATGAAAAGTTAGATAAATGTAAGTCGATCTGGATAATGGCGTCTCCCAAATTCCAGAAATGTAAATGTAATGCACCATATGACCAAATGTTAACCTCCAGACTTCCGGATCCTTTGCTCTGGTGAGGAACGGCAAGGAGAGGATTTTAAGTTAATACATTAACAGGCTGAAGCAATCCAACAAAGTGTTCATAAAATAAGTGCCCATAAAATACCCTCCTATTAGGCGAAAGTGGCTCGTCACACCGGCTACCAAGAACTGAAGCTGCTCTGACTGGGGCAATGAGGGCAAAGTGTACTCAGTTGACATGTGTGTAGGTGTGTGTATGAAGGCGGCAGCTGTAGATAGAGTGGAGGCTGGGAAAATTAGGTCACTCTGATATAGAGAATAATTGGCAATACCAGAGGAGACATCACACTATTACACAAGTGGCGACTCTGCAGGAGATCAGCAGAGGGGGAACTCCGGAGACCAAATGACACACAGGGAGAGAGAGAGAGAGAGGTGCTGAATTCTCCCCTGGGTCACACAACACACACATAAAGAGACAGAGAGAGCGCAAAAGAGAAAGAGAGATACAGAGTGAGATGAGAATGGAAAAAAGGGGCAGAATAATGACACCGCATGGGAGCAATGAGCTAGCTGGAAAAACGAAAAGAGGTAGAATAAGTCAACAAAATGAGGGAAATTGATATAGACAGAGGAAAGACCAGAGTCAGACCTAGAGAATCTGAATAACTGCGCAGCACAGAAAAAAAGAAGCGAGTGTGAATGAAAGTTAAGAGGCTACACATAGAATCAAAGAGTATCGTTTATAATCTTTAGCCTTACTAAGAGGACATGAAAAGAACAGAATGTACTCCAAAACACACGGGGTTCGCAAATCGGGGACGTCTGAAAGATTTATATGACATGGTACAGCTTCATTCGCATTAACAGAAAAAAACCCGCATCAAATCAACATTGATGAATGATTTATGAACGTGGCCTTGCAAGTGTATGTGTATGTGTGTGTGTTAGTCAGTCAGTCTTTTAAGGTTGGGTGCTTTATAGAGAAATACCACCTGCCTGAGATGACACTGATTTTAAGTGTGAACTGCAATTAAATTAAGCAGACATAACATTCATGTGTGTTATGGGCATAAATGCGTATCTGACTGTGAGCGCTCTATTAAGCACATCATTTACACTCTCTCATTCAATGTAAGAATGACTGAATGCTTCGTATTGCGGTAAATCTCTCAGCATTGTGTAGCCATATCATACAACTGAATGTGCTACACATTAGATTAGACATTAGGCTTGGTAACGAACAAAACAATGACATTTAAAAAGCAAGCATAAGTTCACAACACAAAGAAATCAAAGCCACAACACAACAGAAATGCTTCCAACCAACATGGGGTCGTTGGCATTAAAGTGCAAATCAATTAAACATACATTTTGATAGTTATTTTTAATTTATATTTACAGTCTCTCGTGTGTGACATTAAAGCATCCAGAACGGCTACAAAAACAGCCTCCTATTTGAGGTCTGAGGTATTTCGTCTTGTGTTGTGGCTTAATTTTGTTGTATTATGTCATACTGCGGTTGTGTTGTGGCTTAATTTTGTTGTATTATGTCATACTGCGGTTGTGTTGTGTTTTAACTCGGTTTTGTTGTGGACTGATTTTGTTGTATTGTGACATAATTTCACTGTGTTGTGTCTTGATTCTGTTTTGTTGTGTCTTGATTCTGTTGTGTTGTGACTTGATTTCACTGTGTTTGTGACTTGATTTCACTATGTTGTGTCTTGATTCTTTTATGTTGCCGCTTGAATCTATTGTGTTGTGTCTATGATGTTGTTGGGGTTGTGGTTTGGTTCTGTTGTATTTTGGCATGATCCTATTGTCTTGTGTCTTGATTCTGTTGTATTGTGGGATAATTTTTGTTGTGTTTTGATTCTGCTGTATTGTCGCATAACTACATTGTGTTGTTCCTTGATTCAATCGTGTTGTGTCTAGATTCTGTTGTATTGTGGCATAACTACATTGTTATGTGTTATGATTCCACTGTGTTGTGACTTAATTCTCTTGTGTTATGGCACAATTCCATTTTGTTGTGACTTGATTCTGTTTTATTGTGGCTTGATTTCTTTGTGTTATAAATTGATTCTATTGTTTCAGGACTTAGTTTGGGGTTTGATTCTCTTGTGTTGTGGATTGGTTTTGTTGTATTGTGGCATAATCTATCATTAGTGTTGTGACTTGAGTTTGTTGTGTTGTTTCTTGTTTCCATTGTGTTGTGGCTTGAGTCTGTGGTATCGTGGCTTGATTCTGTCATGTTGTGGCTTGATTATGTTGTGTTGCGACTTGATTCTGTTATGCTGTGGATTGATTCGATTGTATTGTTGCTTAATTCCGTTGTGTAATTTTGTTGTGCGGTACAGGGCCACTGTACTTTCCCCATCACACCTACATCCACTTTGTAGCAGCCTGGCTGCCATTAATTAAGGCATTGAGAGGATGTCATTAACATGGTAATAACTCAACAGGGTAAATGACTGTTCTGCAAATGAGTGTGTCTCATTACCCTCATATTTCATTGCTTAACAAACGTGTAATTGAGTGCATATGTATTTGCCTATTGATGGCCCTATTTGCAGTTTCCCAAAAAGCTGTTCTCCACTTTCAGGCTGATAGAGTGGGAACAAAAAAACAACACTGGGCAAACACCAACAGGTTGCTAATCAAGCTGCAAATCACACTTTAGTCGAATTTCCTTTTAAACCAAATCCGTCATTATCTAATTCCATTCCGATGTCGAATCCTTTGCATGCTACTGCCTGTTTATAGTGAGCAAACGTACAATTATTCCATATTATTTGTCAAGGTTTTATTTTTTTCCTTCCGCTAATTGTCTGCAAAGTGAGCTGTGAATCGAGCAGCAGAGCTGCCAAATGGCTCTATGGCCCTGGCAGATATTGGCCATTTAAAAGCACATTTCTGTGCATGCAGGGACCAGGCCCAGTGCATTTGGACCTAGCACAGCACCTTCAGTGTTTATTTGGCTGCCATTATCTTTTATTTGCAGGCTGATGCCTTCTTTTGGCAAGACTACCACAGTCAGTAATTTAGTGCTGTATGGAGGGTGAGAGAACTAAAAAAGCCCCCAAGTCAGGATAGAGTCCTCATATTTAGACACATGTAATCCATGCTGGATTAAATAATTAATGTAAGAGTAAATTATTCTTAATTAGCTGTGTGGGTTGTTATCAATTACACACTTTGTCAGTTTGCATAATAAGTCGGTATGGTTGTTTAATGCTGTTACATAATTTTAAGATTTAACTGAAACAATAGCTGTCTAGAAAATAAGTGTGTGAATGTGTGTGCATAATGTTATGTGGCATTGTACATATAAAGCATAGTTCACCAAGGGATGATTTCTGTCTCACTGTCAGTGTTTTGGGGGTCTATAATGAAAAACGGAGTTACTGAAAGAATCAATGAATGAAACCTATATTCCTACATAACTGACAATAAATTAATTAGTCAGACTGAAGAAATGACGTGTTCTGAACAGATGCACCTACACATATAAATCAGTGGATTCATTTTTCAGGGAGTGGATTAAAATGCTAATAAAAAATATGAAATGATTTTTACTGTCATATGGACATATGTGAACTTTGTGGGTCAAATCAAGAGACATGAATGTGTGGGGTTGTATTCTGCATTCACAACATCGTAACTGCCTGGCCAGAATTGGGCGTTTAGTATGTTACTATTTTGGAAATAGAATCATATATTCTGGGCAGATACAAAAAAAAATGAATTTTAAAATCAGGCATAGCCTGAGAGTGATGTAGCTGGGACTGAAGAACAGCAGTGAATTTATCCAGTCGCACAGTGTTAGGCTTTATATTACACCAATACACATACGGATATTGAGGTATAAAACGGATGTAGATACGGACACTGTGGTATTACACCACAAAATTGAGTAATGACTCAAAAAAAAAAGAAAAGAAAGGGGTATAAGAATAAGGATGGAGAAAGTAAGAACCCAAAAAATGAACCAGTATCACAAAGCCAGGCACCGTGATTAATATATTGGATGTTACATTAAAGACACAATCAGGGGGATACGCAGAATAAAAGCCAAGACCAACAATGTGTGTTAAAGCGTGAGAGAAACTCATAAAATATTGAGGTCAAGCAGAGATTGTGGTGCTGAGTAAAACCTGCAGATGTCGTAACGGTGAGTGAAAAGTAAAACGGTAAATTCTTGCTGTAGCAGTAGCAGAAAGAGCGAGCCCTCGGAGACCTGGCGCTGCCGAGCAAAGCTGCTTGTTGCCTAGCGGCCCCAGCCAGTTGCCTGGGAGACATGTATCTGAGGGGTGTGTGTAAGTGTGAGTGTGTGTGTTTGTGTAGGGGAGAGAGGTAGTGCTGCTGATAATGCCGCTTCAATGACTGCCAAAAGCCTGAATTAGAGCAACATTGTAGCCAAGAGTCAGCCACTGAGAAAGGTCATGAAGGAAACATCCCAAATCAGATGCAGAGGACGATGCGACCTCTACGGTTGACTCCCCCAGGCTTGGCGGAGGACAATCGCTTTTAATGGCGTGATTTTGGTCAGCCATGTGTGTTTAACCCTTTTGAAAATGAGGTAGACACAAGAAAGAATGGCACAAAATGTCATCTGTTAATAGAGAGGAGGAAAAAGTCCTGGTCACTGTGAAAAGGTCAGGTAAAAAAAATGAAATATCCTGAAAGAAAGAGGGCTGGGTAGAGCTGAGGTGTATAATCACTCCCTATGAGCATCTTTAGAGAAATGAGGAGGTGACATTTATTAAACAGTAATTGAATTGGAGATTTAATTAAAGTACCTAACAGTTATTGGTAGTATAATATTAGTAATAAGGTTTCGAATCATAAACCCGGATTCACGGGCTCCTAAATTTTTTTTTCTCCTCTTAAAAAAAGTCTTAAATGAGATTCATTCCGAATTTTTGGAAAATAAATTAGACCTAGGAAAACTAGCAGTTTAGCAGAAGCGATGCATAAGATAAGATAACAAGATAACAGTCACACGAAATGATGGAAAGCATCTAAAGGTATCTTTATTAAATAGTAATGCTATTGCATTATAAGTGTAAGTCGATTGTAATATTTCTTTAGTATCCAGTATTCATTGCACTGTGGCTTGAAATAATTTGTATATGATGTAAAAGTGCAGAAACATAACAAAACTGTGGTATAATGGATGCTCATAAATCTAGAAATTTAAGATAAGAAATGAGACAATAGTTACATCAGTGTAGAAATCGCTTTATGCTTTTTATATCTTTAATCTATATTTATATTTATGATACAATTAATGGTCACTATAAAGCATAAATTACAGCAAGGTGATTATTGTCATTGGTGCTTGAGGTTTTTTTTAGCTGCGACACTGGTGGTCCAGTCAGACTGGAACGGTAATGTTTGTTCCTTTTCCTTACAGCTGATTGTAAACCTGATTAAAGTCATTATTTTGGTTGTAAAACCACCACACCTGAGTGTTCTCAATATTGATTGCCTGCTGAGTAAAAGTTTGCTTTAACACCCATAGGGTTGCTGAAACTAGAAACACTGCAAACCTCAAACACATTCTTTCCTCTCTTCTAATCCTGTCTTATTCTAAGCAGTACTGCAATCAAAAAAAGCGGCCCATCTCTTGTTATTCAAAAGATGGGCTCCTGAAAAGATAACACAGCGCTTTTGCATGGTTCAGTGCTGTAGCACTCTCTGTGATCAAACCAAGCTCCAAGTTTTCACAGGCAATTAACAAGAGACTGTTTGATGGCCTGTTCTCATCAATTAACAGGCTCTGCTTTAGTAGGACTGCAAAAGGCTTTTGTGTCTAAATGTAGGGGTTCGAGTGCTTTCGCTCGCCTCCTCTTCCAACACTGTAGTGGATGTGTTAAAAAGGACGACATGAGGAGCCATGCTGAGGAGGACCCTGTGGGAGGTACAGAAAACAAGCTGCCAGCACCAACAGGGGTCCACAGTAAAGCGTGCCCTAATATTAGCCCATGAGTCATGTCCCTGCAACCAAACACCCTGCTTCACCATAACACCATCAAATTTATTCTTCAAGGCAGAACATTGATCATAGCACACTGGTTTAGTTGAGTAGGGCATCTTTTAAAGTGTTCCTGGCATCTTCCACCAGGATCTATTATCACTCAGTGGATGCCATAGTTTCTGCTACAGATTTGAGATTTGATTCTGTTTCACTGATGCACCAGGTCGAAAATGAATAAAAATAACCTTGATTTTTTTTAATCCTAACTCTATTTCCAAACATTTATATTAACAATGTTCCTAATTAGCTAGTCATGACAGCAACTCAATCCTGCTCCTCTAAGCATTAAATAAACTCCAGCTCTGCCATGGGTACTGGCGTTCCCCCTAGTTGAGCGGAAAATAAGCTTCAGGTTTGAAAAATCCACTGGCACTGGAGACACACCATCAGCAGTAAATTGGGCTCCATGAAGATCAGTGAACAAATTTCAACAGCACAGTGCCGAGTCCTTTCCAAGCATGACATTTTTAAGATGGTACCAATGAGTCGCCTGCCAGACTAAAGACTACTGCCAGCAGATGGGTGATGTCAGGAAAAACAACCGTGAAGTATTCAAGGAGAAATCATGGCTCTCTCCTGGCTCCAGCACTCCTCTAACCCCACGTGTCCTCAGCCCTGTCCTAAGGGAGGTAAAACAGTGGCTGCGTCAGAAACCGGCACAGTGAGCCGGGGCCAGTGTGGCGCCACCAGTCTGCCAACCTAACAAGGTCCCCCAGGTCGTAAAACACATGAGGTGTGGAAATTATGGTGTGTGTGTGTGTGTGTGTGTGTTGGGGGGGGTCATTTGGAGCTTTTGAGCCTTTAAAAAACACCTTCTCTAATTTATAGTAAGAGCAAGCAGGAAAGTGATGTGAAAAGTGTCTAATTATTTGAGGTTTTAGTTTAAATAGAGAAACCATTCGCAGTATATCTGTTCGAGACATCTTGATGAGAATGTTTCTGGGATGACCAAGTGCTATTTTATTTGTAATTTCAAAAGCTCTGGTGATTCATCATATTATTTGCGCTATCATGAAAACAAATAGAATAGCATGGCATGATGCAATACTTTAAACTATTACAAAATATTTATGATGTGAATTCTTTATATGATATGATATGTTATGCCTTTATAACTATTAAAAACTGACAACTAGGACAACTCTCTTCTTTCTAGACTCCTCCATTAGTGGTCAATTTTGCTAAAATCTGGTAAATGTCCTAAAATATGACTTATTTCATTGCTGTTCTCATCAAACCATTTAGTGATCCACTGAGCAGCATGGTGGGAAATCATCTGGGAAGAGATCACGTCCATCAGCATAGCAATTTTTTATTAAAGAGGATCAATTAGAAGTTTGCAGAGATTTGTACTGAACTCTTGTTCCCATAAAAGCTTGTATGCAAAATGCATTAGCATAGGCATGCTGCTAGTTAATTCTTTAATTCAGTCAGTTAGCTTAAATTATATTTTTTCCTAAATTTGCACTAGTACAAAGTGACGTTATGACAGGTTTAATATTGGACAGGTCACTTAATTCAGCTAGTATTTGTGTTTTTTGTTGTGTTCAGATTTAATCATGCTTCTTTTATTGACACTGGTGTGTATGTGTATTTGCTTTTTTTCAAATAATATTCTCAAGGACCAATATAACAGTAGATTTCCTCTGCGTTATAAGGGTTAATAAAAATATATAACAACTCTGTAGACAATCAGATGGTTGCACGTTTGTTGTTGTCACAGGAACATATTTCAAGTGGATTGAAAAAAACACACCCCAACCACCGACCCAACAAAAAAGTTAGGTTTAAATTTTACATAGGCTCACCTTGTCACCCCAGCAGACCCAGGGAGGGAATGAGCAAATGTCAACTGCTCATAAAATAACTGGAAAATGGCCATTGTAATAAAAATGGCAATGAATAGAGACCCCATTTGCTGGTCACTGTCTGGAAAAGGTCAAGAGCCATTTAAAAAGCCTGGAAACACATAGGAACCTGGCGCATGCAATAAATATTAGTGACCAGATCCGATCTGATATGGCCGGTCGGGCAAATGTCATTACAGTTGTCAAGCGCAGTAGGGCCTGCTAGTATAATATGGTATTTATATATAAAAGCCTTTAAGGTTGCTATAAAAGAGACATCGAGTTACAGTTTTTTCAAGGATATTCATGTAGCACAGAATTCCATTTTGTTTTGCTGTAAAATGTTCTACTGATTGCTGCATGTCCTCATGATAAAACACTATTAAGCTCAAAGGTATGGTGGATGTAAAGGATAATATGAATGGAAGGATTACTGGTACTAGTCCTAAAAATTACATACTTTATATAAAGCCGGTATTTACTGCTGAATTCTAAACCAGACCATCATGCTTACCATTTGGATACTCCATCATTAGAGAAATCAAAAAGTTCTGCTTCATTAGAAACTGAAGGTTACTTGTTGGTAATGGGAGCCCCAATTAGGAGAAACAGAGCGTCTGCCTCAGTGGAATTGCCACTTACACAAACAGTAAATCACCTTGTTGAAACCTTGCCAGTTGTTCTGCAGTCACAGACAACAGAGAACGCAGCAGCAGAGAGAGGGAGAGAGGGAGATGGGTTAGCACTGTATCATTTCCATTTTGTGGATTTATGTTCTTACCTAATTACTTCAAAGATCTCCATCCATCCATTCCTTGGCTATATGAGCTTATTCCTAATCAGGTTTACAGGGATCTGCTGGAGACTGTCATGGGGCAAAAGGCAGGGGTACATCTTGACAGGTTGCAGGTATAATAGATGTTATGTATTTAACACAATATCTCTATTTTGCAATGTCTCAGTAAAACTAAAACATCCAAGCTGAGAAATGTGCCATTTTAGCCACGATTTGGTTGTCCGGGACACATTCTTACAGTAAAAAACGGTCTTTGATGGCGGGGTTGAGAAGGTTACCGGCAGCTGATTAACGGCCATTGCAATCAGTTTTTCCTCCGATGAACGTCAGAAGATTTTAGACACCTGTGCAGTGTGACTTCCCGTAGGACGACCGTCAAATCAAGAACCGAAACCTAGAACAATTTTTTTAACCACAAAGTCTGATGGACAGCACAGCAAACATAAAACTTATTGTGGTATGTCATGAGCAAAATTACAGCTACAGGTGTTTTAAATGTTTTTGTTTGCTGCTAGCTACCATTTACATTAACATGTCATGGATTAATAAGGTAAAACGAGTCTTTTTGTGTGTGTCTGATTTTAATGCGTTATGACTGTCCTACAATCTGACATTATGATAACTGAGATCCCACAGTGTGACATGAAGATCATGTTCAGACAGTCTGACAAGCAACAATCACAAAAAGCTATAATAAATTGTGCAGTGTAAGTCCGGCTTAAGTGACATTGACAATTTTTTTCAGACAAATAAGAGTCTAATACAATACAGACCAAACCAACTTCTGTCTATACCAGAGAGGCAAAAGAGCATGAGATGAAGTGGGCTGTGGAAGTCAGAATGCAAGATAAATCCACACTTTTGTTTTTTTTCTTAGTCTATTCATTTAACCTGTATAAAGTAACTTTAATTTGCATTATAACTAAGTAACTATGAAGTCAGACTGAATTTTGGCAAACAGTAAAAATTTGTTCCTTTAGATTATTTGTTAATGAAACATTATTTGTATAGTGTTTTGCTATACTATATGTAGTATATGCAGCAGTCACTTATCCAGTCTTCACACTTCACACACCCACTCACTTACACACACACAGACACTAGTATCTGCGATAAATTTTCAATTCTTTATACAGTCATTTAGTTATAATGCTATGACTTCTCTAGACATCCATAAGACGTTTATATTTACATTTTTGCCATTGCAATTACAATAATTATTTTACATCATTTCTTTATCCAATTGAACAAAGAGGTTTATGGACCTTGTTCAGGGGTCCAGCAAAGGCAGTTTGGTGGTGTTTGGAATTAGACCTATTATTTTATGGTCAGCGGTCCAACACAGCCACCATTTCCCCTTAGTTCAGTCTTAATTTTAGGCTTAGGAATTGTTCTATTATACATATTATAAAATATACCCCCACTGGTTGTGGGTTAATTCTACTGACAACAAAGAATTCGCACTGTACATTTATTATTAAAAACATAGGACAGTGGTAACACTGAATATAAACATATAATAGAAAAAAAATAATAATCTTTGTTCTTTATTAACAATTTTTGTTCAATTTAAGACTTTAAAATGTGAAATGTGAGAATAACATCATAAAAAATTAAAAGCTGAACATCCAGTTTTATTGATCCGCAGTTGGCAACAAACTTAGATCCACCGTGAGTAAACACTTGCCTAGGTATAACCTAATAGTTATATTTTTAGTGATTAGACATTTATAAATGGCCACCACAACCAGTCTCTAAATAGTGGCCAATAGAAAACCTCATAAATATTGGCCTATAGAAGTCTCATAATTTAACGATAACTGAGTATCAGATATCTGCACGGCATATTGCACAGCATGGCGAGCAATCTGTTATGGAACTGAAGCAAAAACACTACACATATGTTTATAGTAACCTAATCTCATGGCACATCAGTTTGATTGAGCATAATTTATAGATTAGATGGCCTTCTTTTGACAGTAAAAAGGTTGAGTGGATGTGGATATATGGATATCAGTTGAAGTGTACCCTCTCTGGGACTATCAAAGCCGGAGTCCTTGACTTTCACATTATAATGATATGTTAGACTCGGTACTTGTGCACCATAAGACTTCATGTGCACTATATTGAAAGTAATGAATAACTGAACAGTAGTGTATTAGAGTACACATAAAAATAATCACCATGAATCTACTTAGATCTCCGATCCCTGTTTTTAGTTCTAATCATCGTGTTGAGAAAGTAATGACCAACTGAATAGACCCTACATGTGCTGGCTGTCCAATTAATTCTTCTTATCCTAAAATACAGACAAGGGAAAAAATGAATAAAGTGAATACAGGCTGGATCCGATGACATTGGGGGTCTGAGCTTTAGGCAGTACCTATCCTTTTTCTTGCACACACACACACACACACACACACACAGTGCCACAGTCCAGATAACTAGCAGCATGGAATTACACACATCATTATTTTACATCTCTGGGTCAATGTCAGAGAGAGCTGCCCATTATGATTACCCTTCCTTATGCTTCAGGAATGCATCCTAGTTATTTTTGTCTATGTAGAAACTTGTTCAGCATAGTGTCGTCTCGCATTCAGAGGCGGCTTTACAGTAGATGCCACTTCTAACTGCTACTGCTCTTTCTCTTAACTCTTATACTTGCTTATTCTCTTTTCCACCTACTCACATCTGTCTTTGTCAAAAGTGAAACTGCATTTCATCTTCTAGAAATCGAAATCTTTTCAAATGGCTTTTTCTCTCTACAGATATGCCAAGACTGCTGAGAGAATTGCAATTGCGGCTGAAAAACCTAAAATACAGATTTATTTAGTTTTACTACAAATGTCTCGAGATTTTTAAAGTGAAAATAATACAAATCGATTGCAATGTCTCAGTAAAACTAAAACATCCAAGCTGAGAAATGTGCCATTTTAGCCACGATTTGGTTGTCCGGGACACATTCTTACAGTAAAAAACGGTCTTTGATGGCGGGGTTGAGAAGGTTACCGGCAGCTGATTAACGGCCATTGCAATCAGTTTTTCCTCCGATGAACGTTCAGAAGATTTTAGACACCTATGTGCAGCGTGACTTCTCGTAGGACGACACGTCTTCAAATCAAGAACCGCAAACCTTAGAACAATTTTTTTAACCACAAAGTCTGATGGACAGCACAGCAAAACATAAAACTTACTGTGGTTATGTCATGAGCAAAATTACAGCTACAGGTGTTTTAAATGTTTTTGTTTGCTGCTAGCTACCATTTACATTAACATGTCATGGATTAATAAGGTAAAACGAGTCTTTTTGTGTGTGTCTGATTTTAATGCGTTATGACTGTCCTACAATCTGACATTATGATAACTGAGATCCCACAGTGTGACATGAAGATCATGTTCAGACAGTCTGACAAGCAACAATCACAAAAAGCTATAATAAATTGTGCAGTGTAAGTCCGGCTTAAGTGACATTGACAATTTTTTTTCAGAAAATAAGAGTCTAATACAATACAGACCAAACCAACTTCTGAAAATAATGCAAATCTATTAGCTCATCAATTTCTCACTGATACAACCAAGATACAGCATCGAGACTTTTTCAGATTTCATATAAGTACCAATAGTAAATTAGCCAACAAAAAAAGACAAAAAAATATTATACTTAATCATTTATTAATTCATTTATTTATTTATTAATAAAATTTAATCCTTATTTTGCAGCAATAACTGTTAAAGCAGTTTTTGACCTTAAAATAATGTCTCCAAATGAGCACACTCTATACGTTTCGTGATCGGGTTGGAACACACAGCCTCTCACATCCTCTACCAGTGGAAGAGTGCGCCCTGCTATATGTCATACATTACATATTTAGCCGACAGCTAACTATAAGACAAAATCTAATATGTAAGCCTCAAAACAAACATTATGGCAGAGTCAGCAAAGAAACTAAAGAGGGGTTTGTTGTAAAGACTGTCGAAAAGAGAGAGAGTGCTTGTACACAAATCAATATCGGACAGGCTTACACTTAAAACTGATGCAGACTCAACAGCTTTCTTTCTACATAATTTCTTTTTATGTCTTATGTCAAAATTTTTTCTTACTGTCCTGTACTTTCAGCTGTTTTGTAATTAGACTGTGTTCAAGTGGATTATTGGAGCACCACTTCTCCACAATATGCAACCATAAGTTAGCCAAGATATAAGGTAATTGCATAAATGGTTCATATTTGCGGGACTGAACATAAACAATGACACTAAACTAAACAGGTCTCGCAGGTATCTATCATATGGTAACCAACCAAAATGTACTAGGGTAAAAATGCTCTATTAGCGACAGTATTTACGGCACTGCTACCAAACAATCGTGCTTAACAACTATACGAGGGAACCATGAGCAAATGCTCGTTGGTTTTGCTGTAGTGAATTCTGCACAAAGGTTTGGAAATAGTTTAACTAGGGCCGAAACGATTAGTCAACAATATCAACAATTATAACAATAAATATTGTTGACAAATATTTCTGTATTTAAATAGAATGCCTTGAAAAAGTGTCTATACCCCTTAAACTTTTTAACATTTTGTCACCTTGCAAACACAAAAATTAAATGTTTGCCACAAATGTTCAATGGGATTTAGGTCTGGACTTTGACTGGACCATTCTAACACATATTTTTTGATCCAAATCATTCCATTGTAGCTCTGGCTCTATTTTAGGGTCATTGTCTTGCTGGAAGATGAATCTCCTTCACAGTCTCAAATCTTTTGCAGCCTCCAGCAGGTTTTCTTACAGGATTTCCCTGTATTTAGCTCCATCCATCTTCCCATTAACTCTGACCAGCTTCCCTGTACCTGCTGAAGAAAAGCATCCCCACAGCATGATGCTGCCACCACCATGTTTCACAGTGAGGATGGTATTTTCAGGATGATGATCAGTGTATGTCCGCCACACATAGTGCATGCATTTAGGCAAAAAAGTTCAACTTTGGTCTCATCTGACCAGAGCACCTTCTTTTACACGTTTGCTGTGTCCCCTACACATTGGCTTGTGGCAAACTGCAAATGGGACTTCTTATGTCTTTCTCTCAATAATGGCTTTCTTTTTGCCATTTTTCCATAAATTGTGGAGGACACAACTTATAGTTGTCCTGTAAACGGATTCTCCCACCGGAGCTGTGGATTTCTGCAGCTCCTCCAGAGTGACCATGGGCCCTTGGCTGCTTCTTTGACCAGTGCTCTCCTTGCTCTGTCTGTTAGTTTAGGTGGACGGCCATGTCCTGGTAGGTTTGCAGTTGTGGTATACTTTTTCCATTTTTGGATGATGGATTGAAGAGTGCTCCTTGAGATGTTCAAAGCTTTGGATATTTTTTATAACCTAACCGTGCTTTAAACTTCTCCACAATTTTATACCTGACTTGTCTGGTGAGTTCCTTTGGTCTTCATGCTGTTAGGTTACTAGTGTTTTCTAACAAACCACTGAGGCCTTCACAGAACAGGTTTATTTATACTGAGTCCAAATTATACACAGATTGACTCTATTAACGAATTAGGTGACTTCTGTAGGCAATTGTTTGCAGTGGATTTTATTTAGGGGTATCAGAGTACAGGGGGCTAAATACAAATGCACACTACACTTTTTATTTGCTTAAAATTTTGAAAACCGTATATTATTTTTGTTCCACTTCACAATTATGTGCTACTTTGTGTTGGTCTGTTACATAAAATCTCAATAAAACACTTTGATATAAGCACATACAATAGCACGGTTGAACCAGTGTGGTAGAGTTTGTTTAACATTCACAAAAGATATATACTACAACTTTAACTTTTTGCATAAGATGAAATGATTTATAGATTCATCATTATTATAAATTTTAAAATAATTGTTTGTTGCAGATAGAATTTTAACCTGTTCCTTAGTGCAGAACAGATTAAACAGTAGAGGGCTTCCTTATATGAGTTGCACAAATATTTATTGCTGAATAACTTATTTGTTTTAGCTAAATAAACTACCATTAGATGATTTTTTTTTTGCTGCTGTACCAAAGAATTAAAAAGCAACTGTACATGTTGGCACCACTGCTCTCTAGGTTTGAGTCTTGAGCCTTGTAACACATCAATAAATGATGTACCTAAAACCCAAGAGAAATGAGAGAAGTAACAGCTTCTGAAGAGAAATCAAAAGAATGACGGTTGCTCATCCAAGCCAGAGGAACACACTATAAGAAAGCCTTTACTTCTCACCAGCCTCTCTCTCAGCAAGTGCCCAAAACCACCCCATAAAATCACTCAGCTGAGGAGAAATAAACTAACATTGGATGCAGCAAAAACAAGGTGTCAAGGGAAATGGTTTCATCAAGTTCTGCTCGTAAAGCATAGATTTACGGACACGTCATGAGGGGGTAGGTTTTATTCGCCCAGGCAACAGTCCTCTTCCGAGGGCGTGGATCCCGGCACTGACCACTGCATCTATTTATGCCATCGCGGGAGCTGTAATCAAGGCCAGGGTCATAACTCATGTAGCCAGGTAAAGACAAAATAGCGGAGAAACCAATATTAAATATAGCTCAACAGCAAATAATATAGACAGAATAATGTGTAAGTCTTATAAAACACTCGGATGGATTTGTTACAATCAGCTTTTGCATGGGAATTTACCTATTCCAAAATATCCACCCTCTTTTTCCTCTGTCCTTACAGCTCTTGCTCTTTAGGATACTGACCTCAGAGAAACCTAAGGCCCATGAGTGAGATTCTGTCAGCACCCCCTCCACGTCCTCATCACACTTCGGCAGGACAGACATAATTGTGCCACATGGTGCCTGCATCTTTTCATCTGCAGTCACTTTTTGTGTAAAAAAAGGCTTTTCTACATGTCCTGTTTGCGTACTGTTTTGAACCCCAACCTCCATAATTACAAACCTCTGGTCCTAAGGATCGTGCCTTTTCAAAAAATGTTTTCATTCAACCACAGGGTCAAGAAGTTGGTAGCACCTTTTGGATAAAGGGAATATTTTAATATTTTAATATTTCTATCATATTTATTACAATCTATTGCATATTTGTATATGTTTAGTTTAACATATCTTTTGAGTTATTAAATATGATTGGTCAATTTTTTTATTAACAGCCAATAGTGCAGACTATGAGGTAACTTGAAAGCGACTCACACTATACACTTGAATGTTTGAGCGGATGATTATTCCCAGCATCAGTGACTCAGTCTTGGGATTGTTCATGCTGGTACGGTATACAAAGCATTTTCGCTGTCTTTAAAAATGTATTCGGCCCACATTTACTCAGCAGTCTCCTACAGCAGAGAAGGATTAACTTTTACCTCTGTCAAAAATGTCCTCACCTCTGCATCTGTACACCCCTGAGATGTGCCATGAAAATGAAAGGTTCATTGCATACCTGACTAAACAAATATAAATTAAATGGGACAACTGGCATGCATAACTGAGAAAATATGTCTAATGAAACACCACTCTGTAGTGTTTGGTGGCTTAAATAGTTAGGGCTTTGGGTTGGTAAATGAAAAATTTAAGCATAAGCACAGCTTCGCAAAGCTGCTACTGTTGGCCATTTGAGCAAGGCCCTTAACCACCCTTACATTTCTACATTTACATTTCTGGCATTTGGCAGACACCCTTATCCAGAGCGGCTTACATTCTCTTTTTTACACAACTAAGCAATTGGTATTAAGGCTTAGCAGTGGCAACCCTGATCTTCCAATTAGCAGGCCAACAACTTCACCACTGGGCTACCACTCCCCTCAAAGGGGCCACCCCAGAGGCACTGAATCATAGTGGACCCTGCTCTTTGACCTCTTAACTAGTCTTTGTGACAAATAAATGCCTCTATTCTCTAATTCAGTGCTGTGCTTTAAGGATCGGTGTGTTTTAATTTCAAGAAGTGCAAAATTTCATCCGATGCAACACAGAGGTCACTGCTTGGAGCATAATTTGCCTAAGCACAATGTGATGGTCCGCATTGATTTTGATTTTGACAGATGACTCAATCTCCTCTTCATCGTCATACAATGAAAAGAGGTTGAAATGAAATCGAGCCACTCCGCACAGCGCCATGTGTGCACAGCGATGGCACAGCCAGATGTTGTCCACATACCATAGAAAAAACTTTGATCTAAAAATAGGGATCCATGACATGCCTCCTGCTGTCCAACTGCCTCAGTGCTGTAATTAGACCTACCTTGATCTGGCCACTTTAGCACTCATGCTAATACACATGCAGATCTGCTTTAATTGCTCAGTGAGCCCAGTCCTAATCCAAACTGCAACTGATGGGTTTGAAGATAAGATAGAGGAGGTGAAATCCAGATTTGACTTATATGACAGATACTTCCAGATGTGCCTTTAAAAGTGTTAAATCGCAGGCACTGAGGTGAATGGTCAATAATCATTTATCATTTATTTAAATTGTCACACAATGTGAGCCAGGATTAAATGGTCTCATATGCAAGGGGAGAAATAAAGACTCAAGTAACTGGCAACCATAAAATAGCTAACTGCTGAAGTGCCTTCCGTTCACTATTCCCTTTTATTTCATTCCTAGATGAAGGTACATTCCTTTCTGTCTGTCTGCTCTGCATCCCTTTGATGCTCTTCAGCAGCACTAAAAAACAAAGCAGTCGTTAAAAGAATAACTTGTCTCCTGCAAATTTAAAGGCCCATCAGTATACACAAATCGACTTAAAATCTCTTCACTGGTGTTGATTCATTGGCGTTGTTTTTCATATGTAGTATTTGGTATCTGTCTCGCTGATTACAATTTACAGCTGAACTGTGCAGTACGTACAAAGGAAAGGACATCCTATTTGTCATCCTTTTGAGGGAACGATTGGGAATCTCATTAAAAATACTACATCCATATGCATTGGCAATTTATTTGAAATGTGTATCCTCTAATTGGTTTTATTGTTCAGTAACCGATAACTCATTATGTTTATCAGCTTGAGGATCTACCTATGTTGTAACGCTCTTTGACTTCTGTTGTTTAATGAGATAAAATAAGCAAACCTTTTGAAAGCAACATCAAATTTAATGTTTTTGCTTCCAGCAATATTCATATTCACTTTTCTCACTTTCTTGGTACCGAAGCCGGCTGCCAATGATGGCAGATGGGAGCACTGAACTGCAAATTCTTGCTTCCATTCCATCTTTCTCTGATCTTCTGTTGTGTCTTCTGGAGCAAGTGTGCCTTCCAAAGCCCACATAAACAAGCATCCAGTCCAGGAGCGAGTCTGTCCTCCACCATGTTGCAAACTCTCACTCGCGGGTGTTTCGGATGGTTGTAGGTCCGGACATGGGCCAGATGTTTAAACATCGCCCTATGGTTATATTAGCAACAAGAGGAGGCTCCCCACCCTTTCTGACAAGGCAATTTTTCCACATAGGCTGCTGACCCCATTCGCACACCATCTGCCTGCAGCTACTCCTGCATTTGCTATGACACACTGAAGGCTGTTTTCCTCTCCAAATATGTACTCAGTGATAGGGGTATTATAATTTTCAATTCAGAAAAGGATGTTTACACAGTTGAACACTGACGAAACTCTACTACAGAGACCAATGTTTTTTTATCATCTTCAGACTAAAAGTTACTACAGTTTTGGAAATGTTCCAGTCTGCAGCAGATTTTTTTTTCTGAATGAGTAATTCCCATGAATTCCCTAGTGGTGAATTCCAAGTCTCTATCTTATATCAGGTGTAAAGCTATTGCTGTTTTATCAGAGCAGCAAGACTGGTGTGCTGACCACAGCAGGAATCTAGACAGGTGTGGTACGGATATGACACGTTAATATGACAATTATTTAAACGGCATGTTTAAACACCTTCTACTTTCTGTAAATATATACAAATATATTCCATTTTTGTCTCAACACACCTATGAACCCAGACTGATCTGACAAGCTAAATTATTTGTTCTGTGATTAATACCATAATTATATTATATTATTTTATTGTGACACTTGCCAGTGGCAGAAGGTGTTGACTGCACTGTTAGCATATCACATGACATTGTGTAGATATCCCAAACTCACGGCAACATAGTCGACAACATCCCTTCATCCACCCTGGATATGCCTTATTAATGAAAAGGGTGGATCAAACGTACAGAGGCATCATTCCTCTGACAATGCTATGCGTTAGCCTGATGAAAAAAATTAAGATGCTCTTTCAAGGAATATGTAGTGCAACGCATGTTAACATTCGACACAAACAGTGCAATTTCTTGTGTGACCGTGATGGTGTACCACATAGATCAAGATGAGGTGGGAGGGAGAGTGACTTTCATCAACAAGCCTCCCCAAATTGAAGGTGTAATGTGGCAGCAGATGTAACACTGACAACACCCTCCCTACCCTTTTTCTAGAGGAAATTCAGCCAGGAGCAACAACCAACCTTTCGAGAAACCGTTCTAAACTTGTCATCAAATATCAGATTTTATGATGTCTTGTCTTTTCCTGTCTGTACATCACACATCAACCAATCATGTGTAGTTATAGGGAAAGCAAACGTCGCATCTATGCACAGAAATCATTCGTTTCTGTTCGCCATACTAACAGAAGGTGACAGTGACACCACAAAAGTGTCGGTTTTTACAAGCAAGATGTGGTGGGGTAAATTAATGGCGAGAAATGTTCATTAGTGATTTATTAGTATGTTGCATACTTTTTCACAACTTACACTAAAAACCACAGTGTGTTTATGAGTGTGTGTGACCTCAGTCAGAGTCTGCATTTAAATATTGTGCTTAAGACGTGCTGTGTGGAAAACCGGCTTTGTGTTTGCACAACACACCGAGTTTGTGTTTTCATTCCTCCTCTTTAATTAGCTTTGCTCTTTGAGACAGTGTACCAAACTGTGAGAATCCCTGTGCATATCTTTGTGTGTGAGAGTTTGTGTGTATGCTTGTGTGCTCACACAGGAGTGGGTAGAATGATGCAGAGGTTTGCATCTAAATATATAAAGGAGGTCTAAAGAATGCAAAAGTTCAGGAGTGTGTGTCTGTTTCTTAAGTGACTGTACACTTATATTAAGATATTTTATTATTATTTAATAAAAACTGTATATTTATACTGATATATACTTACTATTAAGGACAGGCTCTTTTTTTTCTTTTTTAAATTAGCATTCGTAAAAAAAAACAGTGATTTATTTACAACTCTTATTTGGAATTGTGTTTTTTTTTGCCACAATTCCCTTTTTCTGAGTAAATACAGAAACACACTCACACACTCGCTGTCCCTGAACTCTATTTGCTTTCCACCAGTCTTGAACATTGATAAGAACGATCAATCGATTGCATTAATTACGTTTAATTATCAATCATTGATTGATCAGACTTTTTATATTAGGACACTGTACATATTATAATAAAAAATGCTAAATAATTTAAATATTATTATGCTGTGGCATCTGTAGATCATCTTTATACTACAATATTCATATTACAAGTCTTTATACCTTTTCATACTAAAACACCATACTACTTATGCCAAGACTTTATACTATTTCTTTATACTATTACAATACTACATACTCTATTAAATGTCTACTGTTTACATGCGCGTACTGAATAGTCTAATCTACATTATATCTACATACATATATCTTCGATATGTACTTAATTATTATACATGTAATGAGCACTTTATTAGAAATACTACACTAATTCTCTGTAAATTAGGACTTATCCTTGCTTTTAAAACAGCATTAATTCTTTATGGCATTGAATCCACAAGATGTTAGAAACATAATACCTTTAAGATTCCATCCATGTTGTCTCTCACAAAATTATTTTGGCGTTTTTTTAAGCTGTAAATGTTTATTTTCTATCAAATTCCAAAGGTATCCCAATGGATACAGACTTGGTGAATAAGAAGAACACTGAAGAGCACTAAATTCATTTTTTATGAAACCAGTTTAAGAAATAGCCTTTATTGTGGCCATGACTGTGGCTTATAAGCAATGATTAATTAACAACCCAAAGTGTGCCAAGAAAACATTCCCCACATCATTACACCACCTCTTCCACCCTGGACACAAGGCAGGCTGGATCCATTGAATTCATGCTGTTCAGGGTGCCAAATTTTGATCCATCCATCTGTGTGCCCCTGCAGAAATCCAGATTCATTTTCAGTTTTTTTCAGTCATCCAGTCTTACTGTCCAGTTTTAGCGAGTTTGTGCCAGCTGTAGCCTCAGAATGTTGTTCTTTACTTAAAGAAATTGGCCACTCCCATGGTCTTATAAATGTAGTCCACATGCCAGATGGTGTTGATGTGTTGTACTGTGTTGACTGTGTTTTTTTTTTTATTATTAATTATAATGTGCTTCAACATGCAGAACGCAATCTAAAGCACCTAATTGTTCTCTTGACTCACTTCGGCTGTGTTCAAATGTCAATCAATTTCTAATAGCCACAACTTACTCATTTTCTAATGGCTATTAACATCATGATAATGCTCCAGGTTACAAAGCAAAAGTGACAATCAATGAATCAATCAATTTCATGAACATAAGTTCATCAATCACAATCCCTAGATCTCAAACCAAGTGAACAACTTCGGGGTGTGATAGAACATTTAGAAATGTGCCAAAAAAAATTCTACAAAACTGAGGTGATGCAATCATGTTATTATGGACCAGGAATGTTATAGGCTGTTTTAATCTATTTTGAAAATACAATGGGAAGCCCAACCAAGAAATGCCTCACTTAAATTGATGAGTGATAAAATGACCCACCTTAAAGTTTAAGCTTACATTTAAATATAATACTATCACCTACAGGGTGTAAAGGGAGGAATGCCAAATAGGTATATAACTCAATGAAATGAATAGCATGCCAGATAATTGCCAAAAGGATGCACTGCTTGCTTACGATAAGATAAATAACACAATTAATCAAGGTGACAGATTTTTCAGACTATTGAATTTATCCTAAATAATTACAGAAATAGCTTTTGAGTGACTGAAGATTATTAAATAAATCATCCTGATGATTATGCAGATTGCACAAAAGTCTTTAAAATCTCCAAAGACATTTTCTGTGTTATGGTACTTAGTTTTTGATCTGAGTTAAAGACAATCCCTTCAAGTTCTAAATCACAGTAGTGTTAAAAAACCTAGTATTTAATAACTTGCAGTCTCTTTCCTCTCTTTCTGTTACATCCAGCCAACACCTTGCCCTGTAAAACTGCAGCTATAGCTCACAGATGAGATAAAGAAATCCAGAAAGACAGAATTTCTTTGCTGAAGGCTTCTAGCGTTGGTGTTCTTCCAGCAAAAATAAGTGCCATTATACTGAGCTGTGCCAAGGTGAGCCAGTTTTTCTTAACGTGTACTTCTGACTTGGTAAGAAAGAAAAATATTTCCACAAAAGAATAACAAACTTGAACCAAACATGACTTTTCTTGTTTTTGCCCAAATGAACCAGAGGTCTTTTTGCAATGTGGTGGGAGGCACACTGGAATGCTGTGATGGTTTGTTCCCCCACCCTTTTTCCGCCCCTAGCCGGGCATCTACATAAACCTCATCCACTTATCCGATTTACCACTTAAGGATATATACCGATGGCAAGACAACTACGAAGCACATGTACTTTTTTAAAACCTCAACCCCTCAGTCTACAATGTCTGGTAAAAAAATGCACATGAACTTGAGTGGGATTTTGTGCACACTCCTACACACACACCCACACATACCACAAGAAAACCTCCAGTACCACAATCCATCTCATGCTCTGTTTCACACAAACACGGCAGTGCGGGCATGTGAAGAATGCCAGGGTCTGCATAGTTGTGCAGGTCTTCAGTATTACACACGTGAACACTCTCTCCCCTCAGCAGATAAAGCTGAGTGAGGGGGCGTCAGAGCAAGGGGGTTGTGAATACTCCCTGTAATTTTTGGCCTGAAATGTAGCAGCTGTAGGGCGAGTGTCGCAATGTTCTTGCTGCGCCCTTGCATGTGTAAGAGGTTTCTGCAGCAATGCTGCCTTTCAATCGCACCAGTGCTTACAGTATCTAGAGGCCATACATAGGAATAAACTTGTACACAAATCTAAATCCTTCTGCCTTTTAGTAGCAGGCAAAGCATCACAGAAAGAGGATTGTTTTCAGTGAAATATTACACCATATTTTATTTCCTACTAGGATTACTCTAATAGTATTTTAAGACATTAGTATTCAGTTTTGTTGGCATGTAAGTTTATACCAGATTGCTTGTCTGGCATCCTACCTGATGGTGGGTTATTATGGGGTGATACAAGAGAAAATTTGGGAAATGATAAAGGGGTTTGACAGGAAAGTGTGTAAGCATGAATTTCCTTCTTGCTAAAATAGGCTTAATGACTACTAAGGATAGAGCTGTATTTCTTGCAACTGTGTGTCCCTGTGTGTCAGAAGCCAGTGGAGGGGGTTGGTGGGCTATAGGAGAGTGTATTGCGTTAAAAACTAGGTCAGATGAAAGGAAAGATGTAAACTTTTCACTTTGAATGCAACAAGGCTAACTTAGTTTTGTAGGCAAGACGGATATCCACAGAAAGTGAATTCAACATTTGGACAGACTTAAAATGTATACTAGCTATATTTTTCAAATTTTATTTGCAGCATCTTGGTTGAAATTAAAGCAGTAGGAGAAACACTTATTAAAATTAGAGCGGTAGTTGGAAACACTCAGTTGTTTTTGTTTTGAGTACAGCATATGAATGTGTACTAAAACAATAATTAAAGCTGTAACTTGCAAAGTAAGCTACTAGTCACTAGCCTACACAGGAGCTTAAGTAAATTAGAAAAATAATTGCTAATTTACTTTACATTTAAAGTAATGGTGTAAAAGATAGTATGACACGTTATGATACATGGATGTGTAAAAGACCATATGAATTGTTGGTTTGTAAATAGACATGCCTATAAACCCTTAAAAACTCCTATTAACTAAAATATAATGAAAGGCTATTCCAAGGTTATCAGGTCCTATTGCTAACAGGATGACAACAAAAATAAGAAACCACAACAAGCAGCAATCCCACCAATCACCAGTCACTGCAATTCTTAACAGCAAGTTCACGTTCCAACTGACAGACAGACCGGAAAGGATAACCTTTGCCCATTACATGCATCAATGAGCCTTTAAGTCCCCCGACCCTCTCACCGGGTCACCGGTTTGTTTCTCATTGGTACTAACCGCTGCATACAGGGAACACCCTACAAAACCTTTCAAGACCTTTTGTTTTGCAGATGCTTTGAACCAGTCATCCAGCACCCCATCATAATTAGCCACTTCTTAAAATGCTTGGAACTTTATGGTTGCCCGAGTGCTAAATTTAAATCTGCTTCTAAAAAATGCTTTCTTGTTATCTGATAGAGCTCACTTTTGGACAGGTGCCACAATAACAGGATCAGTACATTTTACCTGACGCTTCACCTGACCAACAGCCAACACACAGTTGTCTAAAATGCTTTTTTATTTTGATGCCTATTATATTATCACCATACTTGAACTAAGAGAGGCAATCAGTGTTTCAGCATGGCCCCTGTGCACAAAGCCTCTGAGCTCTATGAAGGTATGGTTTGCCAAAGTTTGAGTTTAAGAACTCTTGCTAAGCCTAGACCACAACACCATTAAATACCTTTGGGAAAACTGCAGAACTGACTGCACCCCATACCTCCCCCACTTTGTCCATGTGTGCTTGTGTGTAGATGTAATATGTAATGTGAGGCATTTCTTTGACATTTTTGTGACAGCTTCTGTCACCTCTCACACAGGTATACACAAGCTACTTTTATGGATCTCAGCCTAGTGATGTGTCAGCTCCTCACTGGGCCAAGGACAAATTCAGGCCCTGGCAATAGCAACAGCAGTAAGTCCTTTAGCGACTTCTCACTCTTGACTGCAACACATAAGAAATTTCTAGCAATTTCACAGTTAGAAGCCCAGACTTTTTCGGAAAGCACAAATCCGCTACCGATCATCCTAGGATTAGCCCCCTCGTGCTCAATTTAATGAAGAAGTGTAAGTCCATTCTACCGGCTTCCACCAGTTCAACACTAGACATGATCATAACGTGTAGCAAGAACAGACAGACAGGAAGGAGAGAGAGGCAAGCGACTGTTTCAAAAAAGGGTCTTTTTAATTTGGTCTCTGTCATGGAACCGGTTCGAGTGGAACGTTCATCTGTCTGTCACTTGACTACTCTACGTGACCAGCCGATGGATCACAGTGCAGCGCAGCATTAGGAAGGGCAGTAAATTGGCCCTGGGGACTTTACCCAGTCTCATTCCCTGGCTAAAGTTGTGTTAGTTCTGGAAGGTTGAGGAACAGCCCAGTACACAAGAGGCCATTTATGAGGTACACTCATCCAAAGCGGCATTTGTCAGCAAAGTGGTTTACATGTGTTTAGTGGAGTCTGGAGGCCAAGCAGCCTCTTGAGAGTTACAGCTGATAGATTTTATTTGATTTTTAGCTACATATAATTCAAAAAACTGCCAGAATTAGCTTCAAGGAAGTGAAGACCTTGATGGAGATTTACAAAAACTGAATGATTTCGCATAAAGGAGGAAAGCAGTTATTCACTGGGAGGGTTTAATTCTTATAATCAGGACAAAGTAAGCAGTCTCCTGTGGATGCATTGTCAAGACTGCCTAAAGTGGGAAATTTGAATTAGCTTTTAAATTATTAACAAGATAACTTGATAAGGTTTAAATTCAGTGTTGAATCATAATGAGCTTAATCAGTTTAATACATTTTAAGTCTGTAAAAAAGAAAATTGGAACTGAATAGCACTCGGACCACCAGCATTATCAAGAGCCAAGAAAATCCGTCAGCTCTAAAATACGGACTGACTGGCACACTGTAAGGACTGTGCTTAGAAGTGAATTCAAGATGATTTGCCACAAATGTCTAAGGGGCAGAAGTTGGACAGAGTTTTACTGTCAAGCAACAAATTGAGATAAACCACATAAGGAAATTGCTTGCGATTTTCACTTTTAGAATTGCAAAGTTAAGCAGGAAACTCTGGGAAAAAAACAACTCTAATACTTGGAAGACAAATGAACACTACCCAGAGACAGTTAGAGTAGGATAAATGGACACCAATACTGCTTCCTTCTACCTATGTCTGAGGAGCAATGGAAAAAAAGAAAAGGAGAGTGAGCAAGTGAAAAAGAGAGAGAGAAAGAAAGAAACGTGGGTGATGCGTCACACAGGCCGTACGTGTGCAATCAAGCTCAAAGCATTGAACCGCAATTACAGACGGCACCACCTTAGCCTGAGAGCAACCATTCATTACAGTTATCCTGAGGCAGGCTATTGCATTTGCCATGCTCCAGCTTTGAACAGCAGGGAATCTGGAGACGTACGCCTGAGGAGAGAGGACAATATTGTCCTCTCTGCTGAGCTCTGCACCTTATAGCTCTCTTAACAGGTAGAGTGGTGAAATGAAGTGGCAGACTGCCTCTCTGTCTCTCTTGCGATTAAGCCACTAAGGCCTGCCAGTCCTCTCTTCTCAAAGAGCTGGTGAATATCTGTAATCCATGTGATATAGGGCTAAAATAGCAGGCGTAGCGTTTATCACAAAGAGTAGTCCCTGCACATGGACACGTGGAGATGCAGAAAGGTAGAATATTGTGCCAAAGGAGAAAAGTAATAAAAGAGGAGAAAGCTGTGACAAACAGGATGAAAAATGCTGACTGACAGCCACTATATTATACCATACTAGAATCATGAGCCTAGACCTTAGCTGAGAAACTAAAGAGTCCTTATAGTAAGCATCAGTGTAAAACAGGGTTCCACCATGACAAATCCAACTGACAATCTCAGAGTTAATTTTAAACAACTGTCAAGTTACAAAGACAGAGAAAGACAAAGACAGAACATTTTAGGTTAAGAGTTAAAATTTTATAATAATAATACATTTATTTATAAGCGCCTTTCATAACACTCAAGGACACTTTACAGAGACAAAGTACAAACCAAACGACATGAGAAGACAATATAACAGAAAATACAAACAAAGCAACAGCAATTTACAGAGAGTAGGATTTGGGGAATAAATAGGTTTTGAGTCCGGATTTGAAAAAGGAAAAATAATCAATGTTATGTATGTCAGGTGGAAGGTAGTTCCAAAGAACGGTAGCAAAGCAACCGCAGGCTCTGCTGCCCATAGCACTGAGACGGGCAGTGGGCACAGAAAGGCGAATGGAGGAGGAGGATTTAGGAGAACGGGAGAAAGTGGAGATGTGACATTAGATCGGACAGATAGGGAGGAGTGAGATTATAAATAATCTTAAATGTGTACCGAATTATTTTAAATTTGATTCTCTATTTTAACGGAAACCAACGAAGTTGCTGTAAAACGGTGATGTGATGAATAAAGGGGGTTTTAATAATGATGTAGGCAGCTGAATTTTGGACCAATTGGAGCTTATGGTAGGATTTCTGGGGGAGACCAAAGAGAAGAGAATTACAATAGTCAAAACGAGAGGAAACCAAGCTGTGAACCAAGCTGTGGGGAGTGGTAGCGCAGTGGTTAAGGTGTTGGAAACCGAAGATTGTGGGTTTGATTTCCAGCTTCACCAAGTCACCACTGCTGGGCCCCTAAACAAGGCACTTAACCCCTAATTGCTCAGTTGTATAAAATGAGATAAATGTAAGTCGCTCTGGATAAGGGCGTCTGCCAAATGCTGTAAATATAAATGAACAAGAAAAGAAGTGAAGTGGGCGGAGAGAAAGAACGAAGACGATTAATGTTGCATAGATGGAAATAAGCAGACCGAGTAATATTATTAATGTGAGACTGAAATGATAATGAGCTATCAAGGATAACACCCAGACTCCTAACCTGAGGCGAGGGAGATACTGAGGAACCGTCAATTGTAAAAGTAAAGCTGTTGACTTTGGATAGTGAGGATTTTGTAGGCAAATGCTGGCCAACTTTAAACCACCCTAAAACAGTGCTTAAAAAGTGCACTCTACTGTACAGACATTTGTTGCAGGTCTGGAAACTTTAATAAAAGAACTGGTTGTCAGACAAATCGGGGGCCGGCAGTAAGACAGGTACAGAGGTGACAGGTGACTGTCAGCGAGGTGAAGAATAAGCGAAGGGCCACAAGATAGAAGAAAAGGGAAAGAAGCCCAGGTGTTTGAATCTATTTTGAAGGACACATAGGCTATAAATAGGATGTAAAATAGGAGGGATTTCCTGCGGTGCAGGCTTTATCAGCCACCAGAGGTGTTATGTTTATATTTTACCTGCCCAAATGTTTGCATTAACATTATGAGTTTCCATAATGAAATTCTTAGAAATTGTATCAGCCCTCACGTTGTAAATATATTTTCACCTTCTGTATTTCTTTCATCGAGATCCAAAGTGTTAAAAAAACATACAGAGGCATTAGAATATACTGTATGTATAAAATATACAGTATGGCAATAAAAAAATATTGGGTATACAGAAAACTTGACAATGATCCTTAAGTGAGCAACTAGCAACGTGCAGTTTGAGTCTTCTGTGACTACATGTAAGCAACTGGTCTGATGTCAGAATTTGGATGTTTTGGAAAATTTTGTTAGCTATGTTAGCTACCTTGTGTGCCTACTGGTTTAACACATTCCTAAAAGAACGCCACAAAGCCACCTGACATTAAAGGGCTTACTCCTACGGCCATATGCTTTTGCCATTACACAGTAACCCTACACCCTTTGATCCTGAAAGCAGATTGGATTCCCAGAGCCCTAAACTCTTGCCCTCCAACCTCCTAAGACAGAAGCAGAACCTCTTTCTTCCATCTTTGATCTATATAATCATGCATCAATTGAATAAGATACAGTTACTCTTTATGTGTGGTGGGTATGAAGCCAATCAAAGTCACTCTGATGAGGTTGGGTATGATGAGAATCCCTAAATTGATTGGAATTTTTACCAAGTGTCATTGCATTTGATTTTTATTTATAGACCTTTAAACAATAACTATTTGGTACACTTCCTCAATACTCTATCTCTTTGTGTGTGATCTGTTTTTCAGAGCTTACATCATCCTATCATCCATGTTCTTCTCTGCACTTTTCTCAATTGCATTTAGAGAAGCTGTGACTGTTTACATTCCAGTCCATCACACTGTGCCCCCCAGACCTGTAAACTCGTTTGGCATTGACAGCGCTGTAATAGAAAAGCGCAGTCCATTTGTACCCCTCATTACCGTATAATTATGTTCATTTTGCACTGGGAGGGAAAAAATAAATAAAGATGTGCAGCAAATGGATTACATGCTTTCACCCGGAATTTAGGAGCAAACAAGAGGGAAACAACTCTGTAATTTTTTCTCTTCTTTCTTGCTCTCACATGCTGCTCCTGTTCCAATGCTGGTGAATAGGAAAATCTATCTATCTGACAGGAGTCTGGTAAATTCCATGGCTCGGAGGCCGAAAGATCCCTCTGTCTGATTCTGAAGGGTTGTTATGTATGAAAGCCCTGACTGAGCCCTGGTGCCAACATGCTGATAAGCAGGATGACATCTGCAGCACATTATTCCACCACTGTTCTTTGTGCAATCTTGGGAGATTGGGGGGTGGCAGAAGGAATGGGTGGGATTATGAGGTATGGAGATGTGTTGGAAGGAAAGAAATTACCTCTGTTCAAGGCAAAGCCTTTACTGATAGTGATTGCTGGTGGAAGAAAGGGTCGGGAGAGCATTTGAAGCAATTCACTTTCTCGCACTTACTCTTTTAGGTCTACACATTCTCCATCACCAGAATCCTTCAATAGCGTAATCCACTGCTCAATGCCTCACAGCAACACCCACAAAACTCCCTCTCTAGCTGCCAGCTCTTAGCATACACACAACACATCCTCATAATGGTACAGAAATTGAGTTCCCTCTGAGTGTCACTCATTATTCATGCTACAGGAGAAGAAAGCTCTTCAGAGCATGAGGGCCTCAAGGGAAGACGATGTAGAGCTTATGGCTTCTTATGATAAAATTTATGGGACCTTCAAAACCGTCATCACTAAGACTCACCATCTTCTCTTCCATATCTCCTATCCCCAATGCTGCCTAAAATAAGTCCCACTAAGGGGGTACTGCCATGGCTGGGGGTATTAATAGTCAAGTTTAGATCCATAATGGGCTTGATGATGTCACATGGAGAAGTGTTTTGGGTCTCTCAAAGGACCAGTGGGGGAAGACAGACAGAAGAGAAGACTTGTTTTTACTCTGGAAGAGAAAAGTGAGAAGACACAGCCTGTGGCAACATAAGCTTGGGTGATATAATAATACTGTATGTGCATGTCTGGATAGCAGAGGAGGAGAGACAGAGAGTCCCATTGTTTAAGCATTTGTTTTTGTAAATAAATAATAGAAAAAATGTTTAATTTAGGGTTAATTTAGGGATAAGCATATCATTACCTGGCTGCATTAGTTAGACCTCACTGAAGGGTCCTCAGAACTGCTTGACTTTGTGTGCTTGGTATTTATTGCTAAATTATTATTTTTTGAGCGCATGAATTTTATACTCATATAAATGCTGCCTGAGACATTCTTCCCAAGCCCTTCTTATCTCTGATTCCATGCCTGTAGATTTTATGGGTGGCTGGGTTTCTCTAGTTAAGTGTCAATTATAATGTCTTTCTGACATAGCACATTAATTTCCAGCCCATTCGTTTACGGAAATCAAGTGGTTGGCAATGGTTTTATCCCTTCAGCCCATAATCCTTATTTACTCCAGCTGTTTTCATATTTTTTGCCTACAAAAGCATTAACTTTCACTCAGTTAAATTGCACCCAAATACATACACTCACTTTGAGCTTTTCGTGGCTGCATTTCATGCTTGTGAGGTCTTTAGAAAAGAGAATGAAAAGGCGATTGTGATGAAATGGATGAGCGGATTGCAGAGCTAGTTTGATTTGATTTTCTGGGATGATACCAAAGCCAGGAAGTGCAGAGGGAGTACTGAATCAATAGGCATGTAGTAATTAGGCCCCATTAAAAAAAGAACTTCAGAGGCAAGAAGGTTATAAAATGTTAATGAGCCTTCAACCCCAGTTCTCTCCAGCTGTGTGTATGAATGTACAGCATAAATGTGTGCCTAGTATCCAGTCAAAATTCAAGCCCTGGTAGAAAACATAGCATAGCAAGCATTCCCAAACACTGTTCGGTGCTGCATAAGGGTTTAAGTTCATGTGTGAGTGTGTTTGTGTGTGGTTCCTTTCACAGTGACACACTGTTCCTGCGACGGGGCCTGTATGGTAATTTATTGGCAATGATAGCTTCCTGCAGACAGTCTGCCTCCTTCAGGGAGAAGGTAGGGGCACTAATGGAGGTGGGCTCAAGCCTGATCAATACCAGCATGGCAAGCCGCCCAACCCCACAGCTGCTGCCAGGAGAAAAGGCTCTGGTAATGGAGCGAGGAGGAGGTAGAGGACGAGATGGAGTAGGAGGAGGAGGTGGAGTGTCAGTGCTTGTCCTCACATCCCCACACACATATGCTAGCTACTGTCTTACTGGACAATTTTAAAAAGACAGGAGGTAGAAAATATAGGATAGGAGTTCCAGTCAAAAAAAGCCACCAATAATACACTTTCTACTTCCAACCACACAAACCTCTGTAATAGTTATTTATTTTTATCATTGTCTGACGAATGTCCATGCAATGCTATTATACTGGCAATTTGACAAGATGGAGAAATGACTCCATGACCATCCTATTCATATCTCCCTATCCCTGGTTTGTGGTTACGGATCCTCTCGACAGCGGGACGGTAGGTTTGCAAGTTTCTTTGTGCAAGAGGTGGAGATATGGCCCTTATGTTTATAATCGGCAGTGTAGGATCACTCTGGTCTTTACTGTGCTCCCAGTGCAGACTCTCTGTGCCAGTCTCTCTTGCTTGATTAATGGAATCCACACACCTCCAACAACTGAATTTCTTGGAGGGCGTTTTTCTCCATATCTGGGGTGGTAATACAATATAGCATCTCCTGCTGGCCCACAGCAATGAAGAGAGAATCACATAGCACCAAGCTCAGGCTCATTTCAGATAAGACGAATGGTGCTCACATTATTGTGCTTTTAGCATGAGGCATGCCAACATTATCGCGACTGACACTAGTATAGGCAGTGCAGACATATATAATGTCACAGACATATTTCTCCAGTGCTGATATCTCCTCTATACATTATGCGATTCAACCTTATGATCCGTCATCCACCTTGAACACTAGTTTTTCTTAATGTACTGAAATCATTATGTTACATTAATGATTTATGCCTTCTATTTATCATTTGTCTCTAAGTGTAAATAGGCATGCAGTGGCTGGTTAGATATGTAAAAGAAAAAGATTAATGATTAAATAAATATCAGGAACAGAATTGCACCTGAATCATCAGTGAACTGTTTTGTCAAATTAAGTTTCCGTATGTCAGCGTTGCTTGAATTTATTGTGCTTACAAAACACTTTATTGTATTTAAATGACAGTTGTCACTTTATTTTTCCTTGCTTATCTAAAAGTTCCATGAAAACTGCTGGAGAAGGTTTCCCAAGTATGACATCAGCCAGACAGATGTTACCTTAAATCACCATCCAAATTCTCTCTGCTAGTGATGAACATAGGCTAAAGCCAGAGATCTTGCCCAATTTTAATACTTGAATTCTCTGACCCCTCTCAGCATTGTTTAGCACACATTTAGACAGCTTGTGAATAATAGTTCATAATAGTAATCATTGTCAGTAGCATTGGCTTACCTGGCTTCCTGGCAGGAGTGGCTGAAGTAATCTGATTACACTCCACATTTTTCCTCCTATCTGGACACTCAACTCATTAATGGGCACTTGGGTGAAAGAGACTGGGTCGTCAAGCTTCCCCTCAGAAACATGCGAGATTTAATTTTACAGGTTGTACAACAGCGTGGGCACCAAATCTTGGTTGTAAAAGGGGATGAGGAATGAGGAGGAAATGGCAGACCTGATTAACATCCATGCCTTAGGCTCGCACTGAGTGTTGAGCAGGCCCAGGCTTTTTATCACCCTGTAGGGGGCAGGTTGACCTTGATTTCCTCTCTGGAGTGGCAGGGGAGAAAAAAATTAAAGATGGACACCATAGCAATCTAGCACACATACACATGACCCATTTAGTTAGTCACAGGTAAAAAAAGAGCTACTAGAAGCCAAACTATATCCAGCAGTATATTCCCTCCTCTATGATGCTTTTCTTTCAGAAACGTTCATGGTTGGTACCGCTCTTGCTGCACTGTCTACTACTCACCTAGCTGCACATTAGCAACCAGGCACAGGAGCTGGATAAATTATTCACCTTTATCCCTCCTCCCTTTGTGTGTCTACTAGATGGACTGAGAATGAGGAAAAGATTGGAGGATTTGCATGCCAGATCCAAACACCCACAGCTCAGCAGGAAAGCAGACACCAACTACAAGACCAGCAGGCATAAATCACGCTCATCTATGAATGTGTTTTTCTTTGTGTTGAAAAAAAAAACCCAGGGCTTTTTTAACACACATATGTATGTAAGAACCAAGAGGAATGGTCAACGTGATTTCCGTTTTCTTTTTCCTTCGGTACAGCTGTCCCCTGTGGCTTCTGTGACATAAGAACACCACACATTTTATATTCTGTGTAAAATGTCTCCCTGATTGAGATTACCCCTGAATCTGTTTAGCCCGGATATCACTCTGCAGGGGATCCCCAACATTTCTCCACCAATGTGCTGGTGTGATTAAGACATGTATAGGGGTTAATTTGCTTGCTTAAACGAGACAAAATTAGAGCCTTTACTTCACTGTATTCTAATTACCAGCTGACCCACTATTTTAGCTTTTGAAAACCCCAAATTACCAAATATTACAGCAAGTAACCAAGAACAGAATTTGTCACATTGAATCAACGAAAACATCCCCAAGACACTGACTGATAAAACCATGACTGAAAAGAACATTTGAAGAAGAACAAATTAATCCTTAAGCCTGCCAGCACAGCATTATATCTAATTATGTAAAATTAGAGGATGTTTATTTTGCTCTGCCCATACAAAATGAGAACAAAGTGGTTTTCTTCTGTTTTTTAAAGAATTACAAAGAAGATCTTGTCACTTAAAACTCCTTTGACAAATTTTCTTCATGACAACATAAGAACAGTTCGTTAATATTATTGATGTTGTTGTTTTTTTTGACTGAAGCCTAATTCAAGCTACAGAAACGTTAATTAAAACATTAAAGAAGTGGTTTCTACTTATATGGTGTTCTCAACTATCTATCCACTCTAAATATCAGTCACAATGACAGCTAATGAACACATGGGACACAATAAAAAGAGCTTCCAGAACCCATATCAGCTATAAGAGATAAAAGCAATTGGGGAAATGGAACATTGCAATGGACCTGACTTGGAAACTTCCTTGACAAAGTAGTGAACACAGGATGTAGACATATATAGCTAGAGGTAAAGCACATTTAGCCATTTAGCCTCAAAGCAATTCCCAGGCATGTCGAAATGAGTGACGGAGAAGCTAGTCACACCTTGTAAGTGACATCGGGAAACGACTCAATCTTTCTTTGGGATCACTTGTAAGGGAGTTTGATTAGTTGAAGGATAGTTTTTCGTGAGAAACTATCTGAGTGGCAGCAGTGTTCGCTAATGCTCATCTGTCAGTTTGCAGTCATGCCACTGCAGACATCTCATTTGCAGAAATGAAATTGAGCTGTGTGACACAGTCTTGTAGAGAACTGCACTTGGAGATATGTAGATTCAGTTGTGTACACAGTGATAGGACTAAGTTAATCAAGTCGGCGGCTTCCTAATATTATGTAAATCTGGGATAGCCAAATATGACAAACACATACCACTTGGTGCGCAATTCAGGAATCGTACTACCGTTTTCTTCCCCAGAAAAGGGTCCTGGGCCGGTGCCCAAATCCTGGCTTTAAACCAACCCCACAACCTTTCAGCTCTTAAGTATTAACCAATGAACCTTGGTGGGCGGAGGTTCTACCATAGGCTGCAGTCTGAGAAGTGCCATTTTTAAAAGCAAACTAAAAAAAAGACAGATAAAAAAATAAAAAGAATGAAATATGTCAGTGTATTAGTGTTTGACAGAAGAGATTGGTCTGGCCATCAATAGTTTAAGTAGAACATAGCTTTGCGGGAGGAACCGGAAAGGACATGGTTACATAACATACTGTAGGTACAGCAGAAGCTGAAAGAGAACTAGTAAACACTCGGCTCGGTGCTATTCCCTACTATTTGTTTTAAGCCATTGGATAATAAGCGACTTTGTAATGGGTTGCTCCAGGTGTAATGGAGTATGAGAGCAGGAACAGTCCAGATGCATTCTTCATTTGAACAAGATCATTCAGCTGTGTGATAGTGAGTAGTGGAGCCTGGCACAGGTTTTCTTTTCTCTTAAAAGCACGTAATTTAGTCTTTTCCGTACAATGCAGGCTGACAGAAGCACGAGAACACGGGACACAAGTTCATCTCAGCTTCAAACCGAGAATTTGGTCATGACCAGAACCTTATCAATACGTGTTGGGGGAAATGGTGGCTTAGTGGTTAAGGTGTTGGACTGATACCAGAAAGGCCAGGGTTCTATTCCCAGCACCACCAAGCCACCACTGTGGGCCCCTGAGTAAGGCTCTTAACCCCCAATTTCCCAGTTGTATAAAAGAGATAAATGTAAGTCACTCTGGATAAGGGCGTCTACCAAATGCTGTAAATGTGTTGCCAGTAAGTGACAGCATGGCTATGATCATTCTTTTATTTATTCATTTTCTCTGTCTCTGTCTATTTCTTTTCTTTTTTTTAAAAAACCTAGACCCTTCCTTTGCTTTCTCTGAAAACCCTCTGTCAGCCCTCAGGGGAACAGCTGAGCCCCAGTTCGATGCTGTCACCCATCTATTTCTCCACACTCCCCAAAGCAGGCTCCGAAATACCATTAGCTCTTCCTCTGTTTGTCTCTCTCTTCTCAAGGGATATCAGGAGGTTTCAGTTCCAGTTCCCAGAACCAATGTGGAAAGAGTTTACAGCATATAAAGTCAGGAGAGGCACGGGATGATAAGAAGTCTGGGAAAGATAGTAGGCGAGGGGGCGGATTGCAGTTTGGTAGAATTCTGCCAGTGAACAGTGGCGATAGTTGCAAAGGCTGTGGGTAGTTTGCAACATTTTTCCCTTGCACCAAGCAGAGAAAGCTTCTCATTACTGTGTGTATGTGTTTGTGTGTGCGAGAGAGCAAGAGAGAGAGAGAGAGCGGGTGGGTGGATTCTTCAGAAAAAGCTAGGTCCTCCAAGGTTCACTAAAACTAGAAAGAGGTAGGTTTCAAGTGAGCCACACAAGCAGATGTGAACCCCAGCATAATTAGACTGCATGGAGTCTTTGAGTTCGCCTCAAATTTTTTGGCTGCACGCTCCAAAGCTCAGCAGTGTCAAACCACATTTACATCTTGGCGTCTCAATTGATTTTGACGGCGTCCCTCGGTTTCTGCAGGGAAGATGGCAGATTGAAAACAACACCACAGAAATAGTGCTGAGGTTTCGCAAAACACTCCGACATCTCATGCATTAAACAGAACCATGTAACCGACTACACATTTCAAACAGATTAATCACCATTCTTAAAAGATCAAGTCACTTCAAGTCAACTGCAACTCATCCTAGCTATGACAGCAAAATGTTATCATAATCATGGTACCTGACCTCAACGTAATGTGCTAATATTTCCAAAAGCAATATCTCCTAACCTTAGTCACATGACTAGCACGCAGCCACAGAAGGCCTGCAGCTGGTGATGTGAAGCCTCTCCCACTTTGATGAATCTGAGCTAGGAGATGATACCATCATGGCGATAATGGGGCAATGATGGCTGTAATGTATCTGGCTGAGTAACATGCTACGACAATTTGAGATCAATATGATAGTAATACAAAGACACAGTCGGGCAATTTGAAATGCACTAGTGAGAATCTCATCTCCATAATTGTGGTGTCGAAGAAAGCAATGTGCACAGTAAAATGTGGGACATTACTGGCCTCTGTTACTGTATATCACTTTGACCAGGCTGAGCAGATTCATAGCTTTACAGCAAAGTACTGTTCTGCTGGCGTTTTTTTAGGCAGCTAAGACTCCTGTAACACTCCTTAAATTATATTGTGCTATTATATAAATGCTAATTTACATGCAGCCATATTTTCTATAAACTTATGCCAATTAATGGTGCCAACAAGTTGATTTGCTATGTATATTATCTGCGAATCAATTTTGCGCAGAATGCAACAATTGAGATAAAATCCATAGGAAAGCGTTTATGACAGCTGGCTAACTAATGTAATGACATAATTAATGTAAAATAGTCCAATTAAATATTTAAATTTATTCTATACATCCTTCACCGCATCATTAAACTCTCAGCCAAATTACTAAATAAAACATATGAAAATATGAGTTACCAAATCACATATCACAAGTCAGGATACTGTAACCTTGTGCTAAATAATATAATACAGATCAAATATAATTTGGTTTGATGTGGTATGTAGTCAACTGAGAGGCATAATTGCATTGAAAAAAATCAGCAATCTGGCAACCATGATTTCTGTTCCTGTCTTATTGCAGGTGAAAAAAAATCTGTTTTATTTATTAAAGTATGGGATGTAAATCTTAGTTGGAATTTAAATACAAGTAGTGCTGGAATAATACAGAAGACAGAAGAAAAGAAAAGAAGAACTGCGGGAAAATTATTATTCATTAGGAAAAAGGTTTAAGCAAAGACCTCTTTAAAATATATCTTTCAGTATGTGCATGTTCACTAAATTATAAAATATTTGGACATCAGACCATCACATACATATAGTATGCGGTTTTTTCAACGTCATATTTAGTCTTACTCTTACATCTATACCGCAACCTCAACACTTCTGGAAAGAATTTGGACTAGATTATAGAGCTTGACTGTCGGGATTTACTGTTGCAATTCAGTTACAACAGTATTAGTGAGATCAGACACTAATGTCAGATAAGGAGGTCTGGGGTGCAGTTGGCATTCCAGTTTATCCTAAACCTAGGTAGGTAGGTAGGTAGGTAGACAGACAGATAGATGATTTATAAACTTATTAATGTATGTATGGGAATATATACATGCATACACAGATAATAATCACCCTCATTCTTATGGAGCCATGCTTTAGTATAGTGTTTTCTGCAATTAGATTGACAACGAATGCAAACCGATGGTCGGTAATATTTTAGCAATGAACCCTTTACATGTGTTTACAGTGTCTCCGGAAGGGTTGTAAAAATAAAATTAGCGTTATTAAATAATCAAAATCCGATTTAAGGACAATCACTGCAATCCAAACAGCCCGTTAAGCTAAGCATCTGCCAAAGCTAAGCATCTGCTCTCAGAATGCCAGCTTGTGTGCTTTACATAAATTTTCATTACCTAGCTGTCGTTAAGGACTCCATGCCGACAACACTTTTTGAGCTTGATGATATTTTTAAAGTAAGGGAAGTTTTTCTGAAGCTGTAATGTGCCATGAAAGGACAATCATTCAGTACAGTGGTTCCCAATCTTTTTCTGCCAGGCCCCCCTTTTGCAGACATACACACAATTACATAAAGACTCTTTTTTGACCCTCTCTCAGTAGAGAGAGAGTGAATCCTGCACACCGAACACTGCCAGGTGGTGTAAAGTGACAGGGCATACATTTGTGACTCATATTTTAACCATTTTTTCTCAAAATTTTGGTGCATCCTAATAAATGTACACATTTTTCAATAGCTTTTTCTTATTAATAGTTTTCACTTGATGTCACACCCTTAGGGGAACACCAAGATACCACTGCTGGGCCCCTGAGCAAGGCCCTTAACCCCCAGTTGCTTAGTTGTATAAATGAGATAACTGTAAATCGCTCTGGGTAAGGATGTCTGCTAAATGCCGTATATGTAAATTACACACACATATTGATTACACATATTGTTTTATGTGGTGAGAAGAAACCACCTGAAGGAAATTCATACACTGGAAAAATGCATAGAACCTCTACATCGGATCGAACTGAGGCAAATGCTGTGCCTCCATGAAACTGCTGAAATGATGTAATGTTTTAGAGGGCAATAAAAAAAAAAGCTGAACGCCCTTCTGATATCAATTATCTTAAGCAAAAAAAATCTGTGAGCTTATTCTTGGCCAATCCTGTTTGTCAAAAAAGCTCACACACACATACTCACACACACACACAAACAAACAAATGCATATATTTTCATACCGCTGCTGACAGAAAGGGCAGAATTTGCAAGTTGTGGCATTTAAAAACTAATAGCCAAGTAGAAACGTTAGATCATTAAACCCACATCTCGTACTTTACTTTGTCTGCAGTCAAGGAAGGTGTGGAAATAGCAGGAGTCTTTCAAAGGTTTGGACTTTCTATCCCGGATGTTTCAGAGAAAGACTATGGTAATACAATGGGGTTTAAAAGTGATTCGATATAAAGAGCTTGCCTTTCTCAAATATCCAGAAAAGAGAGAATATATAAAAGAAAGATATACAGACGCATCACAAAGACGTTTGGTCTTTCAGCAACATGATTAGTGAGATATTATATTCGGCGCAGAGAGAAAATAATTTAGCATCTTTTCGGATATGTAATTGTCAGTTTCTAGAATGTAAGAATAACTTCACCAAATTATATGAATACATTTAAAAAAAGAGTAAGCTGGATTGAGCAAGTAAGGAATGACCTTTTTTTTATGTCTGTTGGTTATCCCTTTCGCTTAAAAACAAACTAGCACATATAAAGTCACGTGACTCCACCTGGTTGAGTCACTGTCGCTAAAGTAACATGGCGGAGAGCTCGAACATCAGGTTAACTGAGCAACAGAAGGAGACTGTACCAAAAAATGCAGGGAACTTCATAGGCAAAACATTTGTTCATTAATCGCGATAAAGTTTAATTAATTCAGGTTTTGATTTTAGGTTACCTGCTGTATAGAGTGGATGTCCAGTTTAAAATTCTAATTATTATTTTTTAATATAGAACCCTCCAATTTTGTTGTCAGAGCAAAAATGTATACATATATATATATATATATATATATATATATATATATATATATATATATATATATATATATAATATATATATTAATCGGACTGCTACACTGCACTATCTAACATCCCGGCCGCCTCACCTTGTGTTTTATTCAGTGCAGTCTTAAAATACAGACATGAAATACATAGGCTAGACTATGGAAAGTGAGGACGTGTAATAAAAGTGTCTACAAACATTATATTGGGGACGAACTTATTACATGAGGTCAATCCAGTTTGTGAGAGATCAGAGGTGAGGCTGATCCAGACGCTGCCTCACATTATGACTTTTCTGTTTATTTGAACAGAAAGTATGTGAATCCATAGCACAGTTCAGTGGATACATTTTAGTACTAGTACTAGTTCAGACTAGTTCAAAACTAGCCTAGTTGGATCTGCAGTTGAATGAATCCATCTTTTTTTCTAAAGCCATAGAATAGATACATACAGAATTGGTTATAAATGAATCCATTGTGGCAGTTCTTTGAAAGTTGTGAACAAAAGCACACACTATCTCGGTGAGTTATTTCTGGTTTATCATCTGTAATTGCTGTTCTATGTGAAAATTAGTAGAAGCGCTCTACAGAATACTTAAAATATTTTGAGGGTCCGGCCAGTAGAAGTGGCTCTCTTTTTCTCTTTCTCTCTCTCTCTCTCTCTCTCTCTCTCTCTCTCTCTCTCTCTCCTCTCTTTCTTCTCTTCCCTCTTTCTGTCTCTCTCTAGAGATACAGCAGTTATTCTTCAGTTTCCCCTTAAGCCTGCCCAGAGCAGGAAGTCACAGGATCCATCAGGCAAACTTTAATTACTGTTGCAGTGCCGCCCAGTTCCCATTAGAATACCGGCAAAATAATTACCACTTCCATCACAGTCACCACCGGTCCTTCTATCCCATCACATTAAAGACATACCTGCCACTCGACTAGCCTAATAAGCCATCCAATCGCCTACCATCTCTCTAGCCAAGGGGTTGATAGGTAGGGGGGATGGGGAGTAGTACCAGAGCTTGCTTAGGTATTACTAGGATGAAAAGCTCTTGTAATAAAATTTGTCATCGCAGTAGTGATTTTTTTAATATCTGCATTTTCTTTGTTTTTTAAGTGCATACAATCATACCGAGCAGCAATCGTTATTTAATAACCCCATAATGGATGGCAGGCCTTAGCATAGTTTCATGCCCTTCCTCTTAACATGGACATAAGACATGGGGAATATCCTTCTCAGACACACCCTCCTCCTTACCAGCGTGTACCATAAAGAGCTCATCTCCGCTGTTCGGCAGCTTAGCTTTAGTGGCTTCGAAGGAAAAACCGGCCTCTCCTGAGAGTTCATACTTAATGTGAGCAACAGTCGTCCACTTGTTCCTGCCATAATCCAGCTTTGGCTGAGCCTATTTTAGTGTTATTGTTTTCCAGCCCCTTCACCCCAGTGCTTGTCAAATTTATTGGGTCTCATCGATTGAATCCTGTAGATTACGACGAGGCACAATTCCACGGTGCACTCGAGAGGGATTACGGGGCGAGGAGCATTCAGTCGGGGATGCTGTTGGCTCCTTGGATTCAGCAAGATTTGTTAATCCCTCTAAATCAGATTTGTTAATTCCATTTCCATTTTCTCCCAAACATAACCAAACACCCCACTACTGTTAGTGCACACATAAACACACATACATTTATTTTTATCTTTTTTAAGAGGACCTTTCATTGACATAATTATTAACACAGCTGAAAAATGGCTATTGCTATTTTGCGTCATTTAGATTTTTTCCAATACGAAAAATGTTTGGTCACTAACTAACAAAGAAAAACACAGTCAGGACCTTCTGATACTCTCACACACATCCCTTCCCAGCGGTTGTCTAAGTGCAGCATTATTCGCTTCCCTAATTACCTCATTTTGGCGTCTTCCATTAGCGATACTGTGAGGGACCACTGGGGAAACTCTCAGGCAAATGTTGACAGCAAGGAGGCATATCAGAATGCACTCGGGCCCATCAAAGCATGGGCGCTGGGAAACACAAGATAAAAAAAACACACTACACACACGAACGCACAAAGTGGAAGTGTCAGATTCGTTTTGCTGTTTTTTATAAGCAACAGCACTGTAGCGGTTCTCCCTGGACCTCAACTGGTGCAATTCTTACATCTCTATTAGATCTAAATCAGTTGTGGTGATTTCAGCCATTATGTTCAATAAAACTGCATTAGATTGCAGCTCAAGTTTCAAACATTTGTACAGAACAATACAAAACATAAAATTCTAAAGGAAGTTTTTGTTGGTTTTCTTTTTCTTTTTTTTTTTTAAATCCTGGTAGGGAAACTGGCACCAAACGAAGATAAATAATACTCTTACAGCATTTTGCATTATATACTTTACAGAATGTGCCACATTATCTGAAACTGATTATTAAGGAGTAAGAATTTTCTTTAATTAATTACCTTATTTATTTTTGGTACATTTCTTTAAGAAGCATAATTCATCTTTCGACTTATTTGTTGGCCGATTAAGATCAGAAGGAATGATTTCTTATAAAACTACCAACATCATTTATATGTTACGTTGTCTGCGTGGACTGAGTTTATTACTTTTTCTGTGTTTTATGTTGTACGGTTTGCAGTCAGGCATGGTGCTGGTAATTTATTGTTGTTATCACTTTTAGGGTATTTGCTGATTGCCCTTTCGCTACATTATTTGTTTGCCCCTTATTTTTTTTTCTTGGTCATTGGAAGGGGGGTCATGTGATAGAGTCTTTTGCTGTATATAAAAGCAGTGGCATACATGTGTTTATTGTCTGATGAAGAGCAAACGCTACCTGTTGTGAGAACACAATTAAACACTTTTCTACTGTTGGAGCTGTGAACTGTTTACAGTTGTGGTCTGTGCAATAAATATTAAAAGTTCTAAACCATCTAATGTGTTTTATTGTTTCACTATAATAATGATTATATTTACAATGATATATTGATATATTAAATTTGCTAAGTGGCTCTTACGTTGTCCCACAGCAACATTCAAGTAGTGTAGTAGTTAAATAGTGTAGATTAGTCTACAATAATTTATAATAAGAATTTATCCTCATTAGTGTCCATTTCATTCAATTGACATATTTGATATTAGGAACATCCAAAGTTATTTAATATTTTAAAGTTTTACTAAAACATTAACACAATAATTAATTTCCCTGTAATTGATTAAGTAACATGACTAATGCTGGTCCTCAGAATGGACTATTATGCACTTTGCGGTTTTTAGAGAACATGATGAGCCTCATTGTAAGGTTTATGTCTCATGTTCTTGTTTTGTCTTTTATTGTTTAATCTTGTTTTATGTTTATGTTTTGTTCCAGGTTTTGTTTTATGTGTAATGTTTGTGTTCATTGTTTATGTCTTTGTTTACTTCCTGTATTGTTCTTGTCACATGATCCCTGTTCGTCATGTGCTTCTTGTGATACCCTTGTTTATATGTCATTTTCCTTTTGGTTGGTAGATCATTACACATTTACACATTTTTGGGGTTTGTTTGTCTTATTACCCTCAAGACAAACGAAAGAGACTCTGCAGTGACCTGCGACAAGAAGTACATCAATCACCATAAATATAAATATAAAATATATATATATTTAAAAGTAAAAATAGATTTTTTTTGAAAGTTGAATAAAACAAATTGTTGCTTCAGGATGATTTTTTCTAATCAAACATTAAACGTACTTGCTGATGATAGATGTATTTGGGTGCTTTTCTCCTCAATCTCTGCTCTCAACCTCGCTTTAGTATTATCTATTACAAAATAAATGTGAGTTGTGATAACACCCACTCCTATTCATCATGCAGCGGCCATTCCCTTATTAAGCATACCGCATGTGAATATGGGGAGTGGGCGTGCAGAACCCATGACATGCCACGATGTGAAAGACAGCACAGTGGCGGACCACCAGTGTATAACAGCTGAGATGATGAATCCTGTTTAGCGCCCCAGCATCTTTCCTCTGACCCTATGATGACGGTTTGAATATGCTCACAGACACCTGATGGAAAGGTTGCTGTTTTCTACATGATCAATCCTTGTGTGTGCCAAAATAGATGCATAAGTGTGTGTTGGGATTGACAGTAATATTTACAGCCCCTGAGGTGTGGAGAGGAGGGGTAGGCACGCTCCTCATCAGCCGACCTCGACGTAATGCTCTCTGAGATGGATAGCCTTATCTTTATTCTCCACCCAAAAGGAAAGGTCACTCCAGAGCAGTGAGCCTCATTTATGAGCCGATATATAAAGAGAATTTTACCGCTGACGATATGCTCCTAGTGAAACTGCTTCACAAACAAACTTTCCATTTACATATCTTGGGCTTGATGGACAGATTTAAAGCCAGAGAACAAAATCTCAAGTGCAAAGACTCATAGAACTGTTAGGCAGGGCATACACTGTGCGATTCTGCTAGCTTACACTGTATAAGTAAATCCAGGTTTACACTGCACTATTGTTGCTTGTCAGACTGTACCAACATGATCCCTTTGTCACACTGTAAGATATCAGTTGTTATGTCAAACTGTACGCCACACACACAAAAAGTCATCAACCTATGACACGTTCAGTAACCCGCATTCTCTCGCGTACTAAATGTTAGTTAGAAGCAAACAAATGCCAAATAATAACTAGCAGCAAGCAACAGGGAGGACACGTCATACAAACATACAGGTTTTTCTACTTGCTGTACTGTCTAACTTTACCTTTAGTCAAGTCACTCATACAGTGAGATATAATAGTCTAATAGTATAATATTCTAATAGCAAGCTACATTGCTTCCGGCCATACATGTCATAGCAGCATCGATTCGAAACGCTGCCTTAAAGGTGCAGTGGAAAATGCTAACTGTCTACCCTTACCGTCCAAAGCCACGCCTCCTGAACATGCACAGACTAGAGGCAACATTACTACAGAACACCATGCGTCATTCACCAGTGAGAAAACTGTATAGTCCGGTTAGTAACGGTACTAAAATACTAAACGTAAAAATAGTACATTTACCCTTATCCAGAGCGACTTACATTTATCTCATTAATACAACTGAGCAATTGGGGGTTAAGGGCCTTGCTCAGGGGCCCAGCTAATTAATAAAAGTGCATAAATTATGCACTGATGAATGTGATGATGTTTCTATCCTGTCTGCATGAACATAAATACATACAGGTAGGAAAGCCTATCATAATGTTTGGACCAGACATTTTAATTGGACAAACGTTTTTTGGTCCTACGCCTTCCACAGAATACATAAATACATATAAATACATTTAGACTGCTCAACTTAATAATAACTACTGGAATGTGTAGAGAATTTCAACCAGCAGGACAAAGGCAATCACCTATCTTTATGTAATGAGATTAGATGATTGACGTCAGTTGCTACCTATCAGCGAGTGGCACCTCTGATTAAAGGGCGGATTAGCCTTCGCTTGGGGTGTGACACCTCTGACTTTCCCCTTTTGGTTCACGTTGACGGTGGTTGCAGCACACTTGTGCGCTGGGTTTTTGGCTTTGTTTTAGTGGATATGATGACTGCTAGCCCTTCAGGTCTGATCTCTTGAATCCCATTGGGTAATTAGGCGGCATGACTGACAAAACCACTGCCTGTGTTTTATCTGGTGTGATATTTGGATGGAGCCAGGGTCCCACGAGTGAACGGGTCTTCCCCTGTGTAAGTGCTGAGAAGGGTGATCTGAGTGAACCTTGCCTTTAACTTTGCCTTCGTAAAGTTAAACTCCATCTTGCGTTTTGCCGTTGTGAGCTTCAGCACTGCCGGTATTCTCGTTAATTTTATTTGTGTTTATTTATATATTAGTCGTTGTTTCTTTTGTTGGATCATTCTTTTGGTTAAAGTGGGGTTTTTCTTTGTGCTCCATATTTTAAAATCAATAATAATAATGTTAATAATGATTGGGGTTTTTTTCATACTTTACCCATGTCTCTTGCTTACTTCCATGAGGGAATCGAACCTGTGTGCTAAAATATTTAGTGTTAGTATATTTCCCTGGGTGAAATTCCAAGGGTGGCATTATCAGATCCTATTAGTACAAGATTGGGCTTGATTCCCAAAACTCTGCCCTCTTGCCACATTTAACTGTCCAATATTAAAAGACCCAAATTTATGACGTTAGAAATTTATCCAACCATCCGCTTGCCAGTTAGACAAAACTAATCTCTGCACATTACCCCCTGTACACTGCTTGACAAACAATGCATGGCAAAGCTGAAATTTGCCCTCACAAAGTCTGATTCTACAATCAGCTAAAAATGTGACAGAAATCGTCTTGGTTACATATGGTAACCTTCGTTCCCCGATGGAGGGAACTGAGACGTTGTGTCGAGTGACAACACTAGGGGACACATTTTGGGAGCCCTACATACCTTTGATCTATTTTAAATGATCTGATGGATGCGGGCGCAACTCTGATACATTTACTGCACGTACTTTAAAAGCATTTGTACATCTTAAAGAAATAAAAGAAACTATACACTTTAACTATACATCATCAGAGAAACAGCAGTTAGTTAATAGTGCTAACAAAGACTCTGATGGACAAACAGACAAGGTGGCCTGCACGTGATTACCCTGTAATAGGATCTTTTGGCCCAGCTGAATGGAGCAACTCTGTGCTCATTATGTTACTGATAAACTGTGTACATGGCCACAGATCATTAGTCCAGCAGGGCTGCCTTGCTTACCGTGGCAGGGGAGGGTAACTGTCGGTAACTGTCGGCATCCCTACATCCCTAGAGTCTCACTTCAAATGCAACTACAGACGATGATCTGGGATCCTGAGGCACACAGCAAGAAATACTAATTATTAGAGTAAATGTTTACCTTAAGTAAACTTACTTGATGGTGATAAATGTAGACACACGTTGTGCTTTATCTCTGTGATTCCCAATAAGCAAACTAGTCGAACAGATGGCATAGAGATATAGCAACTCAGACTTAGGATTTCTCAAGAGTTGTCAAGATGATTACTACTTTCCAATTATTTTGGGGTACTATTTTAGATTTAAAGAGTGAAAATAATGTGGTGGTAACTCTATTAGCTAGGCTCATAAGCTACAATCGCACCAATCCCTTACTGCTGATCTTCATTTAGCATTTCTATGATTCCTGAAGGAGATTTTTGACCTCTGTTCAATGAGGCAATCAATAGTGTTGCTGTAGCAAAGACAAACAGTGGCTTTGGCTTTAAAATGATCGCCGCTGGTCTTTTCAAATATGAATACATAGCAGTCTTTTCAGTAAGGCAAGCAACCCCACTCTGTTAAAAACAGCATTGTTTTCTGTCTCAAACTGTTTCAGTCATCATGCTGCTGGCATTTATATGAAAAGTTTTACAAGACCTTGATTTTATAGATCGAAAGTGGTTGACTGCGGTTGAAACACTGGAACAAGGCTATTTTTATGCAAAATGCACTTCTATTCTAATTAGGCTTCTAGTTTTGCAGTGTGTATGCAGTGTGTTTTCCTAAGGGCAGTTTTAATTGGTTTGTAGCAGCAATAATAGTTTTGAAATTATTTCTTAAATAATATCTTTATATATTATTAGTCACTAAAAAATAAATAAACAGTCTATATTATGTAAAAAATTTGATTTTAAATAAAAAATTAATAAACAGTACAGATGTTTTACAATTCTTTTACAATTTTTTTGCTTGCTTCTTGTTTTTTTTTTAATTGATTTAATTGTCCAGACTGACACAATCTAGGGAACAATAAAAAAAATCTAAAACAAATTTTAAAGAAAGAAGAAAATCACCCTCATCATTCTGAATAGTTCCAAGTATTTGAATTTTTCAATTTGCATGGATTTTAATTCACAAAATCTTATTTTGAGAGACCTAAATATTTTTAAAATAGACCTAAAATCTGTCAAAAATTCAGCAAGAAACAAATTTAGATACGGGTTTCTGCTGATAAAACACTGCACGCAAACAATGCAAGGTAGAATCTTTCTTTAATCCCCTCAAAAATAAACACACATCGCATATAAATAAGTTCAGTACGCGTGAGACACTGAAACAGGAATGTTAAAATTGTGTTTCTGTTTCTGTTTCCCAAAGAAATATGAATAAATTTCAATCCCTGGACATGAGGCTTTCATATAAGTGTTTTGTGATGTTTAAACCACCCTAAATGAATTTTAATTCTCATCTGTTGGGTGTCATATTACACTTTCAGCAGTAGAAACTGATGTGAGAATAGTTGATAAAATAATTTAAATAACTTGGTTTGCTTTGCTTTCTTGGCTGCAAATGTTTTGTTTTTTTATTATTCTGACTAAAGTGAATTGTTAAGAGAAGCAGAACAGCGTGTGTGATCAGGACGAATGTGGAAGCAAAGTAGAGATTATTATGTGAATGTTAATAATGGTTTAGTGAACAAACTTATCATTTACTGTATCATCATAGAATGATAAAAATGCTTATCCAAGTTATCGAATACACTTATTTCATTTATACAACTGAGCAGTAAAAGGTCTTGCTCAGGGACCCTCCAGTGGCAGCTTGGTATTCCTGGGAATTAATCTCATGCCCTTCTACCACAACAGTCGCAAAGCATTTCTGGGGAAGTGCTTAAGGTTTTGGACTATTGATCAGAATATCGTGGGTTCAGTTCCCAGCACCTCCAAGCTGCCACTGCTGGGACCCTGATTAAGGCTTATAAACCTTAATTGCTCAGCTAAATACAAAAGAATAAAAGAAGTAGTAGTAAAAAAGGCTTTATTTGATTCATTTGACTTTTATTTGCATACTATATAATATGTGAAGTGAGTATTTTCTGATTCCTTGGTATGTGAAAAAAGTTCCTCGATGACTACTACTTTCGCCATAATTGTTTCTCCTATTGCCTTATGGGATAGTAGACTCATCATATACGGAAGTGACAGAAATTGGTGGCGCAGCACTTTTTAAATGCTTTAGGTAAAGAAAAAACATTGTTCCATGAAGTTAAACATTATTGTATAAAATTCACGCTGCTGTGACATCGTATGTAACATGACAATTTCGACTTGACGTATGTAGTAAGTCTAAAATTTCATTTATAATACACATAACCATACTATATAGTATGTATTTTTTTAACGATCAGGAAGTACATACTTACTTAAATGTAGTACCTATTAAAGTAGTATGCGATTTCAAACAGAGCCAAAGAATTTACAGTGCAAACTTTTCTCCTCAGCACATAGCTTGTTTGGATGCTGGGGTCAGAGCACAGGGTTAGCCATGATACAAGCCCCAGAGGGTTAACGAACGTGCTCAAGGACCCGACAGCAGCATCGTACAGGACCTATGACCGCATGAACCTTCGTCAAAATGAGAGCTCAGATGTGAGACTCTACATTTGACAATTTACAGCATTGTGACCTTAAATCCAGCTCTCTGACCTAAAAAAACCCAAAGTGACAGCTATGTCAGCCTGCAAGACATCCTGTAAAATCATATAACAACCTCGACAACTATTTTTCAGACTGGTTTTTTTTAATATGCTTATGCCAGCTCTGATGAAGCTCTTCTAAAATGTCTAATTGATGCAAATTACCAAATGCCACAAAGTGCTCTTCAGTTACATCCGGAGCAGAACGAGGGGGGAAGGTCAGAGACTACAGCCAACACACCGACATCAGAACTCCAGAAAATAAGGCTAAACATCATCATTAGTGTTGCTATAGTGTTTTCACCTATGTCATTAATGTTAATACAAATGTTAATTTTCTATAGAAGCTGTTGTTCTGCTATGATGATTAAATCACTGAAATAAAACAATTGGATGGTGTTAAATCAGATAGCATCAACAGTACAGAAAGGTTATTTTGACAAGCTAAAGTTATGAGGTGGAAAATATCAGTACAAGCTGACTTTTTTTTTATCGTGTACTTGATAATTCGTCCTTCTATTTGTTATCTCGATATAGTTCAATTCCTCATTGTTTTTCCAAGCATAAAGATCTTAAACGTTGGAAACCTTTGGATGCCAATAACCAGATGGTGTGTGGTTGGCTGAGCTCAGCTCAATAATGCTGTTAAGATTGTTGCTTTGGAAATCCTACTTTAGTTTGGCCACAGTTTTTGCATTCTTTTTCTAGATTTGTTGAAACTTTTGCTCTATAAGTCTATACTATTCTTAATGTTTTTTACCGTTCAACAAATTAGTGCAGCCCAAAAACACAACAATTACTGACCGTTTTACAGCACCAATAATCAGCCAAATCTCCATTCAGTTTAGTGGCACTGTTTACCAGTTAATGTGAAAACAGTCGCTTTTAAGATTTTGCCCTCTTTTTCTGCTAGTTTGCACCTTTGTCTGATTTTTTTTTGCTTTTCTAAAGCCTGTGCTGGTTCTCGGACGAGGACGTCTTTGTCTCCAGGAGCAGGATCAGCTAAATGCAGCGATTAGCCCCATAAATAATTCACTCCGGATTATCAAAATGCATTTCAGTTTGCCGCCGACTTGAAGAATAAATAAAGGTCAGGTAATCACATATTAGAGTGCAATCGCACAGATCCAGCGTGGTGTCTGGAGAGCAGCTGCAAGAGCCCATTCCGACCCCCCCCCCCCCACACACACACACACACAAACACACACACACCCTTACCAACACCACCATTTCACACGCACACAAACACACACCGTTCCTCATTTTGCAAGTCACTCATTATAATCCTGTCACCTCATCATCTCTCATCAGGCACCAAACCACCGCAAACACAGTGTGTGGAAATCAGGCAGGCCACTTTATTATCTGTGTAATATCAGTGCTGCAGCTTATACACACGCGCGCACACGCACAGATAAAGCGTCCCTCACGCACGTGAGCGCGCACACATACATTTCATCAATCATCTCTCTGCTGCACGGCAATCATGTGAGATATTCCCTGATGTTCATTTGGAAGCACTGCTAACAAATTAAGTAACAAGGAAGCAGATCAGGAATCTTAATGGTGCCAAGCTTTCAAACACAGACAGGGTGTGTGGCTGTTGTGGGGTGGGTGGGGGTTTGGGGTGGGTGAATAACTAGACATGTACTGAGTGATCAGAAAACGTAGCAGCCTGAGAGACAGCTGTAATTTATTTATTTATTATTGGTTCCTTTTCCTTATCTTCCTTTTACTCGTGCTTCCTTGTGTGAATTTATTTATCCAGGCCTTTGAACCCTGGAGTCTTTGTAGTTCCGAGGCTTGCGGTGCACCCTGGTACCTGCTAATGTCAATGCTAATGACAAAAGCCCTGTTTCCTTTCCATATTGACATACTCAAAAAAGAAGCACAAAAAAGTGCAAGATTTTTATTTTTGCCTGGAAATTTATTTATGAGTGCATCCAGAATGCAGAGGGGAAAAACATAATAAAAAGTCTGGTATAAAGAGTTATATGGAGACGTTAGCATCTTGGGCGACAAACAAAAATTCCCCTTCTCTGGAACACGGCTACGACAAAGAGCAACATAGCAAAATGAAGGTTTTTTGTTTACTGCGGCTCAGGAGATCCGATGCAAGGAAGCCCTGCTGGGCTTGGGTCCCGTGGCGATGCTAAGCACTCTTGTAGCGCAGCTACAAATGGAGGCATATCGACGTCAAACAGAAAAAGGCGAAGCAGGTCAAGCAATATCTTCGGCAAAGCTGTACGAAAAGAACGACTCAACCTGCTCAAACTTTTCATTCGAGAAAGTGTGATTGAGAGTCGGGGTCTCGTGGGTCTTTCTGCTTTTCAATCCCACCTCCCCAACACACAATCCCTGCTGCCTGTACTGCTCTTGTGTTTGGTTTCTGATGCTTCGGTTTAGGGCCTGACGCTAACTGGCTCTTATTTAGCAATTAGTGCCGGCTTCCACGATGAGACTAACCGCAGGTCTCTCGCCCTAAAAATATAAACACATCAAAAGCGATTCAATTAACTCGCCAACAAAACACAAATGGGAGATCATCACATTACGCAAATTAGAATGCTATGAAGAAGCATAACAACATGCTGGAACATGTTAATTAGAAACTTTCCAGCATTACAGATCTGCAGGGAGATGCGACTGACCTAAAATGAACAGTTAAGCAGAGCATTACACACTTATGTGAACAGTAAAACTCCACTCAGAGATAACGACACATTTTCCCATTTATGACCAAGAGCCAGATTATTAATGGCAGTTAGCAAGGTGTAATGGCTTTTGGCTGAGATGGTTTGATGTTAGACTGGTTGACACAATAAAAACCAATCCCCTGTAAGCACTTTAGTTCTTAAAAAAAGTTCTACATTCATAATATAACAAAATAAAATAGAACCTCTTACACTTGTTCATTTTCTCACCTTTGACATGTCTAGTTGTAATAAAATCAAATGAGTTGCACAGAAAAAAAAATAGCTTCTATCAGCTGAGTAAATGAGTGTGTAGAAATATTCATTTTAGAGCTTTATGAATAATGCAGCAGCAATGTTCCTGAAAAATGGCACAAATGTGTAAGTGTCAGTGCAGATGAAATGAAAAGAAACTCTGATGAGCAAAGCCAGTGCTTTGTCTGCTTCATTTGTGCCGGGGCGAATGTGTTGAACCGTGCCGAAGGGTCTTGGCTGGACGGTGTTGGTTATCGAAGGAAACAGTGTGTGGTCCATGCTAGGAGCAGTGATCCAACTGCGATCCATGTGCATCGCCATCGACTCGTATGACATATGAATGGAGTAGATGGCAGGTGGGTCAAGGAGATGATCAAGCTGTGTATCTCAGATGAACCAATCATGTTTTATAAATTGAAATTTCTTTTTCTTTTTAGTAAATTAGACAAGATAGATAGATAGATAGATAGATAGATAGATAGATAGATAGACACTACATGTTTTCATAGAATGTATGCATACCGACAGGATGTAGATGCCCAAATTAGACTTGACTGGCGCCTGAGCTGACAGCGGTGTTGCCTGTAATCAGTGAGTTCAGATGTCCTAGAGAGAACTTACCTGTGGACTGACAGGGGGGTGTTACTGAGGAACCACTCCTTTGATCTAAGCTGCTATCAAAAGCCTTTCCACTATTTCCTGTTTTCGATACCTGACAGCTTACAACACTACGTGCAGTTGCCATGGATTCTCTGCTGACTGTCCAATTCCTGATCTCCTGACCTCTAGTCCTTTTAGAGGTGCGCCCAAAGGTAAGGGCTGGGGTAAAGCTGTCTGTCAAAATAAAGCCAAGTGCTTCCATACCCACTACTAAAGAAAAAAGTATTTCCAGCATATGGTCTGTAAAGGCATTTTTTAATTAAAAAATGGTTGGGATGCTAGTAAGGAAATCATTAATTCCTTGATGAACTGAACCTGATGTGCTGCTGATGTGTGTTTAATGGTGAATGGGTCTTGGAAGAGAGGATTTAGAACAGAACAGGTATTTAAAATAATCACCACCACAACAGAGGCCATAGTAAAATTTTAACCTTTATGCGAAAGGCTCAAGAGAAGCTGTCAAATTTTTAACCTTACAATCTTGCTTTTTCTTGTTTGCCATCTGTTTTTATTACCAATTCTTCCCTATTCTTACTTAATTCGATTTAAATGGATACCTTCCGTGCCCCATGTGTGTACTTCCCTTTTTCTTTGTTGTTTATTCTTTCTCTTGGCGCAGAAAGCACCAGCACAGCATTAACGCTGCACTGACCCCGCTGAGAATGCACTTTTAGGCCAACTCTCTCTCACTTTTTCGGTCTCTCTTCCTTTAAGTACCTTTCTGTCTATCCCAAATCCTGATCCTTTTGCTATCAGGGTATGAGAGTTGCAGGCTGTGACCTCTCTGATCAGCCCTGGGGGAAAAAAAAGAGAAAAGAAAAACTGGACCCCCCAATCCCTCTGACTGAGAATCAGTCAGTGTATCTGTTTTGCTCAGATGAACTCTTCTGTGTATGATTTGTGGCTATGTTTCTATCAGTAAATATAGGCTTTATCGACCCAAGCACAAACCAAGTGCGGGGCTATTTGCTCAAAGGCCAATCCTGCCCCCTGCCACCAACCCATGAACAGGTTTGTGTCGTCTGATAAAGAACATGGAAGAACTAAGCATATGGCATTATGTGACCAAGCCCCACATCCCTTTAACCCACCTTTGTTCCACTGGTGTTTTCCACTGCCTTTTTGAGCAAAACCAGGCCAAACCGTGACTCCTAAAGGGAGATCAGAAATTAAGGAGCAGGCTGATTAGACATGAGGCTCCTGGGTTTGGAGCTGAAGTAACACGAATGATAAATAGTGTTAAAGTAGAAGCTTAGTAAAGCGCTGTGCACCCATCTCCTGCAGTGAGGCTTAAAATGAATCCATGATTACTCCCTAAAGCTGCTGAAGGAAGCCCTAGAGCAGTGCAAGACACACCAGATATGTTCCTGCTGCTACATGCATGCATACATCAGCGCCAAGCAAACACTCCAGCTACTGAATCAAATCACATGGTTCCTTCTAATGAAAGATAAGCCTGTTGGAGAAACATACCATGTTACCCTGGGCACTTTCCAGTAGAAAATAAAGCTTTACCAACCACACACACATTTTGATGTTTTCCTCACTCCTTTTTAATTATCAATAGACACCTACCTAGTATATATATATATATTTATACAATTCCAATTATATATATATATACATACCTACTTTATTAACAATAGGTGGAACTATTCAAATAGTCTAATTATAATAGACATTTTTTTTAAGTTTTTAATTTCAAGTGAAACTAGGTCTGCTACAAAATGTCCCCAAAGTGCCAGCCGCTTAAGAATTTCCTGTCACTGAGGTAAAAGGAATATACACACATACGCACACATACACACAACCAGCAGCGGCAGCAAACAGCTCTCAACAAAATGAATTTAAACACTGAAGCAAAGCTCCTCTCCCAGCGTGTGCGCTGAGTCCGATTATGAATTAATTTATTTCCGATTTATTTGATGTCAAACATGCGCCGCACCTCAGAATCTCGCAGCGTACGTTTATGTCAGGTGGCAAGTCTCGTGCTGGGTGATTGAGCAGAAGCAAGGAGTGTTGGGATAGTGCTAGTCTCTTAGGGGAGTTTGGAGTAGCAGTGTGCGCTAATCCAGGAACTAAAAAGTAAAACAGATAGATAGATAGACAGAAAGAGAGAGAGAGAGAGGAAAAGGAATGTAGATTTCCAAACCCGAAAATGGAGCGTACAACCAAGACTAATAAGCGCCTGGTTAATGTTTTGTATAATCTTCCCAAATTAATATGTTAGACACAATTGCCTCGTAATTAATTCCTGCGAGTATACCCAATGAGGAGATTTATTCGAAACTGTCAATCACACCGTAAAATCCATCCCACCAAAGGGATTACACACCAGACCGGCACAATTCCAATTATATGGTAATGTAGAATTACACGGTTCTATTGACCATATATACTATGTATATATAAACAGCCATTACCTGGGCAGTAAAAACCCATGCTGACAAGGGCTGATCATCAAAAGGAAGGTCATCCTAATGGATGAACAGTCAGGCCATAGCCTTTTCTTTTTATGGCTTCATAAAGAATGTGTCTCAGTGGGACTATCAGAGCTGGGTCTGTCCCCCTCGAGTGCATCCTGCTACCTCTTAGCCACCCTGTTCCTCTTTTGTTTTTTCGCTGGTGTGTAGGAATATAAGCATTTATGTCTGAAAAGGCACGATGGAGTTGCAGGCTTGTGTCCCGGGAGTCAGGAGTCAAGGTTAGCAGAGGAGACGAGGCAGCCCGGCTCAGAGGGAGTCAGCCTTTGATCACAGGGAGATGTGAGCTAAAGTGACAGTTCAGCTTTGCTCTGGACACGATTCAAACCAGCACGCCACCACTAGTATCCAACGCTGGTGGTGTGTGTGCCGTAGGAAGCAGCTGACTTAAAACACATAATTGTTGCAGTATTATTTCATGTGTCAGATAAACAAGTAGGGAAAATGTGATCTTGATTTGAATGGGCTGTGTGCAAGCATTATGTCTGCGCAGTTAAACAGGTTTATGGCAAAAATGTACAGATTTTTTAAAAGCACAATGTGCTGTTAGTGGCTGTTGATTAGTGTAGTAATTTTACAATCTGTTAAACACTGTTGACATTGTAATCTTACTTTGTAAAACCTAATATTATTATTAAAGGCAGTAAATCACTTTAAACAGAGCTTGTTGCTCAGGTTTATTTCAGAAATGTGTATTTAGAACCTCACTATTTACACATGTACAGCTTTACTGAGGTCCTGAGACAGATCCAGGGCGGCTGCCAAAGATCCATAGCGGAGTTATCCGTATGCAACTCCTCTGTATTTGGTCGCTTTATCCTGTCCCAAAATCTAATCCATGTGCCTGGAAGAAGCTTTTGTAAAGTTGTTTTATACTAACTATCCATCTCTTCAAATTTCTTTCCGTCTTTGTAAACCTTAGAAACTGAGATTAGAGTTAAGTATAGCAAATGCTGTATACTGCGGTACATGGCATTGGTAGCTAGAAGTGCTGTCCTGGCATTGAAATGATACTTTCATACATTACATGTCATTATGGTATTAAGTTAATTTTAATTTACATATCTTTAAAGCAACCTGCCCAGGGTATAACCCTCTTGCCTTTGCCTTTCATAAATGGCTGGGATAGGTTCCAGCTGATCTTTGTGACCCCGAATTAGGGAATAAGCGGGTATTAAAGATGAATGAATGAATATCTATAAAACAAACAGCAGAAGAGCAAAAGCAGAACAAGAATAAACCATGTGGGTTCACTTCCTCCCCTTTCATTGAGGCTGAGGTATTGACTGCTTTTTCAGTGCAGTATCGAGTATCAAGTATCAAGAAGCTTAATTTTGATTTCAACCATATATAGCAGATGCAGTAGACAGTGAAATGAAACAATGTTTTTCCAGGACCCTGGTGCTACACAAAACAACACAGAATTACACAAAACAACAAAGATCTACTTAACAGAATAACAACACGCAGCTGAAAACGAAAGAATAAGTGTAGCAGATGAACAACACTAAATTTGTTACAAACATATGAAATACCTAAAATATATATTATATAGACTATAGAAAGTAAGGAAATATAAAAACATTGTCTATAAAGATTATATTGGTAAAATATAGAGAGATAGCAATAGGCACATGCTTAATTTTGTTTGTGAGAGACAGAGGTGGGTAGAGTAGAGCGGGGAAGTGGTGGCTCATGGTTAAGGTGTTGAACTGTCAACCCGAAGATTGTAGGTTTGATTCCCAGCGCCACCAAGGTTGGGCCCCTAAGCAAAGCCTTTGACCCAATTTCTCAGTTGTATATAAGATAAATGTAAGTCACTCTGGATAAGGGCATCTGCCAAATGCTGTAAATGTAGAGTATCCAAAATCTGTACTCAAGTAAGACAATCTAAATAGTTACTCAAGTAAGAGTAAAAAAGTATCCAATGAAAAAAACTACTAAAGTAATTAGTTACTAGTGACTTCTGATCTGACTGACAGCAAAAACCCTGAATTTCAAACTACTTGGCAAATTTTTCCATCCCGTCTCCTCCAAAGTCTCTCTGTTCTGATTATATAAAACTGGTTAAAGTAAAGTAAATCTCAATCTCAGTCCTGTGATGGACATCATCACCTGACATTTACAATCAAATCTCAAACACACTCTGATTATTTTTCTAACAGTAACTCTGTCTTTATTTTTTTACCATTTAGGAGCAGCGCCTTTAAAAATATACTTTATTTTCACATTTTACGGTTATGTAAATGCATTATTTGGGTAGAAATAAAATAAAATACAATCCTGTGTTGAATTTGTGTGAATGTTCTTTACTTTAGTCAGATGTCAAAAAGCTTTACTGACGTGTCCGGATTGTTCTATCAATGCAGGACGTCCCAGTTTGCTGTTCAGTTTATTCAGTTTTCTGTTAAATGGATATAAAAATGTGTTTAAACTTTGAATAAATGTGTTTGTTCGTTTGTAGGTTCAGAAGATATTTGTCATTGCTTGTACAGGAGAAGATATGAGGAAAAATATTCAGACAGTGTGTGACATGTGGTTTTACAATAAGGTTAAAGTGCCCAGAGATACCGAATGATTATTAATAGGATTTAAACAGGCGTCATTTTGACACTCACCGCTAGATGGTTTTTTTTTTTTCAGGTTGGAAATGGAATTTTTGGTTATGATGTACACAGCATTCATCGCATTATGAAACTATTTTTTTTCTCCTCTTGGAGTGAAAACTGATATGCCTCCGATAACACACACACACACACACACACACACACACACCTTCCTATGCTTCATCTTACAGTTAAAAGCAGACTGAACTTAAGCGGAAGATTCATAGCAGCCTCTCACAAAGCAGCCTCGCGAAAATCTCACGAGACTTGCGAACAATTCATATAAACATATTATTTAAAAATATAATATTTATTACTATTTGACAGTAACGGAGGAACGCTGCCAAATGTAGCAAAGTAAAAATAAAGTTTTTTCACGAAAAATGTACTTGAGTAACAGTAGAAGTCCACATCTTTAAATATACTCTAAAAGTAAACGTTACCCAAAAAAATTACTGAAGTAAATGTAATTCGTTACTGCCCACCTTTGGTAAGGGATTAGCTAGAAGCTGTCTCACGTCTTGTCTCTGCCATGTATTAATACAGGAAATATGTACATTTAGCGATTTCGACTTTAAAAATGGGTTTTTATTATTATTATTATTATTTGTTTTCTTATGATGACTCACATCCACCCCCACCACATGTCCCTTTACCCAGCATAACGCTTGAATGTATATACGTATAGAATTTCTCTCTCTGTAATACAAGCACATAAAAAGTGTGTAAGTAACATAATGAATATCTGTGTTTTCGACAGCCTGCTGCAGAAGTTTAAGATTTACACTAGGACTGAAGGAGGAACAATGCAAGATTAATTAATGACAAATTAATGTTCACTGCTTTCTGGGCCACTAGCCATCTATTTTAATTTGATGTAAATATCAGCATTAACTGCTGTTATTATTACTCCACAGCCAAAGGGGATGTGCTCCTCGCTGTTCATGAGATAGTGTTACTCCAAGCTTGTGTGCTTACCTTATATTAAAAATCTGTACGCACAATTAGTGGCAGAATATCCTTAACCTCATATACCTCCCATAGAAAGAGGATATATTGCATCGCCTCTATTATTAATAATATCTCCAGTGGAGGGGGTTGGGCTGTAATATCAGTGATATGTGAGAAGGGCTGTAGGCTTTGGGGGATGTGCATTATGTGTGTGTGTGTTTGTGTGTCTGTATAGAAGGTGGGTATCAAGCTTGATATCAGAAAGTGCAGTACTAACCTCATTGGTAATACCAGCCCACTGTGAAAAGTGTAGTAAAAAGTATTTTGATATCCAGTGCTGTTACAACCATTTTGTTATTGCAATCCACCCCCAAGACACACACACACACACACACACACAAATACTTATATGCCGAAATAGGGACTTTCCCCCACCTCGCACCAGTTGAGTCGGAAAACTAGTGAGACATGGGTGGATTCAGAGGTCTTATAAGATGCCACCAGCCGTGCCCTCCATCTTAGCTTTAAATATTTACTCTATGCTCAGTGTTAGGCAATAAACTAGGACTTAAGTAATATGCGCTTAAGTAATATCTGGCACATACAAATTTTGTATCCATTTTGGTCTGAATAGACAAAATTGTATAGGCAAGAGATAGGAACAGCTGCCAGTATTGTGCAGGCTATTGTGCCTCTTCCAGAGGAAAAAATATGTTTTTTGTTATCTAAACGCAACAAAAGATTATTTTGGTTACTAGTAGTAACTCTGGAGTTATTCCACTGTAACACAAATTCGTTCAGAGGGACATAAAGAGTTTTGATGAGTGACAAAAACAGCAATAATAATGAAAATAGAAAGAAGAAGTAGAAGAATTTTTGAAGCAATACACTGGTGAGATCCCAAACTACAAAGAAGCAAAAAGAGAAAGACAGCAATAAGAAGAAAAAATAGAATAAATGCAGGACAGATTAAAGAGAAAACAGAGGAATGCAATAACCAACGCTCAAAGATGAAGGTGACTACACACTACAGCAAGTTTTAGATGTGTCCAATGCATGGATGTGATTTTCAGGCTGTACGGCCCACTCACCTCTTCTCTATAATGCCTTAAGCATGGAACGAAGCGGCGTGGTGTTAGTGCCTGGTCTGTAGACCAGCATATGTAATAAGATTACCGCTTCGCTAGAAAAACCCTGACTCCGAACAGGCTTACGCCACTTGCCTTGCCTGCTTCCGACACACTCACATTACTCTCAGCATGTAGTGTCTGAATGGGAAATGTCTGGACAAGTTAGGAGCAGCAGTGTCATCCTGTTTACTTTCTCACAAGACATGGGAGAAGAAAAGCAATGGGTTTTAAATAACAGTAAAGAAACACTCGGCTCGCAAACTCTCTGACCTCACTGACTAGACGGCGAGTGTGATAAAGAATGAAACCTGTCTGCAATAAGTCTGCAACACAGCCTGAGCAGTTCGCCAGCAAACTACAGAGTGGCCTTGGTATGCCACATTTAATCGCTGTCAATTTTTTTTTTTGCTGTGCCACACTATCTCTAACTTTGTGGCTCCTTTATCTCACACAGAGAGACATAGATGAAAAAGTACAGGGAAATGTATTCTCTTTATCACACAGAGCATCAATCCTTGTGCTAAATTAATCATTCATTTCTTTTTTAAGCTCCAGATCCCCCCCCAAAAAATGCTTTTTCATGCTTCAATTGTGGCCAAAAGAAAAGGGATTGTGATGATAAACCTTAAAGACGCGAGTGTGCGGCTTCCCCTTTTTTTTCACTTCTCCCTTATTTTTTTTTCACAATCTACAGAGTCATGGAGGAATAGAAGTAGAAAAGAAAGAGGAGGAAGTTGCTCTGTGCGTCTGTGAGAGAGGCGCTCTAATTCAAGTGGACGTTTTCATCTCCGTAGTGGCACCGTAGTCCAACCTAATTGGGACAATTCCCACTTGTGATATAATTTCATTCCTACCTCAGTGCAACTCCTATGATCTCATGCTCTGATCCCCTTCTCCACTCATCCTCTAGGTCTTTTCCCCACCCCCTCACTCTGCCACATAGCGCAATCCAGTGCCAATGATCTCTAGACCAAAATAAAAGTCTGATTTCTGACACTTGTACTTATATCGTTTACAACCATTGTAAATAGTTGCTTATATGCTGTAAAGATCATGTAAACATTTGGTACTGAAAGAGCTGGATTGGTAAATTAGGAGGAGCAGAAACAGTGCTCATCACCTCTAAAAATAATTTCTATTCCATCACCCTATTTGCACTCTCGCTCAACACTCAACATATGTGTGACTCGCCATGTGTGAGTTCACGCACTTCTCTGAATGCTGTTTCAGAAAGCACTGGATGTGCTGAGTGTGAGCTAAGGCCACGGAAATAAGGGTGGGAGCAGGTCATGATGAAAACATTCAAGAAGGGTTTTCGGGAAATGGACTCTGTGAGTCATTAGGGAGTACAACATGGAGGAAGGGGATTGAAAGAAGTGGCACTAGGCTGCCTGGTTTTTCCCTGTTTGTGGCAGTGGGATGAAGACTCTGAACAAACGGAGCTTTCGGGGTCTGTGGTCCCCCCCACCAACCCACACACACACACACACACAAACACACACACATGCACACACACCATGTCCCACCTGAGATGCCTACAGGGGGGTAGACAGAGAGCTGTGTGTTTACACAAACAGATCAGTTACCATGGCTAACCATGCGAAGCCAGATTCACATGATGTCACCTGGGCCACATGAGGGGGAATAAACAACGAGAGCTCATGCAGCTAATTAAACAGCACAATGCAGGCTTATCTGCCGCACACCCACTGAGTTGATACTTCTGTGATGCTTCACTTCCATCCTTTGTGTGATTTCTCTTCTTCACATTTGAGCTAATCTTATTGACATATGTTACATGCTCTTTTGGACAAGATAAGCTAATTTGTTTTAATTTCCCATCAGTAAATCCAATGTACCTCAAGTTACAATGGGTATAGGGTTATATATAGGGTTGTGTATATATATACACACACACTGTATATACATCAAGTTAAGAAGCAAAAGCATTTGAACCATACACAGGTATAACAGATGCAGCACATAGTGTAATGACACAACGTTCCTTCAGGACCATAGTACTACATAAAACAACACAAACAGACACTCCAGACTGGTACATAAAATAGCTCCGACCAAAGTACAGACTATATTCTGAAAATAGAGTAATAGCAGCATTGAAATTGATGTGCAAGGCAGCATTAAAGTGTCCTTGCATAAACAGAAAATGTATCTGTTTGTGCATATGGGTGGTGCTGTGAACAAAGATTTCTGTTTGTGCGTGCATGTCAGTTTGAGGTATTACATGGGTATATACAGAAAAACAAGATGTAAAATGTGTATTTTTGCTTCTGTTAAACAATTATAAAATTGCATTTTAATTGCAAAACTGTCATTGTTAAAGAAAGCATTCACCACCTCAGTGCATGCTATACACAGTGAGGTTTTCTTTCACTGACTCTATTTTTTTGTGTGTTTGTGTGTTTTATAACCATGGTCCAGTAGGGTCCGGTCAGGTCAGAGAGTGTACAGTGAACACCAGCTGTTTTATACACAGCCAGACAGAGGGTTAGCAGTGGGAGAGCAACTAAGTAAGGCATGAGGGCTTCTAGAGTCCAGCTGTGACACAATTGCACCTGCGCTGCACACACTCACACACCTGCCATCTTTTTTCGACCGCTCACTTACTTCCACCACTCTTCTCACACCTGACCCCCCTCTGGGCACATGAATCTGCCATACTGGAAATCGCCTGCCTGTCGGCTGGAGGTGTCCGTCTGCAAACAGCCGGTATCTTCTGAAGCAGAGGGATCGGGGGTAGGGGGTGCTTTGGGTTTAATGCATGCTATAAGAACAATAACACCCCCCCCATTCTTTCTTTCTTTCCATACCATCCACCTCCAACCCCCTTTCCAGCTAATTCGCACTGGCAGGAAGACCTGTAAAAATCAATAGGGAAAATGTCCTGAAACAGCCAATCTAGCAGCCATCTGCCCCCGGACCCGACTGAGACAAAGACCCGTGTCCCCTGGGAGAATGCAGGGAGAGAGAGGAAACACAACACACGTACAAACTCAATTACTCGCCGCTGCTAAAACACTCTATCCTGCCGCAAAGGCAGGGTTGAACGTTTTCACCAGAAGCAGCTCAGTCATAATGGGAACCTTATTAAAAGACAGTTGAGTTCAAATGTTGTCAGGTCTCTTTTCTTGAACTTTGATTAATATATAGTGCAGCCTAAACAAAAAAGGTAAATGCAAATCTGACTGGTAGTTTATCATCCTAAGAACAGTGAGCAGCTCCGCAATCGCAGCAGGGACTAAGGAAACGAAAGCTTGAATAGTATTGCATGCTAATAAAAAAACTGTATGTTTTTTTTATTTTGTGTGATTATATTACAGTTGCCCAATTACAAACTGCAATTACAGTTATTGAATATAACAGTCCCTTTGCTAAATGAAACTCTAGGCTAATTAAAATGACTAGGTTTCATTTTTTCTATCACTCAAAGACAGCATAATTAACATTGGCCTATACTGTCAACTGATTCTATTCAGAAGTGTTTTGGGTACAGAAGTACTGATTAGAGACATCAAAAACACACTAAACCTTTGTAACTCTAAAACTGAAACTAGGGACCGTTACTGTACTTACCTTCAGAGTATTAACCATGTACAGTGCAGCTGTAAGGATTATGCTTCATGTTCTTGTTTGATGTTTCATTAATATTTAAATTAACATTTTTGGCATTCGGCAGACGCCCTCTTATTCAGACCGACTCACATTTATTTTATTTATACAGCAGGCCAAGCAGTGGTAACTTGGTGGTACTGGGAATTGAACCCCCATAATCTTCTGGTTAGTAGGCCAACACTTTAACCACTGAGCCATAACCTACCCCATGTTTTGTTTATGTTTTATGTTTATGATTCTTGTTTATGTCTCATGTTAATATTTTTATTACCTTTATGTTTCGAGTTCATGTTCATTGTTCATGCCCTTGTTTACTTCCTGTTTTGTTCTTGTCAAGTGATCCCTGTTCCTTACGTGCTCCTTGTTATGTGATCCCCATGTGTCGGTTTTCTATTGGTCAGTCTTGTATATATATAGCCCTTGTGTTTCCCTATGTCTTAGTCATGGATTTCGGTTGTGTCCCTGTACCGCTGTCATGAGTTTCTCAAGCTAACTCAAGTTAAGTTATATCTAGTAAAGTTCACATTCACTGTTTATGCTACGTCAAGTTTACTTTATGTTTATTGCTTTGCCAAGAGTTTCCTTTAGTTTGTTTATCACTGTGTAATTAAACTGTAAATAAACTGCACCTTTGGGTTCTAAAACTACTACTCATTTTAGTGGAATCATAACAGCAATAAACACATACTATATGGCCAAAAGTATGAAGACACCCAACTATCACATCCATATGTGTTTTTAATTGGCCAACACATTCGGCCACAATATGGCAATAATATTGAGGTGAGGAGATTTATGTTATTTTTCAATCACACCAAGCAGTTGAAGGTTAAGGGCCTTGCTCAGGGGCTTAGCAGTGGCAGCTTTGTGGAAAATGAACCTACGATCTGCTTATCTGTAGCCCTGGTGATGTTTTTTGTATTAGTCTAATATACCAGCTTTTCAAGAGTACACACACTGCAGAATAAAGCTACCTGGATTTTAAGACATCAGAGTGGCCAGGTAAAAAAAGTTTGCTTGGCCTAGTTTTTCTTCTAGACTGACCTGTACAATTCTTCAGTCACATGCAAACCAGATAACGGCTTTCAAAATTTGCCATGTTTAGGAAAACCAACAACAAAATGCACCTTACATTTATAATTTTTTTACAATCCTTAAACATTTCCAGCGTGACAGCCATGTTATCAAACATATCCATCTGCTTGGTTTTCATTTACCTTCGATTGGTTTGGTTGCGTTAAATAAGTGAAAATAAAAAAAAAATTTCGAATGTGTTTCCGTAAGGTTGATCAATAAACTTCAGTACTGACTGTCAGCTTTACTTTGGCCTACGGGTGTCGTCAGTTTTGGAATTGTCCATTACAAACCAACAACCAAATCAATGTTATAAATCAATATTACCAATGACGTAACATGAGCTAATGACGCTGGAGATGAATGAGACTATTAGATGAAGAGTTAAAAAAAGGAACCCTTTATGTTTTAGTTCTTATGTGCTCGGACAACCTGTAGCACATTTCTGTAGTAAAAATAAAAATAAGGGAAATAAACTCTTACCTTTCTTTGTTACTTAGGTAAAATGATTTGTCTGAAAATGTAATGGTGTAGGTTTAAATTATTACTCAAGATACTTTATAAATATTAAACTAATACTAACGGTTCAAATGGTTACATTTCTGGGTTGTTGGTCGGAGACCTGCCACTCCTGGACCCTTGAGCGCACACCTTTAACCCTCTCTGCTCTAGGGCTGCTTTGCCACGGCTGACCCTGCCCTCTGACCCACGCTGAAGTAAAAAAAAGGAAACATACACACATACCTGCACTTTATGGTTAACAAATATGTGCAGTGCGCACCATGTGGTAGGATATGTATTTCGCACCATGTAATAAAAACATGTATGTGTGGTATGTCCCATATGAACAAAAAGTATGTGTATGTGCAATATGTTAAAAATGTGTAGTATTAACCATGTGATCAAAAAAGTGTGTGAATGATGCATAATATGGTAAGGTTATGTGAAATGTGAGCCATAAGTATGTGAAGTATGCATCGTTTAATAAGAGAAGTATGTGTGGTATCTCCCATATGAAAAACAGTATGCGCAATATGATTTAAATGTGTTGTGTATCCTATTCGATAAAAGTATGTGTAGCGTGTAAATAAACAAACTTTGCGCATTATAAGCCATATGGTAAAGTTATGTAAAATACGCACTACATAATAAAATATCTGTGTATAGTATAACCCATGTGGTAAAATGGATGAAGGTAGGATGAATCATATAAAAAAAGTAGTATGTGTAGTATTTCCTATAACAGTATGTTCTGAAATGTGTAGTATAAACCACTTATTTTTGTGGTAATTTGTGGTGGACTTTGTGTGTTAAAAAAAAAGTATGTGTAGTATGCACTATATAATAATAAAGAAGTATGTGATGTATGTCCTGTATAAACAAAAAATATTCACCATATAATAAAATACCCATATGTATTATGCACAATATGTAAAATGAGTATGTATAGGATGAACTATGTGGTAAAATGTGCAGTATGCATACATTTACAGCATTTGGAAGATGCTCTTATCCAGGGGGACTTACATTTAACTTTTATACAATCGAAGGTTAAGAGCCTTGCTCAGGGACCCAACTGTGGCAACTTGGTGGTGCTGGGAATCGAACCCTGATTTTCCAATTAGCAGTCCAACACCTTATTCACTGAGCTACCACTTCCCCCTAATAATTATAGTATGTGTGGTATGTCCCATATGAACTGTGATGTGTAGTATGAACCACGTGATTTAATGCTAACCTGATGTGTGGTGGACACCATGTGGTAAAAGAGTATGTGTAGTATGCAGTAAATAATAAAAAGAAGTATGTGATGTTTGTCCTGTATAAACAAAACGTACACATTAAATATGCACCATATAATAAAATACCCATGTGTATTATGCACAATATGTAATATGAGTTTGTGTAGTATAAACTATGTGTGTATTACATGTCATATGGTAAAGTTACGTGAAATATGCCCTACATTAAAAATACTTGTGTTTAGTATAAAACTTGTGGTAAAATAAGCCATTTAACAAAAGTAGTATGTGTGGTATGTCCCATATGAACTGTGAAAGTATGTTCCGAAATGTGTAGTATGAACCACGTGATTTAATGCTAACGTGATGTGTGGTGGACACCATGTGGTAAAAAAGTATGTGTAGTATGCACTATATAGTATAATATAGCAACCCATGAGGTAGTGTGTGTGTGTGTGTGTGTGTGTGTGTGTGTGTGTGTGTGTGTGTGGTTGAAGCCTACGCAATGTTTTAATTTTTCCGGCCGCAAAGTTTTTCTTTAAACTGTCTCTTCAGTGCTGCTGCTTTTCTTTTGCTACTGTGGGATGTAACAGAAACAAAATGAGATATTTTTGTAAGCAGAAATGTAATATTATCCAGAGTTATCAGATGTTTTCGTTTACCATATCGGATGGAAGTAACTCTACAGTCTCGCTCTTAGCTTAATGTCCGAGGCGAGTGCGCCAGGCCGTTATATAGCCCTCTAAAAATAGCTCACCTTTCACTACCATGTACGGTTTGACTGACAGTAATGTCCAGCCAATCGCGCTCTGCTATTCAAATCCAGTCCCGCCTCTTTCCCCTTTTTCAGCGCCGCCTCTATTGGGTCCAGGCAAGATCGTCAGCCCCATTTACCTTATATGGTCACGCACGGAATTGATTGACAGCCTACGCCACGCCCATCTCGAGAGTTGCTCAGCTTCCTCTTACTCGCCAGAGACGCGGCTAAAGCCCGAGCAACTTGGCTGCTGCTGCTGCTGCTCAACGGAAAGACTACCTGGATTTTACCGAATGCGAGCGACAGTATAGCGATGCGGAATTAGGAGAGGAGAACGGGAATCTGCAGTTCAACCCACACGATATTATGTGTGTTTTTTAATTAACAACACATTTTTTTTTCTTCATTTTGTTTCGCTTTGCATTATTTATCAGGTACAAATCTGTACAAATTACACGTTTTCCCCGGAGCGCGCGCCAGTCCCGGATCTGAAGAGTTGTTGACGTTGTTTTCTCTTCTTTTTTTGGGGGAAAAGTGGGCACTATTTCGGTTATCACGGAATCTTTCTTAAGAGAATAAAAATGGACGTGTTGGCGAATTACAGTATCTTTCAGGAACTTCAGCTTGTCCATGACACGGGCTACTTCTCGGCGATGCCGTCGCTGGAGGAGAACTGGCAGCAGGTGAGCGCGCGCGCGTTACTATGGCGCCGTAGTTACGGGCTACGTCTCGATTCTGCGAGGCCACATGGCGCACATTCACGGCACGTTACCGTAACTCGCTCCTTTGGTGAATGAACTGTAAACAGAGTTAACGTGGAGGGCTTATAATAACTAATGTCAGCTGAACTCGAGTCACTGAATCAGGTGGAGTGCGTGCACCACGCGGGTTTCGACTGTTTCCAAAACACGGCGCGTGCTTCTCCTGCGCATCTCTGTGAACATGCATTTGTGGAACTTCTGTGTTGGTTTTCAATGATTTTTTTTTTTTATCAGTGGTGACCCTCTAGGGTAAACATTTGACTAAATTACAGGAGGCTTGTGGGTAAATAAAGAATGCATGTATGTATATATGTATATAAATTGATTAGCTGTCAGGCTGGATGCTTAAAACATGGAACAATTATTTATGCATGATGATAAAAAAAAGTATTTCAGCTAGTTCATTCCGGTTAGTTAGTGTTTCGAGTGTTTGCTGGTGAGTCACCTCATCCCAGGTAACAGGGAACCTTCCCACAACTTTCACCAACGCTTCAAAGTTGTTTAAATGTTAGGATAAAACGCAATTGAACCAACGTTATTGGAACGTTCTCAAAATGTTAACAATAGGTAATCTCCGTTCTTGTGATGCTGAGAGAAAACGTTCTTGAAATAACATGCATGAAACGTTCACTTAACATTAGCACTGGACTTGTAATGTTGAGAGAACATCCTTATAATGTTATTGGTACTTGATCGAGGTTTTGAAAATGTTTTTTTTTTTTTTAGCTTAACATGAAATAATGATAAAATAATGAAAAAACTGGAAATGTTCACATTTGCAATTCCTGAAAGCAAAACAAAACGTTATAAACACTGAGATGGAGCTTTCATTCATTTTAGCTCGCCTCAGTCCCCTGTATCTGTGGTGTGCTTTAAATGGCAGGTCCACTGCAGGCTAACAAAAGGCTGTGAATTAAACTGAGGATTTACATTGAGTTCATGACTAACCCAAGATTTACAGCATCCCATGTTGCTGTACAGGATTTGTAACTTGGCACCAGCTCGTTGCCATTTCATGTGATTGACTGCAGGGGGAAACAGTTCGTGGTGAACTTAAAAGAACATCTCGGATCTTCCTTTAAACCTGCATGCACACACTGTCAGGCACCAGCTGTGCTCCAGGAGATGTGATCTGAACCCTTACGATAGTGATTAGTACACAGCCTGGTCTCCTTCATCTGTTCATGCGGGCCTCCATCACCTCACATCTTTGATATATTAAACAATAGATAGAGTAATTAACCAGTGATTTAAATGTGCAGGTGTGTGTGCGTGTGTTGACATCCATTAGAGGCACAGGCACACATTGTGTCACAGTTTTTTCCTACTGTTTTACATTAGTTTATACGTTAGTGAATCACAGACATTTATCAGTAATTCCAGCCTTTTTGACAGTTTTCCTCGCTACTGGCACATGCTGTTGGCTGGACATGTGATATGGTTTGGAAGGAAATGGGAAGCAGTATTTTGGCAATGGGACAATAAATGGCCATGTAACAGTGAGATAGTGAAGCAAAGAAAAGACCTTGCTGGCTTGACAGGTGTATAAAAGAGGTGGCTGTAAAAATCTGATGCTTTTACTGGCAGTGATGTCTTGATAGCAGGACTTTAGAACTTTTAGCCAAGGGAAATGTCCTTTAGCCCAGGAACAAGATACATGGATGCTTTCATTCCAGGTGAGTGGTGCATGAATCAGACCTTAATAGGCACGATATGGGGAAATTAAGTTTTCGTACTGTGGTTATGGACAGGGCTGGGCAGCGTAGGAGGGAGGACAAACGGGGACGAAGCACTGCACAACTATAATGAAGTCTTCACAAAGCCTGACGTGCTCCACATCCATTCCCCTAACGGGACAAGCGACCGCTAGCACCACCCCCCACCCCCTCAATCTTGAACAAAGACGCCATTTCTCATTGTCAGAAGGAGAGAGGAAAGCAAAAGCATGAGGCAGTTAAAGGCAGAGCTAAGCGACTCAGTGTAATTACATCACACCAGCATCTTCTTTTACGATGAAAGTTTGGATTATTTCAGCAGTGACCCACGAAGAAGGTTAATTCAAAGAGCGGCTATTTGTTCAACAAGGGGGCCCCTGTTGTCTCTAGCTCCCCTCCCCTAGTAGCATCACCCAGAGGGGTCCTTTGAGCTCCACACAAGAGGCTGTCAGAGCAGGTAGAGAAGTCTGGGGAATCACTTTGTGGAGGTAAACAACGCCATTAGAGGCAAGCATGGCGGTCTGACTAATTAGAAAGAATCACCTGAGAGACTGATTTTGGGTGCATGTATGTGTAAGGAGGTGGGGATGTTTGTTAGTGTCTGTCCATCTGTCTTCCACAAACTAAAAGTCATCTTTAGTTTGTATTTCTTAAATAGACATTATTTTAATATTGTCTATTCTAAAAGGAAGACTCTATGTTACTGTTCTTCCATAATAGCCATATTTTTAAATTTTGTGGTTTTATTTAGAAGGTGTCTGTTCAGGATTAGTAATAAAACTGTGAGGAGGCTTTTTTCTTACCAGGTTTTTTTTTTCTTAAAGCATGATTTATAGCCAATAGTGCTGTTTTTATTGAAAAGCAAGTTGCAGTAAATGGACAGACAGAGATCCGGTATATCCTGAAATATTCCCACAATAAGATGGTGATAGACATGGAACCTGGTAGTTCTAGCAGTCTGACCACCTGTTCTATTAACACCTTTCATAGGTGTGCCACACAGAGGCTTAATTTGGCTGAGAAAGTTACAGTGTGTCCAAATATGGACTGTAACAGGATGTACATCCTTTAGTCGTACTACTGATGCAGATCTACAAGGCCTATAAGATGGAGAAGCATATTGTGGATATTAAAATGGAGCATCTTGGAGCTAGGTCATGCAACCCCAAGAACCAGGCCACAGACAGGGCTCCACAGGGCAAAGACAGCACATGCCCTCATCTAGGGAGTTCTGCCTGTCCCAGAGAAGCCAATTTTGACAAGATAATGAATCACCCTGCATGCATATTCTGCTCTGCAGTTTTTCACATTTCACAGCCCAGTAACTCTCAGAATGGTGGCAGTGGGGTGGGGGAAAGCGAATGTAAGAGCACCCAATACCATTAAAAATACATTGAAATGGAGTCCGGCTGTGCTTCTGTGTTTCTAATGCTGTCATAAACCCCTCAACCCGCAGTAGCTAACCAAGTCTATCCCATCCCTGGTAGTATCCCTGTGTCTGAGCACCAGCCTGCTTTACATTCCACTGACACTATACGTTGCCTCCTGGTGATGCTAAGCTTGATTTTATTTCACACGAATAATGTTTTGATTAAAACTACATTTTCATAGTGTCAATTACGGCCTCTGAGAGGTCCAATCATAACTGCCTCCCCAGTTCTTTTTGAGTCTGAATAAGGACTAAAACCAACAAAGCTGCAGAGCTGGTAAGAAGAAACCTGATGAATTTTCCTTATTATAAATAAAAATCTACAGAGACTATGGACACCTGGACATATTTAGCTCTGAAGCAACTGTGAATCATTTTTAAAGATTCAGTGGGAATTTATAAGCTCTTCAAGTTTTGGACAACTGTATAGGTCTATTGAAGACTTGCTTGTCCAGTATTCTTGCCAACCTCATATTTTGTGAGGCCACCACACTGTCATACCTCTGACCAGTTCTACCAGTTCTGCATGTGTTGACACTCAGGCATGTGGGAAATGTAAGGCTGAGATCAAGTTTCAACATTCAGCTTGATAAATCAGCTGTCACAGAACCATTTCATCCGGTGAAAGCAGACAGTTGGACAGTACTGACAGGCCTTTCAGTTGACCAGCCCTGACTTCAATGTTTTGACACCGCACAGATCACAAACCATGGGTTATGATTTGTGGACAGTGTAGTGGCATGTCCTGTTTTTATCTACTTAGTTTAAAATAAAAATGTAAACATGCTTTCTGGTATCAGTCCTTTGAACAGTTTAGTATGAATCAGCATGAGCCAGACAGTGTTGAGTCACCCACTGGGATTTAAAAGCATGATGTCATAAAGCCAAGTCATTGTACCAAGCATTTTCTGGATTTACGCTTTGCTATACAGCAGAAAGAACAAATATCAGCACAGTCTGCACCCCCCCCACCCCCCACCCCAAAAAAGACTTCATAGACTCCATCAGTCCAACCACAGACAGCTGACAGTAATTAGACTCCGGCATGAGGCAGCAGGCTCTTTCATGCACAAGGCTAAACCAGGTCTTCTTTGAAGTGGGCACCTTAGCTTGCACGCTCGTGTTGTTTTTAAACAAGCATGTTGCTCGCATACTCGACTTTTTGCACAAGCCTGCAATTTTAAGACAACATGAAAATGTCTCCAACTTAAAAAAAGAAGCTCGGCAAACAACCTGCCACACCGAAAGCGCCAACTGCCTTAGATTTAATTAACCATGAAAATCCATTAGGTTAAAAGGGAAGCAGCATGAATTGTACTCCATCGAAATTCTTGCAGTTCACACTGCCATCTGAGCAGTGTGAAATTACCTCCACAATCTGCATTTAAGAGGGCACAGAGACCTCGCCCACAGAGGTTGATTGAAAGCTGTTTGCAAAACATCCGTTGCTATAAAATTAGGCAAGTGCTATATAGTTCAGTCTCGATGCTAGATCAGAATAGGGGTCAGATTGGTAGTCTGTGGATTGTCTTGCAATGAGGTTTCCTATATAAGAAACTGACACTTTAATTACCATTTTCAATGCAGAACGGACTAAAAAAAACAACAATTAGGAGGGTTGTATGCACTAGACCTAATTATGAATTATTATTATTATTATTTCATGGATCATTTTATGGATTCTATAACTGTGTAGATTAAATTTTATATTACGATGGGTCAAAGGTTCAGACAATTTTTTTTTTAACCCTTATCATCAAAATAGTGCAACAAATCCCGATAAATAATAGGCTGTTTTTCTAGGCATCTAAGTAACTGTGTGCAATTTGATATATATTATGACTGTTGCTAAAGTAGCAAAGAGCAGACAGACAGTCTGTATATGCAATGTAAATATAAAAGAATGTATTAATAAAGTTGTTGCATGTTTACTCATTTGATTGACAGCTTTGATAACCCATACATCTGCAGAAGATATAGTAGAGGTCGTTATCGTTTACAGTGTGCCTCGACATGTCAAGATCCATAAGCTTTGCGGTTCAAGTTCAGCTTTTTAAAAAGCTCAGATATTCTCCATGGAAGGATTTTACCCAACTGCCTGAGCCCTTATCAGCAGAGACACTTCTCTGATGCCTTCTGATGAACAAAGAAGAGTGTCCTTCAGCCAGTGATAATGACAACTACCTTCATCATCCTGACTCCAACCTCCTTCTGCTGTAGAGGCGTATTGACCACCTAATTATCCCCTTTCCTATTGGGCACTGATAGATGTGACCTTGTTTTTGAAAAGATCAAGAAATTTTCAGGGTCTGCACGTGAAAAAGGGGAGCTTGTGGTTGGGATGTGAAGTAGGGGCCACTTCTCACACTGCTTTTCAAGTGTCTGTTAACCCACACAGACAAAGATAAGTAACGAGATGGAGAAGGAAGAAAAAACGTGTTTCGAATGCATCCTTATGCATAAGGCCGGCGTCCCCTCAGCCTGATGGAGAGGCTTCTTAGCTACTCAAGTATTTGATTAACAGCCAGTGAGGTCCCAGCCATTGTTCTCTAAGTACACATGGGGTTTACCGTACGCAGAAACAAATGCACTCATACTAACTGACAGCATGATGGCATAATCTGCCTACATTTAAAAGATGACAAAATGCAAACTTTCCAGTATGCTTATCTATGTATTTCTGCCTAGTATGGCCTGGAAGCAAGGTGGTGATAAATTATAGTTAATTATATTTTTGGTGTTCCCAAACAGCTATAAGTAGCATGGCAGAATGTCAAAACATTTGAAGAAAGAGGGAGTGAAGAATGAGAGGGAGAGGAGTCATGTGAAGAAGCGAAGGGCATCTCAGCATGCAGAAGAAAGCTTATGTTTATTCAACTGCTTCTATGCTTGGGAGGGATAGAAGAGCATTCCACGCTGCTCTTCGTTTACACACACACTGGTCAACTGCTGGAAATTCCCTTCTCACTTCTTCTCTCCACTCTTCCAGACACGGATGTACCGAGAAAGACCTCAGGGCTGCTTTCCCATTCACTCCTGCTCATTTTCCACAGCTGCATATGAGTGAGGATTGGGGTGTGACTTACTAAATTACACCAGGAAAGCAAGAACGTCTGTTATAAGAACTGTTTTTGTTACTGATCATTTTCTTTGCATCTTGAGCACAAAGACAGATAACTTTAACCTAAATTTTAGCAAAAGCTTTTTAAACATGTCAAGCTATTCCTCAGAGAGAGAAGAAAAACAAAACAGTTAACTGAATATAACCTTGAAAAGAGAAAGCCTGAAGGGTTTTTAATCGTATGTCTGTGTGCGCACACTCCAGGGCAGCATGTGTTTGGTAGCAGTGAGAGAAGGCATCAGAGACATCACTGACTAATTTTTAAACAAAACATCCAGGGACAACAGGTACTTTCCATCAATAAAAGAATTCTGTAATAGACCCTAAAAGTGAAACAAAAAGCAAAACAGAGGGTATTTCTGGATTCTGAAACAATTTTTGTTGTCAGACAAAATCATAATGCTACTTTTCTGACTTTCTGTTCATCAAAATTTATAGAGCAGAAGTATGATGGTTTGATTGTACTGGTGTGTGTGTGTGTGTGTGTGTGTTGGATATTTGCATATGTTCTGTGTCTTTGTGTCCAGTGACAACCTGACCTGGCTGTTGTTCAGAGTCCCATTGTGTTGCGCCTGGCCTACTCATTTCCACTGACTTCTCTCTCTCTCTCTCTCTCACACTTCCAAGCGGCTGCTGCAGGCGAGGTTGGCATGCAATGCCCCATGCAGAGCTTCCTGCCTAACTATAACATGTCTGACCACTAAAGAGATGCAGAGAAAATAAAAAGGGCAGATGCCCCCTTGGCACCCAATCCTGCCTCTCTCACCAGTGGTCATGTACACACAACACCCTGTGTTCTTATGAGCAGAAAATGCCTATAGGGTTTGCAAAAACAGTGTGCACAACAGAGTACTCTGAGCACACCTTCGACATGGGACTTTCCCATTCGAATATGCAAAGCGGACCTGAAAATGCACCTCATGTTTGGTTTTACTGGTAGGTTTGTGGAAGTAAAAGCTACATAGCATACCGTGCTTTCTAGTACTCAGGAAACCAAACACATATGTGGGTTTCTTCAATGTAAATGACCTCATTTCTGCACTTTTTTAAAATTTTGGTTCAGCTTCATGACAACATGTTGGGGTTATCTGTTTTCTAAGGCTCTTGCCAGGTGGCATAATGCATGCCTAATATAGTCCTGGCTATGGATTCACCACTGCTGCTGTCTTCCCTCAGAGTGTCTGCATGCCGCTCTGCTGTGAGACCCACCTGTTCCCCTCTGCTGGCATGATCCAGTTTTTCAGTGAAAAAGACAAACGAGGGCTTCTGTATCCTCCTCCATGACCTCACATTCAAAGCGCAGCTGCATTACAGCAGATTTGACATTACCGTCCCCCAGACAGGCTATAAAAAAATGCAGTAGGAAAAGAAACGGAGAGGTACTTAAGCAAAACCATAAAAATTGATAAAAATGCCTTTGATTTCTCTTCTATACAACAAATTTCAAGCTGTTTTTATATATTTGATTGCAAATAATAATTTAGATGTTGAAAAGAGTCGAATGTTTGGGTTGCAGTAACCCCCAAACCCCTTTTAATTCTCCGGTGATGTCACCTCAACAGAATTGATTCTCCTGGAGATTCTGAACAAGAAAGGCTGAAGCCTCCACTCAGCCATTAGGGCTTGTGTATGGCACTGTTAAGTGGGTCACATGCAGAGTGTTGTTGACCTTGGGAATTTGTCCTTCTCACTGAGATGCCTCTTGTCTTGCTTTGCACAACCACTCAGAGACCTGTTTTTTGGGAATATAAGAAAGCATCCCATTTAAATTGTTGCCACATTTACATGCATGAAGGGTGATAGAAGCTGATTTGGGATTCATTTGCAAGAGCGTTTGCGGTGCGTTAGTGAGATTCTTTTAGCACACTCTGCTTCAGTCACCTGGCTGAGAGATGTATGATGATGTTCACACCATCTGGTAGAGTCGCTTAAGAAATAGGAACGAAAAGGTACTTATGATCTGCAGGGTAAAATCGGGGCATTGGTGGTGGGGCATGGCGTGTAAAGTCTGTCTCTTTTAAAAGAGAGCCTGCACCAGTGCATAGTTATGTGGGTCGCCAGCTATTTTAATCTGCAATGTTGCCGGGAATACCTGAGGGATTGGCCAAGTTCTGTCGGAATGGGGGCTGATGGTGTGCGACTGCCAAAATGTGTGCGCCTCTATGTGTGTAAAAATTGCTTGTGTAGCCGAGAAAGTGTGTGAGACTGCTGAATGTTGATGGGTCAGTATTGAGCACTTTCCCCCCTGTCACATTTATGTAGTGATTGTGTGTGCTTTTAGGCAGAGATTGCTGTTCTTAGCAAGCTCTATAGTTGGTCTCTTTGCTTTGAAGAAGACACACAACCCACCCAAATGCCCTCTCTGTGTTTTTTACAAACAGGTCATTAGCTTAATTCTTTATGGACAGTGGATGTGACTCATCTTAATCAGAATTCCGAATGAGCTCACCAAATATCTTTAAGTGCTAAGTGCTGTCCTGCACTTTCAAAGAATTCTGTAATAACAATCAAATAATCTCTTTGACTTGTTCCACTTTTTACTCGTCTTCCCAGCAACCATGCTGTCATTATAGCTTATTTGACCTTGTGGTAGACCAAACAAAGGCAAGCAGGAGGGAATAAGAAGTTTAACGAGTGCAGCATGTATGCAAACGTGGGCCCCCCCTGTGGTGCAGACAGGTGTGACGGCAGCAGGGGCACCTGCTGAACCAGCCTGTCCTGACGTGGAGCGCAGTGGCTTCAAAAAAGCTCAGATCTCAGTCTGGTGTTATTTATACACTAAACAGGTTGGGGCACCTCGGGTAAGCACGCCGACGCCAGAGGGGCAAAAATTGAAGCTCCACATGGTCAAACACAGAGACACTGCTGACTCCCCTGGCCTACCTTCACAGTTTACTCTTGGCAAATGCCTCCCTTTTTGTGGCTTCCATTGTAGTCAGGAATTAATGGACTGCAAACGCATTCATCAAGTCCCAGTTAGGTTTCCTTTTTATGTCCCTGTAGCAGTTGTCAGACGCTGGTAATTGGGTTCAAAGTACCATCACTGTAAAAGGCTGCATAGGAGTGAGTCAGAGGAGGGCGGGGCCCCAGCCATCTCAGGTGACCTCACTCTCTGCCTAACTACTCTGAAAAAGGGGTTGATGGGTAGTTGTGGGCGGAGAGATGAGGTCATCCCTTTAGCCTGCAGGAGGGATTTGTACAGACAGCTTTGTGTACGTGAGTGGAAAAGTGGAAAAAAGACAAGCATGTAACTCATGTTCGTTCGTGGATGTTAAATACACACCTAAAAATAAATAGTTAAATAAATAATACACAATGGTGTTTGGTTTTTTTTTTTTTTTTAATTCAGATGAAACAGATTTAGAAACCAGTGACGGAGAAACACACTGGGTTGATTCACACTTAAGGAAGTGCCTAAAAAGGTGGCATCACAGCTGTGCATGTCTGGAATCCCTGTTTGTGAGATGTGGTTTTATAAAGGAGATTTTGTGTGTTATTTTATATAAGCACCCCTTACACACACACACACACACACCTACCCCAGACAAACACCCTGTCTCAGTGCTGAGTAGCTGAGTGGCAGGCATTTTGTCTGGTGTTAAAGAGATGAGATATCAGAAAAGGAAAGGACACCATGCACAGATTAAGATATCACTACAAAGCTGTGGCTCTCGCATCGTTATTGCAGGCACGTAACAAGAGTAGGATCAGACCAGGACAGGAACTATCTGTTTTTGATACGGAATAAAATTCATGTTTTTCTCAAAATGTTTTTAGATACAGAGATATTGCTGCCAAATCACATTAACACTCTCATAAGTGTAGTTGTAAAACACAATTTTATTTTTTGCTTAAATTTATGAACAATATGTAAAATTGCCCTTAAGATTTGGTTTTATAGATAATAATTTTTAACTACTTATGATTAAACGCAATCCTTGTTTTTCCTAATATTTAATCACAATATATTTCAATACCTTACAATAGCTTAAAGTGCCAATGGTTACCCTTTTTTCAACCCAACCACTGGAGGAAAATAAAAGCAGAGGAAAGAGCAAAGGAGTTTGTTGTCCCATAAAACATGAGCTGAGCTCACTCGGTGTAATTACCATTCTGCAAGATAATTATAAAGAGGACGGAGTCAGGGTTGAAAAATCATTTACGTGCTCCTTAGTGAGCGATGGCAATTAACTGAGTTGCTTAACCTGGTGCTGAAAAATAGGCCTGGTTTGGGCCAGAATCTGATGCAGTTACCACACAAATCAGAACACACCCCAGAGGTGAGCTCGTAAAAGGAGACTGTTGAAGTTTTTATTTTCGTTAAAGAATAAACATTCCTCATTTTGTATTGTCTATCGCACATGAAAAATCCCTAGAGCACAAAAGCCTATGTGGTTCTGGGCCTGAATATGGGTGTGTGTTTGGAGGGGTTTATGTTATCTTAGCTGCCACTGTCCATAACCGCTTGCTGGACTCTCAAATTTAATTGTTTATAGCAGTCTACGCTCTCCTTCAAATCCTTTTTTATCTTAAGTAACATGTTTGCAAAGGGTTAGAGACGTCATTCTGGAATGCCCTAGAGAAGGTCTTTATGTGCGTTTTTGTGCTTATCTGTAGTATAGTGATGAGGGCAGGAGGCTAAAAGTCATCTGAGGCATCTGAAGCTTGTGCAGATCTCTGAGCCCCTACCGGCCCTTGCATCATAAGTGAACAATCTGCAAAATTTTTGCACTGCAGAGTTGTTCAGTTGGATAAAATAGAAAGCAACCTCATATGCATGGCATGTTTCCTCTCCATTTGGGAACTTCTTATCAATGTTGTTAGAAATGGCATTTTTGTGTCAGTACAAAAAAAAAAAAAAAAACTTGGTTGTGCTTTATTGCTGTTTACTCCAAAACATTTATAAAGTCTGTTTATATGGTGCAGATGTTGTGTCCCCTTATTGTTCACCCCCCTGATGTTTCATTGTCGGATGCTTTGCCCCCAAGGTTGCATGACACACATGCTATAGTGCTTGCCTTCAGAAAGAAAGAGGAAACAGGAATTCCTGTCTAACCGACCCCACAGTGTAGTTGGGGCAACAAGGGCTGAACAGGGCAGGAAAGGCAGGGTAAAGTAACACATCAAGAATCTAAATTTGCATCACTGTGACATATCGCTGAATGAGGGAACACTGCCCACAGGTCCTCACACTCAGGTAATTTTAGCCTCTCTCCATGTGGCTTACTATTCCTAATGCAGAAGGATGAAAGTGCAGTGGTATGTGTTGGACAGCAGCCCAGAAACCGTAAAAAGTGGAAGAGCTCAGAGCTGCTGTCTTAGTGTGATCGTTAGCAAATTTCTTTCAGTAATGGTTACATTTCCCCCAAAAAATACAGAGCTCACTTAATGCTTACTGCTTAATGACTTTCCAACCTACTGACAACCTACTGACCGTGCTTCAGTATAGTTTTACAGCACACACTGCCTCCTTTAAAGAATTTATAGTCAGATTATTTGTCTGTGCTTGTGCATAAGTAACATGAGCTATACACAATACCCAAAGGAGTATGCATCATGTGAGAGAAAAAAGCCCCAGAGTCAACCCCCGCCTCCAGCTCTCTCTTTGTTGCCCATCTTCTTTTGTCTCGCCACACTCTCTCCACTTGTTCTCTTTTGTCTTCTGGTCTTGTATCCCCCTACACACCCGCCCAAGCACTGATCTTTGGAGTGACTAATGAAGATTAGCCTACACAATGGGAACCCCCCAATGCTTGCACACTTACACACACAAACACACTTATACAACACATACCAGTATCCCACACATAGTCTACCGAATCCTATAACAAGCTGTTAACCCCACTTAAAAGTGTTCCCTCTCAATCGGCTTGTGATAGGAATAATCCTGCTCCAGCAATGTAATGTAAATTGCTGTATCCTGATTAGCTTACCCCAGTGCCGCCAGTCAACGGTCATTAGCCGGCCCATCCACAGATAAACAGCAGCTCGTCCCCCAAATCCAGTTAGAAGAAGACAGGGACCTTTTTCTATGGGGATAAGGCTTCTCTGCCTGCTTACGCTCCATGCCATTTAGCCGGGTTTGTTATTATAATTGTCCTCCATTCGGCATCTTGGCACAAATCTTCACATACCTTCTTGGTGTGTCATACACTGCTTTGAGTCTTTTGTAGTTATTTTATAGAGCTAAGGTTTATAGACCAGTCACGGTGTGGAAAACCAACATTTTGGGTTTTTTTAGTCCTCTGCTTATTAAATATAAAAACAGAGATTATTTTAAACTCTTCATTCACAAGGAATTGTTTACCCTTCATTCCTGTGCCCTGCTTATCCTAAAAAGGTAATCTGGTTAAAGTGTAAGTTTCTAAGATTTAAAAATTTTTTTTTGATGCAACAAGATAACTATTAAACAGTTTCCCCCCCAGAAATTAATTTGTCTTCTGTCCCTTACTTTCCCCCACCCCTCCCTTGAATAAAATGTGTGTGACTGGATGTTAATAGGACCTGTGTTGGTTAGGGACCAGTTCAAAGGGAATTTGTTGCTTAGACAAACACTCGCTGATAAACAAATGGGTACAGAATTTCTTCTTTCACAGCCTTTTCATCTACTGTCACACATTTACCATTTTGTGAACTAAATTGGTGTTTGTAGCATTCAGTGAAATGGGATTTGCTGGCCACACAAGCGTATTTATTCATTAGCTGCAGCTGTGCAATGTCGAGCTTACAGTCTCCTTGTGTATTTGAGTACAGATGGAGAAGTTGGCAAAAGCGGATCTCCAGTGGCACTGCCATCGCCCATTTATTCTTTAGGAACCCCGTCACTCGTTCTACTTTAATTAAGAGGTAATAAGTTATAATAATTAGCACTAGCAACTCTGTCTAGACAGGGATTATGCCAGAGGACCATTTAGGCTCCAATATAAGGTGGATTTATGGAACAACGGGAAAAAAAAATTCCAGATCTTACGTAGACTAGTGACCTTTCTGTCCATAACCCGTAAGCAGTGAGCGGGTTAACCCTTTTGACCAGCGGAATATAGTTCTATATCAAACTATAAACTATTTTGGCACCCTGGGTGATCTGTCCTGTGAAAACTGGCTTATCACAGAGCACTACTACGTTGAGACGCTTATCATCAGTGTATAAGCGAGCACCGAACATGATTTGTACTATATATGGAGCCATCAGACGGTTTAATCAAAGTCATCTCTCTGTTCCGATATTGCAAGCTAGTATGACGATACTTACTGGTGGTAATCCCTATCGCCGAAGAGTTTTAGTTTACATGATTACTACCTGAAGCCATGCTGAGCACTTTGACAAATGTTGAAAAATGAGTCATGCAAATTTAAGTAAAAGAGGCTACAGAGAAATAAGGTATAATGAAGTTCTTTCACAACGATTTCTCCGGCCAGCACATCGGTGTTTTAACGTCGATTAGATGAGGTGGGTTTTTTCCTCCTTAGGTGGCAATCTTCAGACTGCCTCGGGAAATCTCATGTCATAATAAACCTGTCTCGGTTATGTCATAAACCTGAACGGGGGCCCTAATGCACTGTCAAGGACTGTCAGCATGCATCAGCTAATGCACAGCTCTGTCTAATGAAGAATTTTCTCTTCACCTAATTCCTGGCTTGAGTACTGTGACAAAGAATGCTTTTCAAACTATCTTTGGTTTTTAGTACTATGAGTTTTGGAGGTATTATTATAATACAGACATTTTTGTAAATAACATCTACAGCTCTGATCCCGGTCGAGTGTAGTAACAAGAATAGAGTAGCCTGACACCAAAAATTAAAAAAAAAAAAGGAAATGGTTAATTGCTAATTCAAAATGGGGTGGGTTTTTTTTGGTGTGGGGGGGGGGATAACCACTTAAACACTTAATAGACCTTAATTCTGCCCGTTTACAGCACAATTTTGTAATTCTTCACAAACAAAATCCCAACAGTGTGGCTGCCATGGAAACAGCTTCATGGCCTGCTGTGCTCGTCTGAGGCTGAGCCTCTGTCTGGATTTCCTCTCATCTCCCAGAGGAGCTGCCTGGTGCTCGCCAGTCACAGACCCAAAAGAGGAAGTGCGATCTGGAATTCAGCCACATCACTGCCTAAGAAGGACAGTCCCACAGCACAGCTTTCAGTGCAGGAAGCTCCATAGAGCGTACACAAAGAATGAAGTTGTGATTAAACAATACTTTTTCATGAACCGTCTAATTTCACATAGCACAATGAGTATGCAATTAGCTTTTTGGAAGAGGATAAATATTGATACAAATTAATGAGTGTGTTGAATTTTTGCATAATCTAACACCCAAAAGCCAGTCTTAGCCTTTCACTGAGAGTGCTTAGGAGGATGGCGTTTACTCCGTTCTACTAGGGTGCTTTCTTTTTTAAGTAAAGATTTCATTTCATTTTCATTGCTACCTTGAGGATGTACTGCTCCATTTCCTGCAGAAATCCCATGCCTTTTGTGAACATCTGGCACCAGCACAGTAATCAGGCAGAAAATTCTAGCGGGTTATGCAGAAGAACATCAGGAAAATGACACTCATCATTATCCTAATTGGCATTACATTATTGAAGGTAATGTACGAGAGAGATTATGTCATGTAGACTGATAGAACACACAAAAGATCATGGCATTAAGTATATACACTTCATTTATTTCTCATGACCCTTACAAAAGATATTTGAAATTATGCCTTTTTATCTATAGTATATTTTCTTGTATTCTCATTCGTAATGTATGTGGAAATATATTCGAACTGCATGTTGGATGTGTTGAATTTGTTGTTAACCTCAGCCTTTTGAAACAGTTTCAAGTTTGATCATTTTACACATTTGCTTGTCCTGGATCTCCAAAATATGAAGTGGTCGCTCATTTGTCAGGGTGTTGGACAGTTGATCGGGAAAATCATGGGTTCAATAACCAGCACCACCAATCTGCCACTGCTGGGTCCCTGAGCAAGGCCTTTAACCCTCAACTTCTCAGTTGGATGAAAAATTAGATAAAAGTAACTTGCTCTGCCAAATTGTCTGCCAAATGCAAGAAATGTGACAGAGCAGTGTCGTTGTAATTACATAACCGTTAACATTAAGGGGAAAAGAGGAAAACCATGGTGGAGTGTCAAAAACATGAGACCTGCCATGTATAAGCTGCTTGGGTGTGGAGACTAATGGCCAGCATGTATTGATTTTCTGTTTTCTACTAAGCCTACACAGGGAAGGTCAGGGTTACTCTGTCTCTCGGCTCAGTGATGTGAAAAGAAAACCAGTCTTATCACAATAACTGTGAGCATTTAAATCGTTAAGGTATGCAATGTATGTATACATGTTGAAATTATTATAACACAATTTTTTTACATGACACACCGACGTCAAAGCCATGTTCTTTCACATCATAAGCCCTTGGATTTTTAGTTTGCCGTTTCATGTCTTGTCGTGCCTAGCTTATGAGCTGTAGGAGTTGCTTTTGCAGATAGACACAAGAGGTTTACTATCGCCTAGTATCCAGGCAACCAAAACAATAATGAAACGCATATGTAAATGCAGGACTTGTGTGGCTCACAGTTGGCCTCTTTTTTTTTTCCTACCTCCCTTCGAGAATGCATGTGTACAGTTTTTACCAGCGGGGAGGTTCACCGAGAAAACAGTGTGAACAGGGCAGCAAGAGCCCGAGACCGTCTCTCAGACCGCAGCTGGTCGGCATTCACTCGACGTCTGTCTGTCTAAACCTAATCTGTCTGATTTGTGTAACAGTCTTTTATTTCCCCTTACACTGTCTTACAATCTTACAGGACAACACCTCGTACCTGCGCAGGTCAGTTTTAACTCTGTGTCCTGCAGCAACATATTCATACATGCAGTAAGATCATGGAAACGGATGTGGGACAGCTCTCTTTTTTCACATTCCAGACATTTCTGTCATCAGTTGCTCGTCTTAATATTAATATAGAAAGGCTGACAAAAAAAATAAAAGACTCGCCTTTGAAAGCATGCGCCCGGACAACAAGGCATTTGTGCCAGGCAGCTATTATCACGTCATCCAGGAAAGTGCAGTGGAACGAGATATGGTTCTTTAGACTTTAAAAGGATTTTGCTAATTCAACAAAGCGTGACTAGCGCCTTGAAAATTTCAGTTAGAAATGTCTCGTTTGCATTTAATTGGCTCTGCAGTGAAATACAGTCGTAACCACATTGCATGTGATCCCCCCCCCTCTCTCTCTCTCTCTCTATGGGCAAATGTCAGAGGCCAAGACCCAAGAAAAAGAGCCATCAAGATGGTGTGTGTGTGTGTGTGCAGCCTCTGCATCGGTGGCCGGAGGCCAAATGAAACTGTATTAAATTATCCATCCAAATTAAAAGAGCATATCTGGGCTGTCCCAGCTAACAGCTGTTAGCATTTTTCTTCCACATGGATCGCCTACATTCATTTATTTTATGGCCCATGTTTATTAGGCTGAGAGTGATGAGGATAGAGTGGAGTGAAATCTGGAAGACGGTTAGTGACCAGGTGCTAATTGACTTGCTGGGCTTTTGTGTATTGCATGTGTGTTCGCATATGAGTTGAGGAGGGGGGACAGTAAGGCTACTGTACCGAGCAAGAGGGGGTGATCTGGTGGTGACACAGGTGCAGATGCAGGCAGAAAGGAGGGCCATTACACAGCAGGAGAGTCTGAGTGGACTCACTCCATCATACACTGCTCATTAAAATTTCATAAGGCATGAATGAGTCCGGACTGCGGCCTCGGATGTACAATAGAGTTGCCTAAGAAAGTAAGTTCAAACACAGAAGAGTTTCGAGACATCAGCCACACTTGTTTGTCCTTAGGTGCACACCGTTCACGTTGTGTTATGGAGCTTTTTCCGAGCAGCTGTCAGCCTCCCAAACCGTTTGTTGTAGTTAAGCGTTATTGACGGCAAGTGGAAAGATTCAAGTGATGCTTTTCAGATGTGAGTCTCGCCTCAAAAAAAAACAAAAAAAAACAAAAAAAACAAAAAGATGCTGAAATCCCCTTTGTAAGACAGAAGTTGTGATGGAGCGAGTCTTTCATTTAGAAAGCGTTCTTTGATGGTGGGAATTGCAAGCAAGATCAAAAGGAATCACTGTGGCCACTTGAGCGTTGTACCGAGTTGACGTATGTTGACTTTTCACATAAGTGCCTTTCAATTTATTTGTCCATTAACCATTTTATTGGGACACTTTTTCATGCTTTTGTTGGGTCTTTTGTTAGAAAGCTGGCTGTTAGATACACAGTTCATTGGTTTTATGGCCACTATTCAAAAGGGCAACCAAAAGCACACACACCCTTACCAAAATAAATAGGCACACACAGTTAGCCAAACACATACACACATGCAGTAAATCACAAAGAACTCTCCACCGCATGGTGTAACTGTATCCTCTAAATGTCAGGATTCCTGGGGCTTGTAACCAGGGGGATGGGCGGGTGACAATGAACGGAGTGAAGAAGCTCAGGGCCTAGGCTGTGTGTGTTTGTGTGTGTAGCCGAAACTGGTGGTTTCTGGGCTGTACCACCCAGTGAAAAAGGTGAGCAAATATATGGAATCCTATCAAGGACAGCATGGTCTTAAGATTACAGTGCTGTGCATCCCGTGGTGATGATCGTGATGATAGTTTAAATGTCATTGGGACAGATAGGATCTACCCCCTGTCTGAATGTTTGTGGCTGACTAGCTGCCGCCATCTCTCCTCCATCTCTTATTCTTTTTCTGTCTTTCTTTCTGTCACTTTGCGACCTGAGGGGTGGTCATGGACATGCAACAGAGAATTCAAGACGCTTTCTGCAGTTGATGATAAGCGTCTGTCACTTTGCACAATGACTTTCCCAGGGTTTTTCAGTAATTGTCATGTCATTACGAAGCTAATGGTGCAGCAGCCGCCACAGGGTCCTTAGCCAAAAAACAAAAGGAAAAAAAAATAATGTGAGTGTGGGTGTATGAATATACAATGTATGTTTATTTGTGTTAGTAAATATCACTCTAATTAAAAAAAAAAAAGATGGAGCGGACTAAAACTAAAACCTTCCTTATACAAATCAGGGACAGGCCCAATTTTACAGACGAGCGTTTATGATCGGTGGAATGTGCTGGTAATAATAGCTGTATTGGATAGACAGGAGCCGTAGGTTATTGTTCCAGGCACTGCAGGGGACAATAAAGACAGCCAATCAAAAACAGATTTCATCAACTCGGCTCATCGGAAAAACGACACCATTTCTATGCATTATCACGGGTACGAGCGACCATGCTCTCTCTCTCTCTCTCTCTCTCTCTCTCTCTCCCACTTCACTTCAGCCTCCGTGATGTGAGCAAAAAGTCCTGAAGCGAAAGCCTTTTTAAAAATTCTAACGGCAATAAAAATCAAAGGGTAGTTTTTAGTTACCGCTCCATTTTAATCACACAAACACGTACGTAATGCAAGAGTACACACACTTGGGCTTCCCATCAGCAAATTAGCTGAATAAAGAGCCTCTCTTCGCCGGGTCGTTTGAGTGGCTAATTAGTCATCAACGCATGCTGTGGAGGGAGAGAGAAAAAAGAGAGAAAGCGAGCGAGAGATCAGTGTTTCATCACGAGGTAGAGCTTCAAACAGCATCTGATGAAAGCCAAATGGCTTTAATTAAAACCTATTTGTATTTAGGGAAAAAAAAAAATAGTTTCAATCCAAGGATATCAGGGTCAGGGGGGGAGAACCGTTTTTGGTAGATACAGACGGAGCTGTAAAAGCATTGGTTTTAGATAATGTGCTGACTTTATTAGACACACTGGGAGTCGAGACAGTGAGAGGAACTGACTCAGAGATTGGCCGTAATTTTCTCTTTGTGTCTAGTTTTGGACCGGAGCCGTGTTAGCTAATAGCAGCTTGGTGATGCTCTCTCTCTCTCTCTCTCTCTCTCTCTCTGTCTCTCTCTTTAGCTGTCTCTTTGTATGATAATGCCTCGTTGCACCACATCTATTATTAATGGAGCTTAGTGTTGCAGGTGCAGTAAATAAGAGTAATACATTCTCACATTCGCTTAAGCAGATATCAGACTCAATTAACACTAAACCTCAACTGTGTCTTTTGAAGAAACACTTGTATGTGAGGTCCAACCAGAGACATAGTTCGATTTTTTTATTCATTATTCACACTACGGAATCCCACAGCACATTATTACTGTAGTATGGTTGATTTACACAATAAACTCACTAATGTCAGTGGACAAGAGTGAAATTTTCAGATGTTGAAGGATTCTATATATCATTAATTAGATCCATAAAACAACTCAGTGGACAAATGTGTTCTATCACAAAGATTTTCTTCAGTTTATGAAAGCTATAAGTGTACTGAGGGTTTACGTCTCTCGGTATTGCATGCTCGGGAAAATCCATTTCTGAAAATAAGCTCTGTAATAACACCAGCAGTGAAAATATTTCAGGATGTAAAACTTCCCACTCAGTATGTTTATTCTGCTGTGAGGATTTGACTATCGAAAAATGCTGCATAGAAAATGTTGATGTTTAGGTTCAGAATAAAGAACAACAATCTGAAATATTTATTAAAAAAAAACCAAAAACTGATAATGACATTAGTTTGATAGAGTCTTGGTTTATCTATCTACTGCTTTCTAGTATTGTCATAAATAGCAGCAGAATATTATAGTTATGGTGTTGGGTTAAAAGTTGAATGTATTCGGGTTTCAGTATTACACAGTAACAACAGCTGACTTTCTGCTCCGGTTGGTACAAATTGGTTCAGAGTTGTACTGAAAGCCAGTCAAAGGCTTTTTAACCAGTTTTTGACGTTTCATTACAAGCGGGAAGCCTACACACAATTCAACAAATACATACACACAGTTTAAACATTCAGGCTAGTCACAGATGTGACGTATACAGGAAAGGCCCTGCCTTCACTATATAGTCAAATGTTTGTGGACACCTTAACGCAAATTTGTAAGCAGACATTTGTACAGAATGTCTCTGTAGGTAGAATAAAGCTAAAACACTGTTCCAGCATGATGGTGTCCGTGTGCATAAAGCTACTGAGATCTAGATTGTATTCTGGTTAGAGTGGGAGAACCCAAAATTCATGCACAGAGCCTTGACTCTGACTCAATCCCACTGAACACCTTTGGGATGAACTGGAACACCAACTGCACCCCAGACCTCCTCATCTCAACATGCGTGTCTGATCACTAATACTATTATGAGTTGCTTTAAAAGCCTCCTTTCTAAGAAAGAAGAAAAATGATCAATACGTTTATATGCCCCAGACAACTGGAAATAAAAGAGGATGTGTGAGTAGATGCTACAGATGATTTCCTTTTATGTGTCCGAGGTTAAGATAATAGAGCTGCCGCTGTTATAATATGTACAGATAATATAAAGGAATTTGCCAGAGGGGTTCCTGTTTTATTCAACTCCTCTCCGACCTCGCCGCCAAAGTGCTTTTACTGCGACATGCGGAACAGAACGCTCTAATATCCAAACTAGTCAATGTGACTGTAGAATAATATTGTTCGACCGTTCAAAAAGAAACTGCTGAATAGGCAGTCAGTGAGCCATAGACTCTCTCTCTCTCTCTCTCACGCTCACTTTTGCTCAACTGAATCATTTCTCACTTTAATGAATCCAACCCTTTCACAAAAGGAGGCTAAATGTTTATCATCTTTTAGCAGTGTGCACTTTTTCAGTGGAACGCTAGTGAAGAAGGCAGGCACTGCGCAAAACCCCAATCCTCATGGATAAATACCTTTTTTCCGCATGGCTAACTAATAATGAAAATCCCTGAGATGTTTTAATTCTCTCCCAGAGAGATATGAAGATGGTCGAACCTGATCGATCTCTTTGTGTCTGACTTACTGTTTCTCCTGCGAGTGTGTGTGTGTGTGTGTTGACAATCTTAAGATGATACACAAGCCACTATCAGACACTGGTTTTTATACTAAACATTTGTTGAGGCTGTGAATGCCAAATATTTCTTAAAATTGTTATGCTGTGAGATTATTGGTAGAATTAACAAATTAATAAGGTTCGTTAAAGGTTTCTTACTAGTATGTTTGCTAAAATGTATTTATTTACAATCAAGTTCTTTGTTCTGATATGTTGCATTGCTAGACTTTATGTGGCATCAGGATCCCTTGACTTACCCCCAAAGACCTGATTAAAAAATGGGTGATCACTTGATTAAATAATAGGTGATTACTGTCATGCTAGATTTGTCTGTGTATGACCTCACATTCCTGTTTCTTTTTTCCGCAGACATGTCTAGAGCTGGAGCGATATCTGCAGACAGAGCCAAAGCGACTGTCTGACCTTTTCGATGAGGACTTGGACTGTCTGTTGACGCCAGGTTTTATGAAGGGGGACAGTGACGAGGACTTAATAGACCCACTGCTTCCAAGCCTGTCAGACCAACCCAGTCCGCCACCGCTGCTCGTGTCTCTGCCCAAAAACCTTCATACTCCAGCCAACAGTAAGACCATTGAGGCAATAGTAAAAGAAGGCAACGGGGGTGTCCACCCAGCACAGCTAAGCGCAGTCACCTCACTAACACCACCCTCCTCACCTGAACTGGGCAGACACCTGGTTAAGCCAACACAGACTCTCACCGCCACACCTGATGGTACACTCACACTCAAGTTAGTGGCAAAGAAAGTAGGGCTAGCCACTGCCAAATTGGTGGCAACACAGTCATTGCCTTCACCACCAGCCCGGGGAGCACAGAGCGATGGAGAAGGAGGTTTGGGGTCCGCAGGAATCAGTGACATACCAGAGAACAAGAAAAGGGTCCATCGCTGCCAGTTCAATGGCTGCAGGAAGGTTTACACAAAGAGCTCACACTTAAAGGCACACCAGAGGACACACACAGGTAAGATTCCATTTTTTTTTTTTTAATAATTCCAGTCTTTTCTTTGAAAGCAAGCAGAATGTTAAAAAGGAGTTCTGCTCCAACATAGATTGACCCGAGGTCTCTCTCTGGAAGCATGGTTAAAATAAGGCAGTCAGTCCCCAGCTTATTTCAGGCTGCAATAAGTTCAGCCACACTATTCAAAACCTGTCAGCAAAGTCAGTAATTGCAGGGTGATTGATAGACTGGCTGGGATAAAATTCCTATCCTGGCTAATTCAGCCACATCCACCTCTGCTTTGCTGCTGGTGCCCTCTCGCTGAACCCTGAGAGGGAGTTGCACTCCACTGTGCCCTCAAGTCTTGCTGTGTTGATGGCCTAGCTGTAGCTAATCTTGCTGCTGAGGCCGGCTGTTGACTCAGCGGGTTTCTGCAAGCCGTAGCAATGCTAATCACTATACTTGCTCATCGGCAGTGGTCCTGAAAAGGAACAAAAAACAAGAAATAATAGGAGGAAAAAAAACAAAAATATAAATAAGACAGACTGCAGTATGCCAGCATCCCAGTCATGTTAATTACAGATTTTATGATGTAATTAGTTTAATCCTATTTCTTAAGTTATTATTAAAATAGATTACTGGCACAGGATAAATGCTGCTTGGTGAAATACAGGTTGGCATTGGATTTAAGGGTTTTTGCAAGAACTCGTATACACCGTATCAAGGACGCTTGGGTTATAGTCCAAACTCTGAAATGCAATGTAAGGTTGATGAAGGGGCTGTGATCAATACCTCCTGCTCCAGAAGACACATCTAAAATGCACACAATGTAATCGCTGAAACATTAGGAAACGTTATCAACTGTGGCATTAATACCCGGGCCACTGACACTAGGGCAGTAGGGGGTAGTTGATTATTAGAATGTAACAGGATGTAACAGGATGGCTGTTTGTAGCTCCGGCCATGAGGTAAAAGCTTCAGTATGTCAATCCTGCTTCTCCATCCTAGAATTTAACTTTAGCCCGCTGCCCAACCCACACCACTTTGTACATTTGGGTTGCCAGGCAACTACATCCCACTCAAAGACAGCGAGAAGTAATTGGCTGGTGCCACAGAGTGTCCCTCCATTGCATGCTGCAACTGCACAGCTCTCCCTCACTCTAACTTTACTCACTCACTCTCACTTTCTCTCTCTCTCTCTCTCTCTCACTCTCTCTCTGACTGGTTGCTAAGCGACTCCATCATGCATCTGTGCCTTCCCAAGTTATAATTGGCTGGTGTTGCGGTTGCCGTGGTTGCAGGTCCAAGCCTGTCTTGCTGCTGTCTGACAGGGAAAGAAAAAAGGGGGAAGTGGGGGCTGTAACAGAAGGTGGAAGATGGTGCATGTTTGTGTGTGTGCGTGTCTGTGTCTGTGGACGGATGGATGGATAGATGGATGTGGGGTAGGGGTCTCTGGCCAATTACCCAAAGTGCAGTGTGAAATGTTTGGTGTCTCGCACCTGCGGCCCCACCACTTTGCAAATCACAGCATAAGGGAGGGCTCTTATCTGGTTCCGTCCATCTGCGGAGATACAAGAGTACACATTGGGAATATTATTCACCACTGATTTCATAAACCAGGAGAGCTTAAGAACAGGCAAATCCAATATAAAGGAAAAAAAAAGCACTTGGAGCGCAATATATCTCAGACTGTCAAACTGACCAGAGAAGAGACACCGCAGTCTGTTTAGCACCAAGGTGCCAAGGAAGTTTAGTGGAAATGAGGGAAGTGATAGTGCAGTGGTTAAGGTGTTTGGCTGCTAATTGGAAGATCGGGGTTTGATTCCCAGCACCACCAAGCATAGCACTGCTGGGCCCCTGAGCAAGGCCCTTAACCCTCAATTGGTCAGTTGTATAAAAGAGATAAGAGTATATGAGAAATTTAGGTCTGGATAAGGGGGTCTGCCAAATGCTGCAAATGTTAATGTTAATAAACTGTTCACATGAGTTACATCACACAGCTTGTGTTTGTTGTCTGTGCTGTGTCATCCTTTACGCTGTATTGCCTCATCACTGGTTTCCCCGTGGCCAGCAAATACAGGAGATTCTCAGATTATTCAAAAAAAGCTTGGCAAAAGTCAGGAACATTTGTGGCTTGCAATCGATTTGCATGCCTAGACACCCCCCTTTACACACACACTTATTTTGTGTTGCCATTAAGTCAACATTAAACAAAAATATGCTTGATTTCATTTGTACTTTACGAAAGGGGCATAAAAAAAATCATCTAATTAGTCATTCTTTCCTGACAGATCCTTGGTCATTCTCCATCTGCATAAGATAGCACTAGCCCATGTCCTTAGGCAGAAGTGCTACAGAAATCTTTTTTTTTTAAACTGTACTGTCATTTACAATCTGGTAAGCCGTACTTTATAATGGCACAAACCTAAATTTCACTTCAAATGACTTCTAAGTCTAGTTAGGAAAGATTGGCGGACACGAGGAAAAGCTGTAATGCTGGCAGCTGGCTGACTGTGAGTACGATATTACTCCCCATTAAGCATCATTAAGACCCCAATTATCCTTACCACCCCTGGATCTAAAACAGCAGCGCTGACACCCCTCTATTTCCTTTTCGAAGCATGGCGGCCTAGGGCCGGAGCCCCGTCTGCTCACCGCAAATGCTAGCTTTAGGCTGGGGTAAAACCGTGACCAGAGCACACGCCCCACCCATCACTTGCAGGCTGACAGATAAAAAACTACAGCACACTGAACAATGGGGGATGCCCCCCCATCTGCCTAACTTCATCTGAAATTCAGATCTCCCATCAGGGGGTGGAGAACAGTTAATGGAAGTGGTTTCATGTTTTGGAATCGTGACTCTGGATTATAAATTAATGTTGTCACAGTGAATAAGTTAATTTGCACATTCATTCTATGAATATTTTTTAAGGAATTTTGTTTTTTAATAAAGATGGGGAGGGGCTTTGATTTGGCTCATGGACTGTTCCAGATAGTTGGGCTGCAGTAAGTGATGTGAATAGTTGGTATGCATAAGATGGAGAAAAAAATGAATGTTTAAGATAAATATTTTTTAGCTCTTGGTTAATGCAGTGAATCTGTCCTACGAAGGCACAGGTATGTATGTATTATAGTGCAAACGGCTTGCTGATTTGGAGCGTGTCATGTGTCTGCAGGTGAGAAGCCGTACAAATGCTCCTGGGAAGGCTGTGAGTGGCGCTTTGCCCGCAGCGATGAGCTGACTAGGCACTACCGCAAGCACACCGGCGCCAAACCCTTCAAGTGTAACCATTGCGACAGGTAAGACGTACGCTATCATACACACACCAAGCTTTCTTCTCAGAGACTGCGTGATTAGAAAGCTCTCTCCCAGAATTTTTTTCTTAGGCATCTGAGTGCCAGACGCAGCACCTGTCTCTCGCTGTCTATCAAACATGCTTTTTTTCCACAGTCCCCACGTGCGTACAAATAAAATTTCTTTCAGCTGGGAATCAGCAACACTAAACTCTCCTGTTCAGAAGTGTTGCCCCCCCTCTTTATCACTGCTTAAACTACATACCTATGTCACTTTTCCTCTCTCTCGCTCTCTCTCTCTCTCTCTCTCTCTCTCTCTCTCTCTCTCTCTCTCTCTCTCTCCTTCTGAACTGCATCCCTGCTGGGATAAACCATTTGGCAGTTAGTTTAAAACTTCCAGTCCCGCATGAGCAGTTCATCCACAGTCCGGTCCTGTGGTACTTATTACCAAATTACTGCTTACTCTCTTTCTTTCTCTCTCTCTATCTCTCTATCTCTCTGACTGTCTTTCTCATCCCATCTGCCCTCTTTCTTTCGCCCCACTGGTGCAGCATGTATCGACTCAAGAGAATAGCGGGAAAAATAAGGGGGTGTGTTTTAAATACAAGAGTTATATAACAGCAATAAAAAAAAAAAAAAAACTTGGCGCAGCGCAGGAGGACTAGCACGCAGAACATTCCAATGGTTTTGCTAAGACAGACCAGGGCATGCTCAACAAAACAGGGAAAAGCAGAAGGAAAATCTACATTAAATATCACCTTTTTAATCCAATCTTTATTTCGTGAAGATGAGCTGTATATGTTATAGCCAGTGAAAAAGCAGCCGATTAACTTCAGCACTATTTTTTTTCTTTACTAAGCTTTTCACAACAAAATCGTGCGACAAACAAGCACCTACACACAAATAGTTCATTCAGACGCACACACGCTAACTCAGTACATCAAACATTGTCATTACATCCCACAGTTCTGTCAGAAATGAAAAGCTCTCTTTGTTTTCATGTGATGTGACAGTGATGGGTTCGGGGAGGACTGATTGAGTGTGTGTGTGTGTGTGTGTGTGTGAGTAACAAAGGCAGTGTGTGTTTCCGAAAGGGAAGAGGTGCACAAGCAAGATTTCCATGTACACAGGGGTAGCTTTGAGTGATAGCCTGTCAGTTGACAATAGTAGGATGCTGTCATACGGGCTGGCCGCCCGGCGCAAATTACACGGCACTGCTGTGCATACACACCGAGCCTGCTCCAGGTGGGGGCACAATTATACACGGCTCCCCCAGCCTGCTGCCAGCATACCACCAGGGCCCCGTCTCATGTTTTTAAAAGCCATCCATCCAGATCTGCTCACCCTGCCCCATAAACAACTGTTTCCTGAAAGAAACTGTCGCTATAGAGTCATCATCCCAAGACTGTCCTGATTATGCTTAGAGTTTGGAGCAGGGTCCTTTATACTGAATTCTCTAATAAACTCACAACAGGACTGACTGTTGGGAAAAAAGGCATAAAAGGGCTTTTGGCACATGGATGTAGAATGCAGCACTGTAATTGGCTCAATCTGATGCCAGGATTTTGACAACAGCTGCTTTGGAGCTGCGGATGGAAGTTGAGACAGAGTCCGCCTTCTTCGTCTCTGTCAACCCTTGGGGAGCTTTTTAAATTGGGCCCTGTGGTTCATGTTTCTTTGAATTGGATTTAGTACTTAACCCATGCAGAACCTTCTCTGCAGAGACGGCGCTTCCACACAGACCGGATGCTTTTCGGTAATTCTGCTAGCGTCCGTGTCAACAGTCATTTAAGGAAGCACCTTTTTTTAGACTTTTAGCTGCCCTGACTCACATCACCGCATCCCTGATCACATCAGCTTTTCCAGGCGTCCCACGGGGAGTAGAGTTAAAAGTTAATTTTTCTAAAATAGAATATCCTCTTACGTGCTTTAATGTGTGAAACGCGACATGTAGACGAACAGCTGCTTCGCTCTGTCCTCTCCATGAGCCATTCTGTTCTGCCTCCTTGAGGGACTTTAGCCTTGTGTCCCCGTGTGCGTGTGTGTCAAGATGATCCCACATTACCGTCACAAAAGGCAGTGGAGAGCAGGCGTGGAAAGTTTAACAGCTAATACAGTCAGCTATCACACACACACAAACATACACATGGCTCATCATTAATCCTGCCTAATCAAGTCCAGCCCACCCATTGGGTGTGGAGTGGGACTGAGTGAAGGTGAGGAAAGGGGGGTTATGGGTGTGCCAGCTGGTGTGGCGGCCAGTGTCACAGGGCCATCTGTCCAGCCACACTTATATACACACTCGTACACACACACACACACACACACACACACCTCTGCTCAGTTAGCCTTTGATTTCTCATCTCAGAGATGTGGATCAGAAGTTTGTTGTTATTCCAATGAGCTCCTGTCTGTTACAGAGGCAGATGCAAACGATGTTACTGCTGCATCCTTTAAACACAAAGCCTAGCTTTGCTAACTACGTCTTAAAGCTCACGGGGCTCTGTCTCCATTTAGCCTCGTCTTATTTGCATAAAGCCGATCGTACTTATCCTAAATTTTCTTTTTTTCCCCTCTTTAGCAAACGTAAGCGCTTTTCCAGCGAATATTTCCATAATCATCCACCTGTATGTCTTTCCCCCGCCTGTCTTCCTGCTTTTTCCCTACTGCAGTAGCTCACTACTAATTAATAATGCATTCAGCCAACGGCAAACTCAAATTCTAATTCTTCATTTCGATCCTGTACATGTTTCGCCGCTTTACCGCTCGCGATTCATCGCCGTACGCGAGTGTTCTGCTCTAATCCTCGTAGTTTATTGCATGTGAAATACACTTATGGCATCTCTGCTGTGGATATTCTTCCTCTGTAGTCTTTACTGGTTATTTTAATCAGTTATAAATTAAAAAAAAAAGTATGACCCTTGGACCAAAGCCAATGGCCAGCACTGGTGTAAAAAGCAGTCTCTCTCTCTCTCTCCACCAAAAAAAAAAAAAAAAAAAAACTCCAGCTAGTCTCAGTTGTCTCCCACATTCCAAAAATATATGTTATTCAATTCTTCAACAAAGAACAGCAGAGTCTCAGCGTGTACCAGTTAGCTGGCAAGCGCTCGACTTGAGACGATCTGTCATTAACTTACAGAGAAGAAGCTAGAGCTTAAATATTCATATTTTTCCCCCTGAAAACCAAATGTTGTTTTCTTTCTGCTCCGAAAAGACTCCATCTGCAAAGCCTGGGCTGACTGTCATATGGGCCCCGATTGCTGGGAGACCCCAGCTCCATTCATCACATGCTGTTATGCTAGACTACTGTCTTGATGATGATGATAATAATTAGCTAACTCTCTCTCTCTCTCTCTCTCTCTCTCTCCCTCTCGCTTTCCCCATCCCTTTCTTTCTCTTTCTTTCTTTCGCTATATCTTTTTATCTCTGTCTTTGTATCTCTATTGCTCTCTATCTGTCTCTCTCTCCCCCGCTCCCTCTCTCTGTCTTTCTATTGTTGTATTTTTCTCTTTCTCTTTCTGTCGCTTCCTCTCTGTCTCTCTCTCTTTCTTTCTCTGTCTGCAGGTGTTTCTCCAGGTCTGACCATTTGGCTCTGCACATGAAGAGGCACATCTGAGGAGAAAAGGGAAACGAGACCGAAGATGAGGGAGAGAGATGGGGGAGAGGGTGAGAGTGTGTAAGGAGAAAAGGAGCCGTGACCCGTCCAGAGATGAAGACTCCTGTGGAGACCTCAATAAAAACCAAGCCTGAAGGAAACAGGGCTGATACAAAGAACACACCAGGCAACGAGAGAGAGCAGAGCTTGCTGGATTCTTCACTTCTTGACAGTCTTCAATATAAATAGATATATATAATCATGCCATTTTCTCATTTTTTTCAAAGTCAGTCTTATAGCTCAAGCTCCTGGCTTGAAAATCAGACACTGCCAAATGATCGCTGTTTTTTCCCACACCATTACTCTTCTTTGTACAGTTCATCATAAGTACGGAACAGAAAAAAAAAACTTGTGAACAATGCACCGCTCTCAAAACACATCACATTTAATCAGAAGACAACATTTTCAGCTCTAGAAATGTCTCTGTGCTCTTAGTCACAGAGGCAACACTTTGTGGAGGAAAAAAAATGAAAGAAAAATTGACTTCCTCCTCCTTCTTCTTCTTCTTCTTCTTCTTCTTCCATCTGCACCAAGGACTCGTAGTAAAAAGCAGACTGCGGTTCACGCCATGTACAGCAAGCTGCCACTTCGGAGGACGACGTTGCCAAACATTCTGGACAGTGACCAATGGAGCTAGTGGCCAAAAGCTGGAAGTTGCTGGAAGGAGCCCCTGCGCTGACCTCCTCTGCTCTTCGCTTCAGATCGTGCTCCTCTCTTTACGCCTGTCTCCTCACAGGCATCTGAAACAATGCGCAGCGACACTTTCTTGCCTTTGTTTTTTTTTTTTTTTTAAAGACAGTGTTACAAAAACAGACAATTGTTTCTGAGCTGAACTGAGATGTCTTATAAGTAAAAATAAGAAAAAAAGTTTTTACATACATGAGCGTGAACGTGCACATACAGGCACACACTGGGAGGGGTGAAGGGGTGAGGGAGGTAGGGGTGGGTGGGTTCTTCGGGTCGGGCGTTTGATAGGGATATGAGTGATGTTGAAGATGTGAAAGGTTCAGTTCAGTGGTGCCTATTTTAGCACTGACAGCAGGAAGAACTCAAGAAAGACTATACAAATCCGGGCTGCTGAGTCGCAAAGCGGAGGCCCTACAGTTTTCATTTCACTCCATTCTGATTGGATGCATACTGACGCGCAAACCTGGCGTCAACGCAGACTCTCGCGCAATGCTCATTAACACTGGAAACCTTTTTATCTTCATGCTGAGACTGGATCCCATATTAGAGCTCAAACCCTGTGCAGATGAAGAACGGACTCACGGGAGGCCTGTCCTCGGCTTCATCTCCTGAGAGGATGGAGGAAAGCAGGCAGGTCACGTGACTCTCAGACTAAAGACGCCTGCTGGCATCAGGATCCAAAACAAAACAAAAAAAAAAATGAAAAAGGAACCCAGTGGCATTGCCTGCCTGTTTCGTATCCATTGTCTGCAATGACTTTTTTCAACGTTCTCTGTGATTTTTTTTCATACAGACGAAAATGGAAAAAAAAAAAAAAAAAAAAAAAAAAAAAAACTAAATTATTATGAGGAAAAAAAAACAAAAAAATGGAATCTCTTTCACATAGACACGCGCACGCAACAGAAACACACCGAATGTTTTGGGTTTTTTTAAAGCTTGTGGCTTTTTTTTTTTTCCAGAAATAACACTAAAGATAATCAAGGGGAAAATAATCATGTTAATGAATGGATTTGAAACAAAAACACTGCATGGCAGTCTCTCTCAAACACACACACACACACACTCTCACGCACACGGATCAGCTTACCTGCTTTTTTCCCCCTCTAGTTGTTTTTTGATCTATTCCAGTATCTTCAAAATAGGGTTTTTATCCATTTGTTGTTTTGTAGTAGAATTTCATTCTGCCTGAAGTCAAGCTTTAAAGTCAAACGATGAGAACTCATTCACGCTCTAGCTATTATGCCAAACCAGGCCTGGGATGAGCTCGAGCCTAACAATCAGCTGAGAATATAATTGTGAATGAGGTCATAATCACTGTTCACAAAAAAGGTTATAAAGTCTATCAGGATGTTGGCCCATGTTGTGTGGGCAGAGCGTAAGACATAAAGCCATCGCTGGAAAGTTGAGCCGAACGTAACACACTAATACACAATTTGGCAGATGTCCATAGCCAAACAGACACTTACTTTACTTTACTTAAGTTCTTTAAGGTCTTAACCACCTTAGTCACTAATATTTAGAGGGGGAACGTCATGATCAGGTGGATGCCGAAAAAAGGCCACAAACAGGTCTCTGAAACAGGGCCTGCTTTCTCCCCACACACAAAAACAAACAAATGTATTCTAGCAGTCTTTTATTCCTTTTTTGATTAAATATATTATTTTTTTCCAGTGCTAAAGGTTTTAGTTTCATCCTCAAGGCCCATTTAATGGGTTGAGATTCCAAAATCATTAAAGGATCAAGGCTTTGACCTCGCTAACACTTTACGTACAATCATTTCGAGGTCACACTTTCGAGTCACTTTGCTTAAAACACGGCGCAGGGTACATTCCGAGTCAGAGTAGCGTCGTGAGTCACACTAGTCAATGGTCGTTTATGGGATCAAATTCGGATCATTTTCGACGCGCATCATCATTAAAAAAAAACAAAAAAAAAACGTGACCAACCCTCTGCGTTTCAGTGTAGTCATAGCAGCAACACAATTTCGCCCAGCTCACATAACCCAAACCCAAGGTTTCCTGTCACGTCACTTTACGAAATTTAGAAAACAACCTGTGCTTCCCACCCGGACCAACAGGAAAAGGAGCCAAGATTTTTCTTTCAGTCCCTTCCATATTCCAACCTGTAAATTTCCATTGTAAATGCCAGACTACAACTGAAGAACTATTTTTTTGCGTAGATATATTATAAAGTTCCAGAACCTACCAAATGATTAAGAAACATAAAAAAAGCCCTTCAGTTAAAAAAATAGCAATCAGCACGTTTCAGATATCGCCTACGCTCTTTGAGTTTCGATCACCCCGTTTTATCTCTTCCCTGCTCCGCCCCATTTCCTCTTCCTCTTCCTCTCTGCGCAATCCGAACGACAGCAGTGATCAATGCACAATCAACGACAGCAGCAACATCGAATGCACACTTTGCCCAAAGAGTTATACGTCTGCAAGCAAACTGCTGAATGTTTAAAAAAAAAAGAGAGAGAGGAAGAGAGAGAGAACCCCAATTAATTTTTGAAATGTTTTTTTTTTCTATCACATTTTTACCACGTATCAGATGCTTACCCATAAACCTCCACCTTAAATCAGCTGAACCACTTCTCCTGAGCATCAGTGTGTGGCCATTGTCATGGTCTTTCGGTATATGTGCTTGTAATATAGTCATTTACGGATTTTTTTTCATTTTTTCTCTTCAAGTAGCAGTGCAGTAACAGCGAGCTAGTCGCATCGGTTTTAGTACATTACATGTTATACAGTTGATAGTTATACGCTTTCGTAAGGATGTCTTATGGTCAAAGGAGTCTTCGGAAATGTCTGTTGCTATAGAATTCCAAAAGCAAAGAAAGACCTGAAGGGCGGGCAGGATCACTTAAATATCTTGTTGCTATCATTAGTTGGTTTTTGTAAACATTAAATCCACAACCTGTGTTTCTAGAATGACATTTGAGATCCAGGAAATAAAAATCAAGTCAATTGAAACTATTACTGAGTAGTAAAATTTAAACAATTCAAATATAATAACGCTTTCACACCGAATGCGATGCAAATACACAAATCATGTCACTCTAGATTACTCGCACAATGTTTTAATTTTAAAATGTCAATTTTCGGGTGCCCGCAGGTGCTACTATAGCGTTGTCCTCCGTTGTCTAATGCAATAGACGTGTCAATAAGCTGTTTGCTGATTGGCTTGCGTGACGACGTGTCAAATCCTCGAGCTGAAATTTTTCAGAAGCAAATATTTCATGTATCAAGTCATTCAACTCGCCCAACCCAAATTCATAACTATTCGCATATTTGCGTTGACTTTGTAATCTAGTCGCACAAATACTGAAATTCGTGTTTGGTGTGAGCACAGCATAAGCTTTTTATTTCTGAACTAAAATCTCAAATGAATTTTGTTTCATTTTATTTAGTTCAAAGGGCCATTTAACGACAGAGATGTCGTTATTCAGTGGAATTTAGCAGCATACGAATGCCTTCCCTTAATAATTGTCGTCGTTAACAATTGAAATTTCACGATTTTCTTTTTTCAGTCAGCGAAAGCTGTTCTGAGAGGAAGTCAACCCACGATACCAATGTTTTGTTGACTAATTGGTGGTGTCGGTCTATTGATTTTAAATTACATGTTTTGATAGTTTTTAAATGCAAAATTAAGATAAAGATTCTAGTGTTGGAAATTGGTAATATTGTTAATATTTTCGGGTGTCTGGAACAGATTATCAGAAAAGAATTTCCATTATTTCTAATGGAAAAATGTAAATCATAATATAAATCTTCGCATTAAGAACTCACCTCGAGAACCAATTGAATTCATATGCTGAGGTTTCACTGTAATAACCATCATCAACAGATCTTCAGGCTGTTCTCCTCAAACAGCCCCTGATCTCACGTCCATTCCTGTGAACTTACCCGCTCTCCAATCTGTTTTGGCTTAAACAGAGTGTTTGTGGAACAATCCAAGCCTCAAAGCAAAAGGATTTTCTGAGCAGGCAAACGTTTCCGCTGGACTTTAGCACTTCATACGGATTGTAGGTGTTAGAGTTTTCTTAGTTAAAAACATAATACAAAAAAAAAACAGAAAAACACACACACACACACACATACATGCACACTTCACATGTACTGCTAGCGTAGTCTGTTTTTCGCACCCTTGTTGATTGTCTAAATCACGTTTTGAGACTTCCGGATGCACTAGTTAGACGAGTACATGAGCTTCGATTGAAGGGAAAGAATAGATATCATGCCGATTGTGACAGTCGGACACATTCGGACAGTTTAGCTGGCTCGGTACGGTGTGTGTCGGCAGACCAGATACGGGTTGATCTTTTCGCTATAAACGAATCTGTTCTGCTCATGTCTTCTGCCATTAAGTGCGTCTCAGGCTCGCCGTGCTTGTCTAAACTCAATATATCCCGGATTCATTAGTACCTCCCTTATCCTTTTGCTGTATATCTAAATGTCTCCTCGTTCATTCTGTCCCCTCTCGTGTGTCCAGATCCCTGCAACAGCACGACAGCTATGAGCTGCTCCCGGATCGCGTCCCTGCTCATCCAGCTGCCGTATTCATACCACTAAACTTCGACCCTCGCTCGTGTATTTAGAAGCGAAATCTAACCGTCGCATGCAGTTAATAAACCAGGGAGCGCGCCAGCCAACAACAGACCTCAGCTGTAAAACGCAGTTCCTTCGAACAGGTGCTTTTCTTTTCTTGGCCGCTTCCTCTGCCATGGCCGGCCACGACAGCTTAGTGCAGCTTGAGTCAGGAAAAACGGGAGTACGGTAGACGCCATCGCTCGTCCGCAGCAGCACCACAACACACCCCACCTGTACAGCACATTTCTAGATAATAACAAGGCACCCCGATTCCTACTACAACTCTTATCCTAGCACCCCTAACCCAACGTCGCCGTGTTCATCATCGTAACCGTTCTCCACGCCGTACTCACTCTACCCATCAACCCATCAGTTCCTGCTACCTTAGTGCTCACTTCCTCTCGTTTTTTTAATCGGTTCTTTCTGGATTTTTTTTTTGTTTGTTTATTTGGGTTTTTTCTCCTTTTTATTTGCTGTACAAAGTGTTTAAAATATTATTTGTATGATATAATGTTAGTATGGTAATGTTCTTTATTAAGGAAGAAGATGAAATTTATTTTTGTTACTGGTCTGTTTCATAATTCTTTTTTAAATTGGTATTGTAAGATATCTATGCAAGAACTGTTCAGTGGAGCGTTTTTATTTAAGAATGTAATATGTGTAATAAATGGTAGAATCTGACTGCTTTGGTGTGATTTTTTTTTTTTTTCTTTTTTTTTTCTGACAAACAAAGTAAATCCCAGCGACCGAGAGAGATGAAATGAAAGAAAATGAACACAAAGACTTTTTATGTAACTACCAAACTTTAGCAGAGCTTTTTGAAAAGACTCGAGCCTTATTACAAAATTATCTGCCTCGCCCTTTTCCTTTCTTATTCCCTTTCTTTCTTTTTTAGCATAGACGAAACACTGCAACAATGGCTCTCTCTACTGCCTCTATTAATGACTCCTTTTGTGCCCAGCAGTGCATTTGGCTAAAGAATGGAAAGGCTACACACTGCTCTTTTACAATACGAACACGTCGGTGCTCCTTCATCACACGTTGGTTAGTGATTTTTACACGTTATTACAAATCAGACGTCCTCATGAATATCTACGACTCCGAACTCGTCTCTTAGGAACACTTTGTGCGTCTTGTCCTTTAATTAGAGTCGTTATCCGCGTACCAGAGTCTAAGCCGCCATTTATAAACGCTGTGCCCGTGACTTACAGATTAAAAGAGCTAATCGAATAACTGATGGCTAATTAGAGAGTAATTATGAGGAAGAAAAAGGTGATTTTACAGCACTCGACTCATGTTAATGTGTTTCAAAGCCTGTGTTTTATGTCTCTTTTTTCTTTTGCTTATGGTAGATAATTGAAATTTGCACTGTCATTCTCGAGCTCCAACAAGACTCCAAGGACCAGTTCGATTTAAAATATTAAATCCCTCCCTCACTAGAGTCCCTGCTACAGCGTCTAGTCTATTACTGCGTAATTCAATCTCTACAACTAATGTTTAACCACAGTTCTGTTCTGCTGGGATAAAAATAACACCGATGCTGAGCAAAAAAAGCCACCAAACGTGAGCAAAATACCCCATAAAATCACATTGTCTGACAAAAAACTCGATATTTTGATTTTTTTTTACGAATATCCGCAATATCTACCAAACCTAAAGCCCAGTCTAGGTCAAATCTAATTTATGCTATATCGGATGAAATATCCGCGTACATTTTTTTTATCTATCTCAGTATATTATTTAAATACAAAGAATAAGCTCTGTCATGCAAACACAAACGCAAAGAAACACAAACGCAAAGAAATTCCAATGAAAGTATCTCCTATTAGGTGGGAGAGAAAGGACCGGCTGGGTACTGAAACTCATTCTTTTATTGCAAATAGTGAAAAAAACTGTTAGTGTTCTTGTAAATAAGTAAGATTTAATGAATTTCCTTATTAAAATCTAGTGGCTATGGAAACCATCGATATTAGATATAACTGGAAACCTGCACAACATGTACCCCTACCAAAACGTATACGTTAATAAAGTACATTTAATGAAGTAAACTAAAGTGCTGTCGAGGTATAAATCTTAAGTCTTCTTTCTGTAATGATCACTAACTAAAGGTCAATGCACTAGTGTTGTACTTGGAAGTGTACTATTACTAAATAAAGACTAAACTTGCCTTTTTTTCAGTAAACGTTAAAGTCGACAAATACTTTTATCATTTTCGACTAAGCATATACGGCGGCTTAGTTGTTAACACTGTTGCCTCGCAGCAAGAAGGTCTCAGGTTTGTATTCCCTGCAGGGGTCTTTCTCTGTGAAGTTTACATGTTCTTTCCATGTTTGCGTGAGTTTACCTCAGGAACTCTGGTTTCCTCCCACAATCCAAAAACATTGACTGGTAATTCTTAATTGCCCATAGGAGTGAGTGTGTGTGAGTGTGTGTGGTTTATTGTCTGTATGTGGGCCTGCGGTGCCCTTTCGCCCAATGACTTCTGGGATAGTCTCCAGCAAATTTCCGTGATGCTGATTAGGAATAAGCAGGTCTAAACAATGGATGGATGGACTAAGCATATAATGCTGTTTGAACTCATCTCACTTAAATAATCTTGTGTTACAAAATGTCTGCTGACAAATATGTGTATTTTGTTTCCAAGAGGGTTGAGTTTTTAGCATGATATTAGCAAATAAACAATTTGTAGCTGCATTAGGGGACAAGGGAGGGTAGAGATTTGATTGGTGCTCAAAAGAAGGGAAAAAATTGTCTTAAATTAAAAGACAGCAATTCCTATAATGATTATGAATGCCTGATAATGGTCAGCAGACACTGTGCAATTCTGAGCAGGATTTGGTCGTCTGAGAATGTATAAATCCTTAAAGATTTCTATAACTTATGTTCACCTACAGCCAACTGATTGCGGTTGTGATCAGTTTTTCATCCATTGACATTTAAGCAGCGGCAACAGATTACAGACACTTTTCTGCAGCGTGGCTTGTCCTACGATGACTGTTAAGCCAAGAATCAATAGAAGCGCCGAATCTGTTGATGCAACTAGCGTAACAACAACAACAAACGCCTCTGGAAAATGTCGAAACAAGTCCAATGGACAGAACATCAAGGGGAGAAACTTTGGGTTTGTCTGGCGTGCTGTCGCTGCTGTGTTTGCTACTAACTATCATTCAGCAAGGAAACATGGGTTACTGAATGTGTCACGGATTGATGGCGTAAAGCTCCAGTTTCTGACACTTTTTGCATGTCGTACAGTCGGACATTTTAATAATTAAGATACAGTGTGACATGGGGATTGTACAGTGTTCATACAGTTTGACAAACAACAGTCGCTAAGGGCAGTTAATAATCAAGTCAAGTCACCTTTATTTATATAGCGCTTTTAACAATCAGGTATGTTTTAAAGCAGCTTTACAGAAGTACCTCAGAAACAACAGTATTAAACATTCATTAGAACAGTCCATCTGATTGATATCCATAAAATAATAATCACACAAAATAATGGTAAGAACTTTACATTCAGTTTAATGTGTGTGAATAATCCTGCATTTTATTTATCTGTTCAGCTTCTGGCTTATGGTTCCGACAAATATCTCACAATTAAAACTTCTCCTTTTCTCCATGCCAACAGCCTAAACTGTATAGAATGAAAGTGTGTACGTTTTGACGAGGGTTCAGGTGGCGACATGCACTTGGTGTGTCAAATCTTAATGTAACACATCCTTGTGCCCTTGTATGCATGCCAGACACAACTGCGCCAAATTTAGTGTGTTGATTAGATAGATATTACGCCGTGATTATTGCTTTAATATGGCTAAACCTCAGTAAATGATGCTAATTAACAACAGGTCATTTAATTAAGCAGGTGAAAGCTGAAGATAATGCGTAATTTGCAAGACAGGCTGGCTGGCTGGCTGGCTGGCTGGCTGGCTGAGGAGGAACGGGACAATGTTTTGCCTCACGTGACTCTCGCCCGTCGCGCCGTTCGCCTGATCGTGTCAGAGTAAACACACTGCAGCATTCCCAAAGGAGAGCATTCTGGGATTTGTGCAAACATGACAACAAATGAGCGGCGAATACGGAAAGCTCTCTTGAGTCTGACTTTGCTTCTAAAATAAAACGATGGGTGAGAACACACCTAAGATGGACGATGGCTTGCTATTTCTGGAGTGTGGAGGAAAAAAGTGCTGCTTTTAATTAACGACTGAAGGTTTTGATATTCGCTCACATATTTCCACCGTGACGTTATTAGATAAAAGAGATAAAAGAGACACTTCTCTAACATTCAAAAGAAATCTCTGCGAGACACAGACGTGTTCAGACGCTGATCGATTTCTTCTCCTTTATATTGTTCCTAATAAAACGTTCCAATGTCTCAATAAAAAAAAGCACAGCCTTTTGGTGTTAGCGCTGAAACCAAAACATAGGAAGAATCAGGGGAAAAATATTTACTACACCGGAGATGACGGGTTAGGCAGGAGCCTACGTTTTAGCACAAGTTTCCCATGGTTGACGCAAGACAGGAAATGCACCGCATCCTGATCTGGTGAAACAGGAAATGAGAGGAAGCATGGTAGTTAAATTAAAGCATGCTATAAACAATACTAACATCCTTAAGCATCCGTAGAGCACCACTGTGAGATGCTTTGAAAAAGCTACATCATTGGGATGTTATTAAATAGAGAACATGAGATGTTTTGTTGAATGTGCAATTATTTTTAGTTTTAAGTTTCATTTTAAAAAAACCATATAAAAAAAAAAACAAGTTTAATACATGGGTCAAAGTCAGCTTGACACATCGACTTATTAGGAGATAGAAACTTTAAGAAGCATCGATCACATGTTCAGAAAAGCAGTAAAGAAACCTGAATGCAGGTCGTCTAGATGCGACTCATGTTCATATCGACTGATTATTGTGCTGAACGAGTCAAACATTTTCATTTATAACAGTGTCAATACTAACATTTTTCTCCCTGGCTGCAAACAAAACAAAAGCAACTCTTATTTCTATGGCATTCGCTGTTGCCTCACAGCTCCATGAACAATTTTGGCAAAAGCCACTTTAAAAAGTAAAGCTACATACACATTTTTACCTCGTTCTAAAATCCTGTGAACACAAAATCGTCTCATGAAATATCAGCTTACACATAAAACTACTGAAACCAACTGAATTATCCATGCCAGACCAGTAGGTGGCACTGTAATTCTGCCACGGAGATGGGGAAAACCAAGGAAGAAGACTTGACTAAGTGTGTAGTCCACTATTGTTGCTTTTGTTGCAGTAAATGACGTAGCGGGATTAGACTAGGGTTGAGACACGAGCTGATGAGAAAATATACAAATTAGCTGTACACTTTTTCATCCACTATGGAACTTGGTTTCACTCAACCAAAACGCCAGATCCATATAGACAAAACATCTATACGTCTAAACATGTCTCTGTGTGGACAGGGCCTTAATGTACAGTTAATTTAACAGGCCTACTTTTTTTTTTTATATTAGTGTTTATTACATTCGTCTCTATCAGCCGCAGTTTAATGTACAATCAGCTGCCATGCTTTTCAGTCCCACAGCAGCTTAATCTGTTATTTAATTAGCTTAGCAACATAGTATCCAGCTCGGCCTATTTATCCTGGCAACCCCGGGAGGATTTGCAGATCCAGACTGACTTGCCAACTGGACCTAAGACCAGGAGAAATGTTTTGCTATTAGCATTGGAAGCGATGAATAAAGCAAATCTATTTTTTCCCCAGTTTCGGCATCCAATTCCATGATCGACTTCATGGAGTCCATTATAATCCTAGTATGGAGTAAAAGCTTTAAACCACGTTGATATCTCCATAAAGCAGGCACATGGCTGTTCGATCCAAAGATGGAGCTTTTTGACTGAAGTTCCAAAGGTCAAGACTCAAGGTTGAAAGGTTATGAAGGGGTCAGTCGCTCCAAGCACTCAGGAGCAAATCTTCTCAGCACGCCTGGACGAGCTTAACCTGATAAGTAACCGGGTACTGAAGAGAGCTACACAATAAAGACATTTAAAAATCTTAATCTTACATCCAGGAGAGCTGAAGTGCTTATTAATGTCTGGACTTTTTTTTTTATTTTAGCATTTTTCCTTCTATCACACACAGCAAAGTTACCTACTCACCAACTGTGTACTACACACCCTTTGTGTTTGTTTCTTGGAGTAATTTTCTGCCTCGGCTGCTAATTATATAAGCTTGTCATTTTCAGTCTGCTTTGCTTTCTAAAAAAGAAAATGTTTTTGTGGGTACGTAATCTACGCAATCAAGCCATCCCACCAACCCTCATCAAGTCTTTCAATACCTCTAATTGAGTTTTGATTGTTACAGAACATTAAGACTAAATCTGCTAAGACCGTTTCAATCCTGGTGATATCGAGTAGCCGCTCTGGTTATTTGCGAGTGAGAAGTCGATACCAGGTGCTTATATTTCCATCTTCACGCTGCTGGAACACTTTTTCTGAGGCTCTGTGTCTTTATCAGACGGCAGCTGGAGTGTCGTTAAATTTCTCAGCGTAAACACATGCACATCTGAAGAGTTTCGAGGAAGCTTATCTCAAATCCCAGCCTCTTGTTTCTTTCCTCCTGCTATCTTTGCACCAGTCTCACCCCCACCATCAGCGCACGGGCTCAGGAGTATCTGAGGCTGTCAGTCTCTATCCTCAGATCATTGCAGCTTTATCGCCCGAAGCTGCCATTTCTACCGACCGACTCCATCATCTCCTCGATTGGGATTTGCCTGCAAATGTTCTCCTTTTTTTACTATTGTAATGCAATACTTCACTGTCATGTATTCGCCATCCACATATATTAGACTACACCTGCACTACACCTGTGCATTTACAGCGCATAACATCATGCAGATACAAGTTAAAAGAGAGTCAGTTGTTGCTAATATTAAATGTCAGACGGGCTGATCTATATACATAACAATTTTCAGACCAGCTGTCATCATTCAAAATGAAAAAAAATGCCTAATTCCAATGCCAATAATGACTAATGATTTGGGATCATTATTTTTTAATAAGAACTGGTTCTTTATTGACTTACTTTTACTTTTATGACATTTGTCGGACATTCTAATCCAGAGCGACTTACATTTATCTCTTTCATACAACTGTGGGTAAAGGGCCTTACTCAGGGGCCCAGCAATGACAGCTTGGTGGTGCTGGGAATCAAACCCTCATCTTCCAATTAGCAGTCAAACACCATAACTACTGCACTACCACTTTCGCTTACTTGGATTTATGTGGTTAAAAAAAAGGTTATTGTTATTATTATAAATATTAACATTTATCCTCCGATTTATGCTATAAATGTATTTTTGTATGACTCCATTCACTTTTTGAGTTTTTGTAGTCAAAATTGCTGAATTTGTCCATTTCCTGTTTAAATACAAAGGAGAAATGCGACGTGAGGCAGTGACAACCTTAGGATTGTGCAATTCGTGATAAACTAGATTAAGCGCACACATTTGGTGTGTTCCCCTTGTTATCTCGCTGTATATAATATAATGATTGTAGATGCTTTTATTATATAAATACCCCTACTTCTAGGGGCAAGCATGAGAAGTTTATTTTTGGTCTGTTGTTGCTTTTCTACTTTACAAATGTAAGTGAATATGTGAGGCCGTCAGGTCACCAGAGGGCAGCCACTATAGTTTGCCTAATGCTGTGTTCACAACAAACGCCAATTTTACTTATTAGCCCAAGTAGATTACATGCAAAAATGCAAATGATGTGAATTATGTGATGCGTTTGCCGGGATATTCGCCTTGATCACATTTTCCGCTCAAATTGAAAAAATTTAATTTGAGTGGAAAATTCGTAATGACTCGTTGACACGCCAGCCAACCAGCCAAGAGCCTACTGACATGCCCATTGTTTCAGATAATGGAGGAGAGCATTATTGTAGCAATCTGCAGGTACTTTATAATTTCTGTATGAGCAATGCAAAAAAGAATCCTGCGTGGAATCTAAAGCGGGTGGTGTGATGCACTTATTCGCCTCGTATTTGGTGTGACCACAGCATAAGACTCAGTTTTGCATATTGCTTTGTTCTGTATATTGTGCTTGTCATGTAAGTTTTGTCATGTATTTTATTTCTGTCCTGTCACTGGTCAGCTTCTTCATTGTCTTCTTTAGCCTTTCATTTGTTTTGCTAACACTCCAATGTTTTGTTGCCATGCTGTGTGTTGGTTCCTAGCCCATGTTTGTTTCTTTGATTGTTAATTTGAATCTTTGTATATTTCATTCTTTTGTTACAACAAAGATGGCACGCATTGTTACTGTAGCTAGTGCTAATTTATGTTACCGTACTGATACGGTACCTAAGGCTAATATGAAATATGAAACATATTTCTGGGGAAGTGGTAGTGCAGCGATTAAGGTGTTGGACTGCTAATTGCGAGATCGGTGTTTGATTCCCAGCACCACCAAGCTGCCACTGTTGGGCCCCTAAGCAAGGCCCTTAATCCCTAATTGCTCAGTTGTATAAAAGAGATTAATGTAATTCGTTCTGAATGAGGATGTCTGCCAAATGCAGTAAATGTAAATGTAGTGCAGCAGTCTGATTATTTTTAGTATTTTCGTTGCTCTGACTGCACAAACGTAAGGTTATATATTAAAAAATGAAGATTCCCCAATCCGGACCCTGCTTTTAAATAGCAGGTAATACTGTAAATACTGGTCTTATACATTTTGTTGTGGACTGTACATTAAGAACACTGTGTTTTCCGACAATGATAGTTTAACTGCTTGTATGAGTCAGGCCTTTGAAAGCAAACTTAAAAGGAAAGCTATTTCCTTTCCTTGCTCATAAGTAAACATCTCGGCAAATACTTGCACAAGGCGAAAACCAGTGTTTGGGTTTTCTTCGGTTTTTCATTTGCTGAATAATGGAAAAACACAAATCACATGCATGTGGAAAAAATGCAGACTAGGCCCATAGGAATACGCTTAATGCCAGGTTACTTAATGCCATGATATTAAAGACTGCATGAGTCAAATTTCTGTAAGAAACTCAAAAAACACAAGTCCAGTTTGCTTTCAAACCCATGACATATAAGGGTATAAATCTGAGTAAAAGAAGCAGGGCAGTCTTTGAAAACATCCAGTGTTTTTTTCCTGTGATATTAGGCGTGAAAGGGAAACGGAAAAGGAAGCCCAGATTAACACACACACGCACATTTTCTCAGCAGTGCTGACCAAAACGCATTTCCTCTGCATTGTTGCTGTCGCAGGTGTGGACCTGGGGGCATTAGTTGTAGCCCTTTGCCTTACTGCCTGCAGAAAACACACATTGCAGCTGTGGTGAACGGTGTGACACAGCGCACCAGCCTTACAAGGTTTCCTTTTATAGTCATAATTCCTACTCCAGATTTAACAAGAATTTTTTTACACAACTGGAACGTCAGATTCTCCACAGAAAGTAGATGAAAAGGAAATGTTCAGGGAGTAAGATAGCAGAAAAGAGAAAGCATTGCCTTAGGACCTGCTGTCCTTTGCATTTCAGCAACAAACGCCATAGGAAGTCTCCCACAGCGGCGGCGGCAGCGTATCATGTGGATGAAGGAACGCCGAAGCTTCCAGCAGAGTAGCAGACAAATGTAGGCTCAATATGCCTGCCTGATGCCCCTGGAGTGGCCTTTGAGAGGCTTTTTGTATGTTATCACATGACTGCGGAATGAGGAAGAGCCACCATGACAGACCATCAACTCTGGCCGCCAGCCCTTTTATGACAGTTGGCCTGGTTTTCACTACACAAGCAAAAACACCTACATTTTCCGGCCATCCTTTCTGGAGTCTGCTGTGCCCTTGGCTGACTGCGCAGAATAACTCATCCCATCCACCACCTAAGCAAACAAGACAATTTAGGCTTGCATGTGAGCAAAACAATTTCAAGCTGTAAACAGTCAGACCCGTAAACAAGCTAAGTTATTAAGGACTTAATTTAAGTTTGACTGGGGACATCATTACCTTGACCAAAACCAGGAATTTTACTCCTTTATCTTCCAAAAAAAGTATGTGTACTGTAAATATTCTTCATTTAAACTTAAGAAATTATAAGTAGACATGGCTTAAACTGACAAATCGACAGACTAGTTGACGTCTGTCTGACCTATACAAAGAAAAAAACAGGACAAAATAAAACTAGCTACTTAAAGTTCACTTTTTATGCCTGAAGAAGTAAACTTTGAATAATGAAAATGTAGACTAGTATAATATAACTAGTACACTAACAGGTGGTAGGAGTTTAAATAAGGCAGTGGTGGCACAACTGGTTAAGGTGCTGCTTTGTTGCTTGGAGGATTGTAACTCAAGTCCACTATTGGACCCTTAAAAAAACACTTATCATGTCTTATTTTGTGCTCTAACTCCAACCTCGTATGCTGGACTATATGACAAAAAGTGTGCTGTGCTGCCATCTGTTGGCCTGTCTCAAAACTTTTTGATACCCCCTCGAAGTCCAAAGTATTTTGATCAGTTTTCTTTAAAGTGTACACTCAAAAGTCCTCTTTCTATCAATCACTTCGATGTTGTGTCGAGTCCAGACACTAAGGCAACCCCTAGTGTCATACAGGGTGGCTCAAATGGTTAAGGTGCTGAGTTGTTAATCTGAAGACCAGAAACACCTGGGTTCAAGCCCCACCTCCGGCAAGTCAACCACTGTTGGGTCCTTGAGCAAGACCCTTAACCCCTCCTGCTCCAGGGGCGCTGTATCATAGCTGACCCTGCACTCTGACCCCAACTTACTAAGATGGGATATGCGAAAAATGCATTTCATTGGCTCTGTACATGTACCTTGCACAATGAATTGAATATACTATACTATACAACTTTCTCGTTCCCTCTATCAGGGAACAAGGGTAACCAAGACGTTAATTTTCTGTCGTTCACACCGATGTTGTGTCGAGTGTACGACACAAGGGGCTGCTTTAGACCAAAACAGAAGGTCCATCTTGTTGCATTGCAATTATAGTCAACTTAAAATTTTACGATTTATAAACTGAACAGTTATAATTAGTTTATTGATACTAGTTTTTAGTTATTCGCTACAGAAAGTCAACTTGGAATTTTAACTAGAGCGGCACTTACGTTAACTTCGTAAAAAGAACTTTAAATATTCTTTTATCGTAAGGTGTTTGGAAAGCCTATCCTCTCAAACTGTGGTCTGTGGTGGAAGCTCCGCCCACTGAAGTCATCGGTTCCCACTCATGACTGGCAAGGTTTTCTGGTCGGTTCTGAGCCAAGATCTGGATATCCAGCCCAGGCCTTTTTTTCAGCAGAAAAGCGCAGCCCGGTTACCGATCAAGCTTTGGCTCTGACACCGGCCCTGCTCAATGTGTAAAACAGGAATACACTTCATACACATTCACACACATTCACAAACTCATTCTGTAGCTAGGGTCAATCCACCCATTGATATGTCTTTGAAGGCTGGGAGGAAACCAAATAGCTTTTAGACAGTAAGCCAAGCTCAGAATGAAACCAGGAATCCTGGAGCTGTGAGATAACAACCGTTTTGTTGTGCCAAAAAAATCTGATCTCTACTTTAACTATTTCCACATATAAGCATAGTCAACTTTAAAAAGAAAACTTAGGTAAAGAAATCAAGTAAAAAACATTTAGAAGCTCTGTCAAATTTAAGATCTAAAACTGTTCACTGTTCTTTAGAAAAAAAAAGATGAGTAATAATTTTATTTTACTTTTTTCTATCTTGTAATTTGGGTCTGAAGGCTTATTTTGCCTGGTCACTTTCCTTTTTTGCCACCCCACTATTTTCTGGTTTAACAAAGACAATGATCCAATTATGTCTGAGCTTACAGCTTATCTCTTGCCTGTAGCCTGAAGAAGCGAATAGGCTCTAATTGCCTTTCTTAATTGCCACGCCGATACACCTTGTCCTGGAGCCAGATAGCTGGGAGTTTGTGCCCCTTCTGCAGCCGCCGTATGGAGATTAACGGCTAATGAAGTTGCAGGGCAAGTCTGCGCCCTGACTCTGACAGCAAGGTAATCCAAATCTAGAAGAAATCACAGCTTTCTGGGGAATTAAGGATTACTGAGCTCCAGGCTCCCAGTAGAGTTTCTCTCTTTCTCTCTTTCTCTCTTCCTCCTGGTTTCAACCCCTTTGTTCTTAACCGGCTCCAGAAGTGGATTCACCTTAACCCTGTTATTTCGACTGTCTATGCACTCAGAGATGGCGTATTTAATGGATTAGCCCCGCAGGGCTTTTGACACCTTTTTCACTAGCAGAATGACTGGCGAGTCATAGCATTGATTTGAGCATTGATTGGGGTAAATTTGACAATCACATCAAAATAAGAGCTCAATAAAGATTAAGGGGGAAAAAAAAGATAGAAAGAAAAAAAACCTCAATGCGAGGATCTGATTAGTTGTACATTTGACTCTGACGACTTTAAAGACTTAAATGTTGCTGTAGCAATATCTGGAACGGGTGTCTTCTGTTATAACCGAATTACGCTCTATGTCGAGGAGCACAAATTGAACGTGGTGAGACCGTGGAAATGACTCGCTGTAATGTAATGCGTTTATTTGCAGTAGCAGTGGCAGTGGAGTCTCTCAGCAAGCAGCTGATGTCAGCTCTTCACACCATCATATAGCTGTTTCAGATTTTCTGGTCATTTTGACTGTATAGAGCTGGTGCAGTACATTGTGCAAGTGGCCAATAAGCTGCCAGTTATTTTGCCGTTCTTCTTACAGGGTTAAAATCGATGTGCCTGGGAACCTGAATAACCAAAAGTTAATAAGGGAAATTAAGACGCATGCCTACATTTTTTGTCTGTCCATGTGGGCATGAGTTTAGTTGAATTTGTTAACAAATTCTTAAATTCTGGCATTTCACCAGAAGCAAGAAAGCAAAGCTGTAAGGCAGTTTGCACCTTCGGTAAAGCGGAGTGAAGCGGATGTCATGTGTTGTGAAAATATACACAGAAAGAACGTTGGAGGCACCTTGGTGGCAAATTGTAAATATTCAACGTCCAAAAAAGAATCTTTATAATTTAAATGATACCCCAAACTACTTAAGTGAAAAAAACAACTTAGCTACTAAATGCAAACAACATTAAACAAACAAAAAAAAACCCCAATGCTTAGCTCGTGAAAAGGCATTAACAATATGTAACCCATGAAAACTACTGTACTGTTATATTATGCTTTGCAACAAATGCTTCACTTTTGCTTAAAAGCAAATCATTTTTTTTTGTTTTTGTACCTTTAGTGAAAAACGAATGTAGCAAAGTTTAATAAACAACTCGAGTAAAAGTACCACTATTTAATTATAGTCAAAATAGTAATATAAAAGAAAAAAACTACTCAATGTACTGTAACCAGAGGTTATAGAGTATCCGAACTGTAGAATTTCTTATGACTTAAGTAATTTACTCAAGTAAGAGTAAAACTAACATCTAAATAGTTACTTAAGTAAGAGTAAAAAAGTATTCTATGAAAAACTACTCAAATATTTAGTTACTAGTTACTTTTGATTGGGTGGACATGAAGCAAAAGCCCTGAATTTCAAACTACTTACAGAGTTTTAACATCCCTCTCTAAAGGAAAAAAGAAACTATTCTTTTTGACTTCTTGGAGCGAAACCATTGATGGAACTTGAGGCCACGGCTGATCTGATTAAACGTGCGCTAAACTTAAGTGGGAGATTTGTAGCAGCCCCTCGCGGAGCAGCCTCTCCAAAGTCTCGCAAGAATTGGGAAAAATTCATATAAACGTATTATTTAAATAATCTTATTTTTATTTAACAGTAAGGACAGCACACCTGAGTCAGCTCTTATTTTGTAAAAAAGTAAGTTGTCAAAAAGAAATCAAATTAAATACTTTAACCAAAATTCTTTTTTAAAAATCTACACATATATGCTATGTGTTGTGTGTGTCCCTTGTGAGTGCCTGTGTGTCCTCTACTGTGTCCTTGTACTGATTGTTTATGCACGGGACTCGACGTGGAGCTAATGCCGAGCGATTAACACCATACCAAGTGGTGGGGCATTGACATGCACAAGGAGACAAATGTGTGTGCTCTCAGCCAAGAAGATTGGATTGAGCGAGCGCTCTAAAACGTCCCCGCACTTTAAAGCCTTGGGCCAGACTCCAGGACCCGTCCTCGGAAACAGTGGCGGTTTTCCCAGTCTCGCTGGTGGAGTCGAACCCCAGGTGTGGATCAAAGAGGCACTTTTAAGCCTCATTGCTATTAAACCTGAAGGGCCAGCCAGATGGATGGAACAGTCTGAAATGCAGGATTAGGTTTAGAATCTGTAGGGAAATAGTACGGGGTTTTTTTTAGCTAAAAATAATGCACGGTTGTGTAACTCTGTCTGATTTGCATATAGAATCTTTGGTCAGAAGCAGGTGTAACAAAATAAAAAAAAGCCGCTGTCATCTGGAATCCTGATTATGACCTTGGCCCGCAACATCCACAGAGCAGAATTATCGGCTGGTGCTTTTCACAGAGGCACCTCAGCGTGATTAACATGTCTCATGGCCTGGTGACATCGGGGGGAGGGGGCAGTAGGGTGGCTGGCAGCAGAGGAGTGTGAAATCTGCTATTTAACATGACCTGTCTTTGATCCAAACAGTAAACAGAAATGACATCTGAATCAGGAGGGGCAACAAGAGCAAGAATGGGTCTAACGACAATCATGCCATGTTGCCACCATGTTGGTGTGAGGTTTCAGACCTCTTTGTCAAAAACAAAGATGTCACAGTGTAGTGTAACTACTTTCTCTTATTTCCCACCGGGATTGCAATTTTATTGTTTAGATTACTGAACCTTTAGTCTTGATACTACTTTCACTTCCACCATGAGTTATATTAAGTTCTCACCCCCACTGGAAAGACATGTAATCATTAGGTCTTGTTTGAGCTGCCAGTTTGCACCAGATCGGGGATTGGTATCCTCAAGCCCCTCCTCGCCCTACAGATGGCTCTGGAGTCCCCCGCCTGGAGATGTGTTATTTGGAGTGTGCACTGAGGCGCACTTGATTAACGAAGGACACATCTCATCTACTTCTTCTCTCTCTTTCTCAGACCTGGGTACTCAGCAAGCCTTTCTGCTAGTCGAGCATCACCAGTCGCTCGGCTGGGACAGATTGGAGAGTGAAAGGTGTAGAGGTGGCGCAGGAAGCTTGTCAGATGCAATCATGCTCTTTTTTCTTCTACTTCTCTTTCCCTCCAGACTGCTTAATGCATGCCAAAGTAATTCAGCAGCCTGTTTGCTCGTTCCATGGCGCAGTGTCTTTTCTCTGCTGCATATGTAGCAACACGAATGCTATTTCCTGTACTAAGTCCCCAGAAGCCACAGGGGATTGTCATACACAAACACACACACACACACACTATGATAATGGCTGTTTACCTGCATCCATTCCATCCAGTGCTGACATGGAAGAAACTGCCTGCATCCATTCTATCAATGCCCACCAGAAGAACACTTTGTACAGAAGATACGATCTCCACCACAGGATTAGCGTGTCAGCTAAATTGACACATTACCAAATATTAGAGAAGATTACCTTACCATAACCCAAATCAAATGTAAGCACGGCAGCTTCGAGGCAGGAAATTGGAAGGCACTCCGTAGCCTGGAGAGAGATAGTGTTCTATTATTGTTTAGATGAAGCATCACAGGCCAGTAGCGCAAAAAGGAGGCAGTCTGAGGCAGGGTGTAGTAATTCAGCTCAGCCACCTCTCAGACAGTCTCTATCTATTGGCTTTTACGTAAGAGAAAAATCAGTACACTCTGTCAGATCTGTGGCAGGCTGTCGGGGGCAGATTAAAGACAACACTGCCACTGAAAACAGATTGCTACCACCTTTCTGCCAGAGACTTTCCTAACAGCAAAGACAGCCACCGGTAGTGGATGATTTGTGAACAAATAGCTGGGAATATTTTACATTTAAATTTATAGCATCTGGAGGACACCCTGCAATGCAACTTATATTTATCAACCTTTAATGCAACTGCAATTAAGCCAACTTATATTTATGTCTTTTATACAGATAAGCAGTTGAGAGTTAGGGGCCTTGTTTAAGGGCCCAGTGGTGACAGATTGGTGGTCCTCAAATTTCAATTCATAGCTTTATATAACAATATCATGTTTTCTTGTACAACATCCTACCACTTGCTTTTTAATACTATTAGTGGTCAGGAGTCTATACATGATAAACATGATGTTGGTGAAATAAAAAAAACACAGTTGGGATGATTCTAGGTGACCCCCAGAGAGGTTTTATTAGTAGTAACAGTAAAGTAATAGTATGCCTGGTGCATAATGGGTGTATTAGAGGGGCCCAAACTCATCATTTCATAAGGACCCAAAATTGTCTTAACATTTGAGAATGTTCCTGCAGAAAAACTTCAAAATGTGTAAAAAGGGGTCCCCAATCTTTTTTTACAGTGAGGGCCACATAATTGGTTCCTTACTTTAATGGGAGGTGGTCTGATATGTAGCAGAAACTCCATGTTCTGGAGTGACTCCTAGTATTTATTGTAGAGATTTATAGAGGAATTTAAATGTATTTATTTTGCCTTCTGATGCTGGATTAGTTGATTCTTTTGTTTTGATGGTATTCCAACTCGCTGGTTGGCATGCGGTATCACCTTCTAACTAATTAAGCCACCTTAATAACTAAAGGGGCATTTTAGTTTGAAAGGCAACCTTTATAATCAAATATATTTACGCTTACGGCATTTGGCAGATGTCCTTATCCAAAGCGACTTTTATTGATCTCTTTTATAATACTGAGCAATTAGGGGTTAAGGACCTGGCTCAGGGGCCCAGCAGTGGCAACATGGTTGTACTAGGAATTAGTCAGGCATGAAGTCAGGGCCAGCAAGGTCTTCTCTGCTGCCTAAACACACTATCAGAAGAAATTGTATTTAGTAATTTATTCCCAATAGTTTATTCTCTTCATTTAATAGCATTTCTCTTTTGCACTGCTTCCAGTATGTGTATGTGGATATTTTGTTCAATCAGATTTCAGTTTCTATTTGCTGCCATGTTAATATAATCTGCCAGAGCCTCCAGAATCAGTAGTGCTGCCCATGTAACCTAAACTATATTAGAAGTGGCCGATTGCTGATTGGTTAATAATATTAAAGACTGTTTCTTTAAACAATTAGATTTTTAAACCCGTCTCCCGAAGCCTGCTAGCTGGCGGACCATGACGTAAGCATTTTTTTTTGGAGTACATTTTTCAATCAAGTCAAATTAGAATTTTTATGCCCACATTAGCTGATGGAGGAGGAAAAATTGACTTGCTCTTGGACATACTTAAAAATCCGTTAGACATTGTAAGAAGGGTTCAGTTAACTCTCAGCCTGGGAAAGAGCCGTGTTATATTGCATTTTTGTATAGTATTGATGGTTTCTGTAATTGCAACACGATAGTGGTGGCATTAAGAAGTGTATCAGTCGGGTAAATTTCCACTGAAGGCCCAGGTACCAAATGCACTGCCCGCCACTGCTAGGAATTAACCCCAATCTTCCAATTAGCGGCCAAACACCTTAGCCACTGAACTAGCACTTTATATAAGTAAAAAAAAAAAAACATACTTCTAATTAAATTTTTAAAATGTGTCTTAAACATTTTTCAGCGGGATGGTTCAAAGACGTATTTTCGAGATGTAATGTTTTTTTGCGTGTTAAAATAGAAATGTGGCAGCATGTACAGCTCAACATAATGGCTGTATTACAAAAGTAAGTGGGAAGTGGTAGCTCAGTGGTTAAGGTGTTGTATTGCTAGCTGGAAGTTTGTTGGTTCGATTCCCAGTACCACCAATTTACATCTGCTGAGCCCCTGCGCAAGGCCTTTAAAGCCCATTTGCTCAGTTTTCTGAATGAAATAAATGTAAGCCATGCTAAAAATGAAATTAATTAAAAGTACAGCTCTTTAATTAATGAGTCATTCACTATCCTGATCAACGATTTAACAGTAGCTAAAGCTTTGATATTCATTACTGCTACCAAAAAGCACACTACATTTAGTTTTAGTGTTTTGTCCAGATATTTCAATTCCTTCCTTCTCTCCCTGTTCAAGCCTGGTCATGTATGACTGAAAATAGCAGCCTGGGAGTGTTACCAAGATGGCTGCTGAGTGGACAGACTTTCCTTTAAGGACTTTGGCAACATTCAACAGAGTCACAGTTCCCATAATTTTCATTCATGTTTGAAATGCAGTTTTTGATATCATTAAACACTTCAAGTTTAAACACTCTGCCAAATGTCAGTTTCCCTAAAACATTTTGTGAACTTTTCACCAACATTGTAATCAGCTTTAGTGATTATATCTAAATAATCACTATAATTTTCACCAGACCAAAGAAGAATTAAATAGCAAAACTGTTGCTCTAAGATCCTCCTAGACTCTAAATGAGTGTTTTATTGAAGGCAGGCCCACTTGGAGGTTAAAGACATTAAGCTTGTAGATAAGAGAAATAGCACTAGTCTTAGTGCGAAGCCTTTTACGATTGCATCTACGTGTATTAATATAGGAACGACATTTCTATCATTTGCCAATTAATCTATTCATTTACTCATGTATTCATTTATCTTCAGTAAGTTCGAGCACAAGTTTAAGTCCAGTGACCTTGGGGCAAGAAGAAAGAAGTAAGAAAGGAGGAATTTTCAACACAATTCTACAGCGGACAAGAGACTCTGCAATTTAAGAAAAAAAACATGTACAAATAGTAAAAACACCAACAAATTAAGACGTGCTGCAACTAGCATAGACCACGGTGGACATGGTGGACACCAAGTAGTATGTGATCCTGGATTAACATCCTTTGTTGGTCCCGAATCAACATTTCAATCATAACCATCTGATGTCATCAGTGTGTGCCGAACAAGCCCGTCTCAATTTTTAAATCTTTTCCTTTTTTTTGTCCACAAACAAAAACTGAAAACTTTTAACTGAGTAATTGCTGAATAATATCTAATTGTCTGAGACTGAAAATTCACTGATTCTGAAACAATTTACTGACAATGACGATTCCTGGATTATCATTGAATCACAACATGAAATTAGACAAACTATATTAAAATAATTGATGATAGTCCAGAGAACAACATAAGTGAATTTAGACTGTATTGCTTATAATAATCTAAAATAAACATTAATGAATTTAGACAGTGAATCATAAACAATCATTAATGAAGTATTGAGTGTAAAATGTTCTGAAACGGTGAACCTGTAGAACCGCAATAGAGCAACATTCTTACTATAAAACAGGGTTCAACATTATTTCAGTAAATCACAACCTTTTAACGATTAACAATCACAAGCCAAATTTTTATAACCATAAAATAAAAATTAAAAAATGATTAATTGACTTTTTATTCATGCATACACATCCAAATACATTTTACTACACACACACACACACACACACACACACACATCTATTTTTGATCGCAAAGGTGAGGGAAATTTCCACACATTAACTAAACTGCACATACATTTATTACATATATTTACAATTATTTCATGTTTTTGTTTTATAAATATTTTTTTTATAACATTACATTTTGATTTACAAGGAGGGAAAGTTTTAAAAATGGATTAAGGCAGAATTATTCAACACACACTGATGACATCAGATGGTTGTGATTGGTTAATTAAAAAAGATTAACAAAGCATGTTAACAATTCAGAATAACATCCTACTTGGCACCCTCTAAAAAAGTGATAAAACCGGGGCTGGGACATGTTTATCATAATAGTCCCAGCACCACCAAGTTGCCACTGCTGGTCCCCTGAGCAAGGCCCTTAACACCCAATTGCTCATTCCTTTAAAAAAGATAAATGTAAGTTGCTCTGGAAAAAAGCGTCTGCCGAATGCCGTGAATGCAAACACATATAAACACATATAACATACACATGTAATTGTTGGCATACATTTTCAATTTTGAATATGTTTATTGTATTATGTTATAATATTATATACAGTATTTTACTTAAAATATATTTATGGCTTATAAAAAAAAAAAGTTATTGTATGTTATTCACCTGTAAGAACAACTGACTTCTTTATTCTGTATCGAAACGTCTTTGATTTTTCCAAACGTGATGGATCACAAATTTATTTTACAGGTTCGACCTAACTGTGTTGCAAAAAGGATAAACTGAAATGGTCGAAGGCTGCTGTTTCCCTTTACTGAGAACCGGCACTGCGGATATATGGAATGTGTTATTATCAATCAACAAATATTACAGGTTTATAGTTGGAAAAAATCAAGCTGTCATATGGACCAGCTGACACTAAATATGGATCGCAGTCAGTGTATAGAAAAGTCTAACCCACGAAACATAATATACCCCATTCTGAATGGTTTATCACATAAATCATAGCTTGTTATTGCACCATGAACAGATTGCTGGTTCACTTATTAATGGAAGACTGCAGATTTCTAATGAATTTGCCACCTGCGTAAAAATAGCTCTCTGAGCTTATTTAAATAGAAATATTTAAGCTGACTCTAATTATCTTTTACAATTATCCGCATGCACATGCAAGCTATTATGTTTGCACATTTCTTTTAAACCAACATGGTCTGCACCAGCAAGAGACTTCCGAAAACACTTTATGCCTAAAAACATAACTGGCTGTTCCAACTCTCAGAAAACCATCGGACACCGATTGCTGACGGTGAACCTCAGGAGCCAAACTACATCTGGGAATTTAGAAATAAAGATGTGTACACTGACATTAAGCAGGAAAAAATAGGCCATCTACCTCTGTCATAAATACAAAGGGGTAACATAAAGACAAGGAGATTCAATGCGTTCGGGAATTCTTATCAACACATTAAAAAGGGAGAAATATAGAGCAGATTGAAAAGGTGTTTCATTAATGAGACTAAGACTAATTGAAGATGACGATTAAAATGTCAAGGAAAACTCCAAGGATGTGTAAGAAAACATAAAAAAGTAGAAAATATCAACGGGAGGACCGGTATGTGTGATCATAAAGGTGTAGAAATGTGGTGTATAGCATTATCACTTACTCACTCACTCACTCACTCACTCACTCGCCTATTTATTCACTAATTCACCTATTTAATCATTTATCTAGTTCCTCACTCACTCACTCACTCACTCACCTATTTATTCACTTATTCAACTATTTAATCACTTATCTACTTCCTCACTCACTCACTCACCTATTTATTCACTTATTCAACTATTTAATCACTTATCTACTTCCTCACTCACTCACTCACTCACTCACTCACTGCTCGCCTACTTATTTACTTATTCAACTATTTAATCACTTATCTACTTCCCCACTCACTCACTCACTCACTCACCTATTTATTCACTTATTCAACTATTTAATCACTTATCTACTTCCTCACTCACTCACTCACTCGCCTATTTATTCACTTATTCAACTATTTAATCACTTATCTACTTCCTCACTCACTCACTCACTCACTCACACTCACTCACCTATTTATTCACTTATTCAACTATTTAATCACTTATCTACTTCCTCACTCACTCACTCACCTATTTATTCACTTATTCACCTATTTAATCACTTATCTACTTCCTCACTCACTCAGTCACCTATTTACTCACTCACATACTCATTTACTCTCTTATCTACTTACTCGCTCACTCACCTATTTACTTACTCACTTATCTACTTCTCCACCTACTCACTCACTTACTCACTCACCTACTTATTCATGCACTTATTTGTTCAGTCACTCACTCACCTATTTATTCACACACTTATTTATTCACTTACTCACCTATTTACTTACTCACTTATTTATTTACTCACTCACTTACTTACTCACTCACTTATTTAATCAATCACTCACTTATTTACCCACTCACTTACTCACCTATTTATTAACGCATTCATTTATTATGATAATATAAAAGCTGAAACACAATGGAACTAAGTCGAAACACAACGGAAAAAAAGGGGAACAGTGTTGGCACTTACATTTTGATATTTCGTTTTTTACTTACATCCACAGTCTCTTTGTGACAGTAACGCATCCAGAACATCCGCTTCAATGCATTTCCTCTGTGTTCTAAATGAATTTTTTTGTTTTCTAAACTTATGTTTGCTTTTTAAATTATGTTACATTTGTTTCCGTTGTTTCCTTGTCTTGATTCCGTTGTGTTTTGTCTTGATTTCATTGTGTTTCATCTTGTTTCCGTTGTGTTTCGCCTTGTTTTTGTTGTGTTCCGTCTTGTTTTCGCTGTGTTTTGTCTGGTTTTCTCTGTTTTATCTTGATTACGTTGTGTTTCGTCTTGTTTTTGTTGTGTTCCGTCTTGTTTTCGCTGTGTTTTGTCTGGTTTTCTCTGTTTTATCTTGATTACGTTGTGTTTCGTCTTGTTTCTGTTGTGGTTCATCTTGATTTCATTGTGGTTTGATTCCATTGTGGCTTGTTTACATTGCTTTCATCTTGTTTACATTGTGTTTCGTCTTGTTTCTGTTGTTGTTTCATCTTGTTTACATTGTGTTTTGTCCTAATTCCGGTGGGTTTTGTCTTGTTTCCGTCGTTTTCTGTCTTGATTCTGTTGTGTTTCGTTATGTTTCTGTTGTGTTTTGACTTTATTCCGTTGTGTTTTATCTGGATTTCGTTGGGTTACTACTTATTTTTGCTTTTTTAATGTTGTTGTGTTGTGCACTACTGGGCCACCGTAGAAGTAATTAATTTGTTAATACTTATAAAAATGTATAAAAATCATTTTAAATTCTGCTGGAGTAATAGGAAAAGATAAAAAAAAGTTAATGAATTCAGTGAACTGATAAAAACAGTTATTTTTTTTCACCATGTAGATTTGCAGAAACTTAGATGCTTTGATCCTATAAGTGAGCTTGCCTTAAAACGGACAAAGCAAACATTAAATATAATTCCCTTTTCAAAGCTCAAGGTTCTAAAAAGAAATCTGAAGTAATGCAAAAAATATGTCTGCTGGATTCCCATCTGTTAAATCTTCCGCTTTGCTTTGTTCTGTTGATCTGCCTATTTAGTGTTGCTCTGATTTATTCATGTGAAATGGCGTGTATTTACACCTCAGTGTCCCCCCGACTGAGCAATATCTGAATTTTAATGGTTTTATGAGGCACCGTCTGCTATGCACGCTCCATAAAAACTTGCCACTTATTTGAGCTTTCAGTAAAGCCCATTTATATAACACAAAATAATCGAATTTCTTCATTAGCATATACTTCACTATATAGCCAAAGTTTGTGGGCACCTGACCAGCACACCTATAATTGTGTCTCTCCTAAACTGTTGCTAAAAAGTCAAAAGCTTAAAATTGTCTTACGTTAGCTTGTCTTTATGTGCTGTAACATTACAAATTCCCTTTACTGAAATTAAAAGAATCGAACACTTTTTTTAATTCCAGTGTTCTGTTGTTAGTGTAAAAGAACACTTGCACCGAACCGCGACTCAACCCCATCCAACACATTTGGGATGAAGTGGAAACCAGACAGAACCATAGACTCCCTCAACTTAGAATAGTTGGGTCATAGTTTGTTCATATAGAATAAACTGCTTCCTTATCCTGACATATTGACATCACTGTCTGCTGAACTCATTCCTGTTCAATTTTTTGGACTAGAAATCGTCAGCTGAACACAGCTCTGGGATAGTGTTAAAGCAGTTTGGATTGAATTTTCTGCACAGCTAAGTGAGCATTAGCAGAGGCAGAGAAAGGAAAAGGTAATGAATTGGATTAAGGCTTCCATCACTGAAAGGTTTTAGAAGACTGTAGCATATCATGTATCAATATCGACCGAAAGAATACCAAGGAACAATATCTAAAGGGTTCAGATGTGGGGAAAGAAAATTCTGCGCCGTTTGCTTCCAATTAAAGATGAACAATGATTAACTGGATGTTGCAGGAATATTGCCGTGCATATATGCGGCCCATATGGCATTCTGTTTTTGTAATATATTCATAACCTAACACACATCTCAGCATTAATAACACACAAACGACACAGTAATGTGCCATATGCTGAACTATTAGTGTCATTCAGAAGATCCCTTTTCTACAATGCTTTTGGGTAGCATTTAAAGCCTCAACAGAAAAAAGCACTGTTTTCTGTCTATACATTAGGGTGAACATGCATTCTCTTTTTCCGGACATGGTCAGACTCCATCTCAATTACTACGCTCAGCACAAAGCCAAGGGACAGATCAGGAGCTTGCTTGTCATAAACAAGTTCCTGAACAATTGTAAAGGAGTTTGAGATGAACTTGTAGTTGAATCCATATGTGAAAATTTAATAAAATATAGCAGAGACAACCAATTCCAAAATGATAGGCAGAAGACAAAAAATATGGTCACAGAAAACACACAGAAACTGTAACCAAAAAACAGTAGTCAAAGTTCAGGCAGAAGTCCATACACAGAAACTCACACAATAAAACAATAACAAATGGTAATGCAAATAAACTAACAAAACTTCGCGACGTGAGGGTGTTGTTTGGTGTTTAAATTGACCGGACGTAGTAGGGGGGTAACCTGTCAATACTATAGTAAGGGCTCCCTCTGGTGGCGAGGCATTACAGAATCCCCCCTCCTAGGAGCGACTCCTGGCACTCTACGAGGCTGACCTTGTGGTTTGGGTGCTGGGCAATCAGGTCTGACTTGATGGAATTCCTCAGTAAGAGTGGGATCGAGGTATTAGAGCTGGCCCCCACAGCTTCTAAATCCAACAGCATTGTTACCTTGTACACTGGTGTTCTGTTAATATCCAACGGTGGTAGGGGCTCTTGATTGGCCACGTCTGGGCCAAGGCCCGAACAGGCTGGTTTGAGAAGCGATACTTGGAATGATGGAGAGACATGGTTGTTGGGAGATAGTTCTAACTGGGTGGTAGTTCTAATGCGACCTCATTAATCTGTCGAATAATTTTAAATGGGCCAACATACCTGTGACTGAGTTTTTTACTGGGAAGCTCTCTCACTACGACAGATCATTAACAGCCGGCACTGACAAGGGTTTGCCCAACTATCTTCCGACAGATATCTGAGATATCTTCAGATTATTTGATTTAACTGCTCCACTTGGCCATTTAATTGAGGGTGAATAGCCAATGGTTAAACTTATCTTGATATCCAGATATTGGTAGAATGCTATCCAGGCCTGAGACGTGAAGTGAGTTCCCCCGTCGGTCACTATATCTTCAGGCAGTCTGTAATTTCGAAAGACATGCAGAAATAAAGCTTGGGCGGTTTGCATGGCAGAAGGGAGTACTTAGCGAGGGATAAGACAACTTTTAAAAATCTGTCAATGACCACTAAGATCATGCTATACCCCTTAGACGTTGGCAGATCAGTAACATAGTCTATTGAGAGGTGAGACCAGAGGTCATTGTGGGTAGGTAGTAGCTGCATAAGACCTGAAGGAAGTTCTTTGAGGGTCTTGAATTGGCTTTAACATAGGTAGCCACATCTCGGGTCGTGGCTGGCCACCAGAATGAATTTTGTACCAGGCAGAGAGTGCATAAGATACCAAGATTACCAGAACTAAGTGAGGTGTGCACCTACTGCAAAACTCTGGAGAATGTTATCTGATCATTTGAGATTTGCCCTTGAGTAGTGAGGTGAGGGGTGCCACAATCAAGCTATAGTTGTATATAAATCGTCGATAAAAGTTGGCAAACCCCACAAAGCGTTGGAGTTCTTGAATGGAGGTAGGCTGAGGCCACTCAGTGACTGCTTTGACTTTAGCATTGTTCATACTTACACCCTGGTAGCAGATGTCATCCCCCAGGCAAGATGTTTGGGTGACGTGGAACTCACATAAACCCAAACCTCAATGCTTCTTCAATATAGTCTTCCATGGCTTGGATTTCTTTAGGAGACAGAGGGTACACCAGACTTTTAGGAGGCATAGCTTGAGGTAACAGTTCTGTGGCACAATCCCGTGGACAGTGAGGGGGAATTGTGTTGCCGCCTCAACTTTACTTAAATGAGGTTCAGGCCTGCTCCTGAATTGACCAACGCTGTTAACACAGGAGCATTAACCTGTGAGGATATTCAAACCGGTAACAGTAATGACTTATTAGGGATTATTAGGAATAGGAATGAGTAACCTGACACCCACTCAAGCCTCACGAAGACAAGCTTTGCAAAGATATCCGGACTCCCTGCAATAGAAGTGAAGATTCTGCTGACAATGTCTGTGTCTTTCTTGATTGGATGGCTTAGAAAATCCCAGCTTCATGAGTTCTTGATTTATAGTAGGCTGCATGAAGTGCTGGAAGTGTGGCTGTGACACTGGGGGTATTCACCTTAGTTCTTGGTGCATTTCTCAGGATATTGTCGATTTTATTAGCCAGCTTAATGTACTCTGAAAATGAACAATTCTCAACTTTACAGGCTAATTCTGTTCTTAACTAAATGTTTAAGATCTGACAAAACACTGCTTTATAGGAAATATTGTTCCGTTTACTCTGTGCAGCTAGCGTACGAAATTCAATAGCGTATTCAGCGGCACTGTGATTTCCTTGTGAAAGCTAAGGGAGATGGGTTGAGATGTCTTTGCCCCCTGCAGAGTATTCAAACACCTTCCAGAGTTGTTGGAGGAAGTGTGGGTTTGATGTGCAGAAAAGAACATCCGCATCCCAAGCCGTTGTAGCAGAGTCAAATGCCCTCCCGGTGAGTAATGACAAAAGCAGCGCACATTTTTGTCCGTCAGTAGTAAACTGTGCTTCTTGGTGTGCATAAAGAAATCTCTACTTGCCGTATGAAGCACCGACACTGTTCCGCTGAGCTGTTATGCTTCTCTGGTAGGGCTAGTTTGGCCATTTTTGGTGACTGCCGGAAGTGCGCGAATGTAGTTGGTGAGGTGTTTATTGGCGGCTTGTAGCCTGCCCGGTTTTGCTTATGAGCCCTTGAGAAGTTCGATTTGATAAGCAAATGCCGCTTGGAGCTAGGACACTTCAGCTAGATTCATGGTAGGCGAAGTACTAGGAGTTGGAGACGAACTCAGAGTTGAATCCATATGCGGAAGTTTTATTACAAAAATTTTAAATTAAATTAAAATAAAAATGTGGTCACAGAAAACTTAATCAAACACACAAAAAAGAGTAAAAATGTGTGTGTGGTGTCTAAATACTCGGTGACCCGGAAGTAGTAGGGGCATAACCAGTAGGTGAGTGCTCCCTCTGGTGGCGTGGCATTACAAGAATGTAAAAATGGCCAAAGGCAAAGGTAAATTTACAGATTATTTGACTTTCCGTGTTCTGTGAATTTACAGATTATTTGACTTTCCGTGTTTTGTTCTCAGTTGGGATTCGTGTAAAGCAGAATGAATGCATGAACAGCAAAGCTAAAACATAAGCAAAACACAAACTTGCAGCTAAAGAACAAAAATTGTCAGGTTTATTAACTGGCTATTTTTTAAGACCAGATGAAACAGAAATAGTGTTTTTTGTAGCCATGAAAAAAACATTGTCATGTAAAAGTTGTTAGATACACTGTTTTTAAATTTGTTTGTTAGTATTCTATTGTAAAAGGGCAAAGGTTAAAAAGAACTGATGTGTTCATTTATGCAGCAAAGTCCAATAACAATCAAACCCCTCTGCCCCCCAAAAATGTGCTATTTTTTGGAAACTAAAATATGGTCACCCTGCATAGAAAAACGCACAAAACGTTTGCTGCATAAAATGATTCAGAAACGAACCTGGCCAGATTTAAACCTCTCAAATATTAGTACCAGTCTGAGATTCGATATATAATCAGCATGCGTGGCTTGGTAATTCAGTCCGTCTCCTCTTTGAAGGTCACATCCCTGTCTTTTTCATTGTTGATTCTAATGTATTCCTTCATGGCAAGAATAGGGAGCCGAATATTTCCAATTATTGGCAAAGTGTCAGGCAAAGCTGCTGTAATTAAAACCCAATCAGCATAGAGAAGCAGTGGATCACTAATAGGTCACCAGTCCACCTGCTTTACTCAGCGTTTTACTTATGTATCCAGCGCGATTACAACGAATTGTTTAAGATGTGAAGGACATGTGACAGTTCAGTACAGTTCTGTTTGCTCTCTGCTATGTCACACAAAAATCAGTGTGTGACAGTGTGTGTTATTTTCATTCACTCGGCTCTCTTTCTCTTTCGTTGTTTTGCCGACCTTTAAATATGATGCGGAAGTAACATACTAAATAATTTCATCTTCGTCCATTTGCATTTATTGATTATCACACCGTTTTTACCTCTTTTTCCGGTCAGTAAGTCTACATCGGATGTTTTGCAGTGTAAAGTATTAATGCAAAAATATGATGTAAGCGGGTCATCAAAAAAAAATGCAATTGGAAATCAAGGCCTGCAGTGTAAATGCAGCCAGGGAAAGGTAAAAAGCAGTGAACATCAAGGAGATGAATCTTATTGCTTTTTTGATAGCTAATTTTATCCATGATACCCTGGTTGTCCAAAAAATTTGTAATTCGTCCTCCACAAAAACGTCTGAGGATGTGCATTTAGCAGCTGATAGTAATGACCCAGGCATACTGGACCCAGGTGAGGAAGCGCCCACCAATTCGGGTCGCAGTGCTAGCAATACTGAAAACACAAAATGCAGGAAATACCAAGAACGATAATATCATTAAATCTGAAGGGGGGCCCTAAAATACTACCTCTTAAAAGCGGGTCTCAGACAAAAAAGGTTGGGAACCACTGATCTAGATAACGATTATATATTAACAAAAAAAATCTTTTAGAAGGGCCACATCTATAAATTTTGCCTTACTTTATTTTAGTTTGCCTATGGATGTGGAAAATGACTTACGGTTTCAGCCAGCTTTGTGTGTGTCTCTGTCTTCAGTTTAAATTCACAGGTTTTTCAGTAGCTTGAAAAAAATGATAGGCTAAAGAGAAAGGCAAAATTTTACTATTCATATCGCTCTCGAGTGTTCGTGAGGTGAATGAAACAGCTGCAACAAGGTCGTAGGCACCAGTGCATGTTCAATAGATCGAATAAAAAACTATACACTTAGGTACACAGGGCTTCATCGTAAGTCTCCTTCCATATTTGTCTGTCTCTCGACTGTCTGGTCTGCCAATCTGTAGCTGCCGTCAGGTTTTAACTTCTTTCGCATGCACAGAAAGGGTCCATTTTGAGCATCAAACAGCTGTGCACAATGCCACGTCTATCCAGTGTGCACTAGTGTACACCAGTCTCGGGTTCTGGCGATGGGTAGACAACAGACTCCCTCCCGCTCTCTCCTGTCTGCTGTAGTTTAAAAATAACCATTGACTGCCGATTCCGAGATACTCGCTAACACTGCTTTTCTGGGTCAATTCTATCATAGACATAGAGCACAATTAAATTGCGCTGCTGGCATCGATACAGATTAACTGCCATGATCTGAATATCTTCGGATAGAGCCAGATGAAGGCAGCAGAGCAAAACCTGCTGCGTCTCATCACAGAATACTAATGGTCCCGTGTTTTTCGCTGGCATGTGAATATTTTATTGTAACTCTAAATCTAAGTATCTTAGCAACCTGACTTTATTTTTTTTGACAATCTTCAAGCTCTTTATTTGAGACCTTATATTTTCCTCAGGTGACATAATCCTTGTTGAAATCATCCACTTTGCTGATTCAGAGGGGGTTTTTTTTAAACCTTGATTTAGAGCTTTGCCTCAGCTTTGCACTGGTTGTACCTCCAGCCGTGGCCCCGCAGTAGCAGTATGTGATTTGATGAGATTCGGATGGTCTTGAGAGAGCACCTGGTTGCGTAAGGTCCCGCTGCTGCTCTGCAGGGGCCATGCATTATGCAGTGATCACATTTCCATGCCACTTTCTCCTGTGCTGCGGCAAAAATAGAAACTTTCAGCATTCACTCTGCCTAACCCACCCTCCCTGCATCTTATTGCTCTTGTTATAGCTATCTTTTCCCCAAAAGCATTCATGCTGTATTCTTTATAACACACACATATTCTGCTAGCACTGCTATAACCACTGATAGCTGGAGATATTGCCATGAGCATGAGAGAGCCATACACGGAGACAGATATGTCAAAAATCCCCAGCTATCAAGCATTTTATTGCTGGTTTATTAAAACACCAAGCCCTATGTCCTCCCTCCTCCCCTCACTCTGATACAGACAAGCTAAGAGATGAAATTTGAAGGGGTCTGGGAACACTGCATGAGTCTGTGCAATATTTTAAACTAATTATCAATTGTCACTTATGTTATCCAACACTTTATCTACAAAGTTTGTTCGATGGTTTATCCGCTTCATCGAAATTAAAAAGAGAACTAATAGAATTTCCATGAGTGAGCACTAAACTCTCAGACTACAGTATCCTGTTCTATCGTTGTTCTACTTGTTTTGTCTATTATAAGAAACAACACTGGATGAAAGCTGAGAAGAGCTTGGCGGAGCAGGCAGTGAGGCAGCCTTTGAGCCCACGCATCAATAAAGCTGTGGCTTTCACCCTGTCTGCAAGACTTGGATCTATAAGCAGTACTAAAATGAAAGAGGAGCGAGTGAGACAGAAAGAGACAAAACAGACAAACATTTTTTTATTTTGGAGAAAAGCTAGCATGGTCTGAATGAAAACATTCTTCCATTGAGGGATACGAAAACACTTTTGTGCCCTTGTCGTGAGTCATGCGGGCGGTGACCCTGAGATTAGACGGTCTGACATACTGAGT